>LR991061.1:7913602-8494553 GCA_905163555.1 Notocelia uddmanniana | reverse complement strand
AAAAAAGAGGTTCTCTGTTTGACCCGTATGTATGTATGTACTTATGTATGTATGTATGTTTGTCCACGATTATCTCGCGTTTGGCTGAACCGATTTAGATGCAGTTTCCAGAAAAGTAGTTGTTACATTTTGGGGGTTTCGGTATACGAAGTTTGGTGATTGTGATTCATAAACAGATGTATGTACGTATGTATGTTTGTCCACGATTATCTCGTGTTTGGCTGAACCGATTTAGATGCAGTTTCCAGAAAAGTAGTTGTTACATTTTGGGGGTTTTGGTATACGAAGTTTGGTGATTGTGATTCATAAACAGATGAACCGATGAAAAGTCAGTATACATTCTGAGAACCGGCAAACTGTAGAATTTCATTTGATTTTGGCAATAATAAGGATCGAAAAACTATTATCATACATTTTCGAGAGGCCGAGGGGGAAAAGGTCGGGAGAGAAAGAAGATCTGTGTACAACAGTAACACCAATTGAAGGTCTGGTAACGACCAAGCAGCAGTCATAAACTCTGGTCCTCTGAAGTACAGAAATACGGCTAATTCAATATCTAGCGTAACCCTTATTTTTCCTAAATTTAAATTAATTGGTAGATTATGCCAGTTTCCGTTTGAGCATCCAAAAAGAACGATTTGGCCTCACTTCCTTTCGCACTCCTTACTATTTGCTCGTACTTATACTGACTTTTGTTCATCTGAAGTCCGTCTGTTACAACCGATTTGCTTTAAAACTACTGGACCGATAGAATTGCAATTTGGCACAAACTATCAAAAAATGTCATGTCCATAATATTAAATTAAAACCGGCCAAGTGTCGGAACACGCACACAGAAGGGTTCCGTGCCAACACCTGCTAGTTCACATTTAAACCACTCTAGGAAACTCACGGCACTTAAGTCCTTTGTTTGGGCAAGACTGTTTTTCAACGATATCTCAAAAAATGGTAAACATCTCTTGTTGAAACCATAAGTCGCTGAAAGTATTTACTTAATATGCACAATCTCAATGTTTTTCAGAATCTTAAACTTCAAAGTTTGGAAATTATATACAGTCAGGGGACACAATTTTTACGACTTAGACAGCTAATCTATACTAATATTATAAAAAGGAAAGATTTGATTGTTAGTTTGCATTGAATAGCTACACTATTCTTGGGTGACATTGATATGAGCTATATTATGTTTTCAAAAAATAAGGATTCTTACTAAAACTCCAATAATGTAATGTTGTAAAAAAAAGTAACTCAAATATTCTTTACATCGCGTGCGCTAAGAAAACTATTGATGATAGAATAAATATTTGTTAATTATTTGTATGGGCCGGGGTGCTAGTATGTAAAACTAATCTAAAGGTTTATTTAAATGGAAAAAATATAGAAACCTCTATGTCGTTTTTAAAAGCCAATCCTTTTTTTACAATCCCTGGCATGTATGGAGTGCCTAATTTTAGAATAAATATTTTTTAATTATTTGTATGGGCCGGGCTGCAAGTATGTAATACTAATCTAAAGGTTGATTTAAATGGAAAATAATTTTTAAGAAAAAAAAACCGACTTCAATGGGGGAGTCCGGTGAAAGATTATTCAACTTAGATGGTGCACTCTTAGATTCCATACAATAAAATAAAAATGGCTATAAGTATGTTTATAATGGTAGAAGACTTAGACTTTCCATGATTCCTCATGGAATCATGGAAAAACCTTGCTTGCTTGACAAACAAAACGAAGAGAACAAATCGCCAAACGTGAACTACGCGTCGTTGAAGAGTTCCGTTCTGATCATCATCAGCAGTTCCACTTCATCAAATGTCACTTTTATGAATGAAAATGCTTGATTAGTTCATGAAAATACTAAAATCACTATTTGTGTGCCTTTCACATTTGAGGAGTTCCCTCGATTCCTAATGGATCCCATCATCAGAACTCGAGCATGTCAAAAATCAATCGTGAAAATAGAACTTGCTTAACAAACACAGCTAGAAGGACAAATCGCCAAACGTGAACTTTTCGTCGTTGAAGAGTTCTGTTCTGATCATCATCAGCAGTTCCACTTCATCAAATGTCACATTTTTGTATGATAATGCTCGATTTGTTGATAAAACCACAAAAAATCACTATATGTTTGCTTATAAGATTTGAGGAGTTCCCTCAATTCCTCATGGATCCCATCATCAGAAATCAAGCATGACAAAAATTTATCGTGAAAATAGAACTTGCTTAACAAACACAGCTAGGAGGACAAATCGCCAAACGTGAACTTTTCGTCGTTGAAGAGTTCTGTTCTGATCATCATCAGCAGTTCCACTTCATCCAATGTCACATTTTTGGATGCAAATGCTTGACTTGTTGATAAAAACACAAAAAATCACTATATGTTTGCCTTAAAGATTTCAGGAGTTCCCTCAATTCCTCATGGATCCCATCATCAGAACTGCGTTTTGACAAAAACGGGACCAACTTGGATATATATACTTACCATCAACGAATTTTTGAAATCGCTTAAGAAATGACGGTGTTATGGAGTAACAAACATTAAAAAAAAACATACAACCGAATTGATAACCTCCTCTTTTGAAATCTTGAAGTCGGTTAAAAATATAGAAACCTCTATGTCGTTTTTAAAAGTCAATCCTTTTTTTTACAATCCCTGGCATGTATGGAGTGCCTAATTTTACCTCGGATTCGTATTAAGAGACCTCTCGGAAGCTCAGATATCGATTTTGAACGAAATCGGGGCGGAAAAAAGAAAATCTATGTGGCCGCCACTTTCACAAATTTTACCTCGGATTCGTATTAAGAGACCTCTCGGATACTCAGATATCGATTTTGAACGCAATCGAGACGGAATTGAAGAAAATCAATATGGCCGCCACTTTTTCCCAATTTTACCTTGGATTCTTATTCGGGGACCTCTCGGACGCTCAGATATCGATTTTGAACGAAAATGGGATGAAGATGAAGAAAATCAATATGGCTGCTAGTTTTTCCAATTTTTACCTCGGATTCGTATTAAGAGACCTCTCGGACGCTCAGATGTCTATTTTATACGAAATCGGGACGGAAATGAAGAAAATCAATAGGGCCGCCAGTTTATCCAAATTTTACCTCGAATTCGTATTAAGAATTCTCTCGGACGCTCAGATATCGATTTTGAACAAAATCGAGACGGAATTGAAGAAAATCAACATGGCCGCCACTTTTTTCAAATTTTACCTCGGTGTCGTATTAGGGGGACCTCTCGGACGCTCAGATATCAATTTTGAACGAAATCGGGACGAAAATGACGAAAAGCAATATGGCCGCCAGTTTTTCCAAATTTTTTACCTCGGATTCGTATTCGGGGACCTCTCGGACGCTCAGATATCGATTTTGAACGAAATGAGGAAGAAAATGAAGTAAATCAATATGGCTGCGACTTTTTCCAAACTTTGCCTCGGTTTCGTATTTGGGGCCCTCTCGGACGCTCAGACATCGATTTTGAACGAAATCGAGACGGAATTGAAGAAAATCAATATGGCCGCCACTTTTTCCCAATTTTACCTTGGATTCTTATTCGGGGACCTCTCGGACGCTCAGATATCGATTTTGAACGAAAATGGGATGAAGATGAAGAAAATCAATATGGCTGCTAGTTTTTCCAATTTTTACCTCGGATTCGTATTAAGAGACCTCTCGGACGCTCAGATGTCTATTTTATACGAAATCGGGACGGAAATGAAGAAAATCAATAGGGCCGCCAGTTTATCCAAATTTTACCTCGAATTCGTATTAAGAATTCTCTCGGACGCTCAGATATCGATTTTGAACAAAATCGAGACGGAATTGAAGAAAATCAACATGGCCGCCACTTTTTTCAAATTTTACCTCGGTGTCGTATTAGGGGGACCTCTCGGACGCTCAGATATCAATTTTGAACGAAATCGGGACGAAAATGACGAAAAGCAATATGGCCGCCAGTTTTTCCAAATTTTTTACCTCGGATTCGTATTCGGGGACCTCTCGGACGCTCAGATATCGATTTTGAATGAAATCGGGAAGAAAATCAATATGGCTGCGACTTTTTCCAAATTTTACCTCGGATTCGTATTAAGAGACCTCTCGGACGCTCAGATATCGATTTTGAACGAAATCGGGAAGAAAATGATGAAAATCAAAATGGCTGCGAATTTTTCCATATTTTACCTCGGATTCGTATTAAGAGACATCTCGGACGCTTAGATATCGATTTTGAACGAAATCGGGACGAAAATGACGAAAAGCAATATGGCCGCCTGTTTTTCCAAATTTTACCTCGGATTCGTATTAAGAATTCTCTCGGACGCTCAGATATCGATTTTGAACGAAATCCAGACGGAATTGAAGAAAATCAATATGGCCGCCACTTTTTCCAAATTTTACCTCGGATTCGTATTCGGGGACCTCTCGGACGCTCAGATATCGATTTTGAACAAAATTGGGAAGAAAATGAAGAAAATCAATATGGCTGCGACTTTGTTCCATATTTTACCTCGGATTCGTATTAAGAGACATCTCGGACGCTCAGATTTCTATTTTGAACGAAATCGGGACGAAAGTGAAGAAAAGCAATATGGCCGCCAGTTTTTCCAATATTTACCTAGGAGTCGTATTAAGAGTCCTCTCGGACGCCTAAATATCGATTTTTGTTGAAATCGTATCGGACGGCACTGATTAATAAAACCACTTACAATACATTGATTCAAGAAAGGTCGTATATTCATAGGGAATTCACGGCACTTCATGCGCCTTTAGACCTTATAAGGAACCTACATGCCAAATTTGATATCTCTCGAATCAGCAGTTTGGGCTGTGCGTTGATGTCACTCACTCAGTCAGTCAGTTTCTTCTTGCAATTTCGCACAAACTCTTAAAAGTTTTCATGTCTGCAGTATTAACTTTCAAAATCAATGCCATTTTCGAAATTAACGACCCAAAAAACCATAAAAACGACACCCATATTAATATTTAGACATTCCAACCCCCTCGCACCCCAACAGAGGGGATGGTATTTTACGTCCTCTACGTGGGATTTTAAAATCATTTTTGTTTTCGTAATCAGCGACCCGATAAACCATAGAAATAATACCCATATCGATTTTCAGAATTGTCACCACTTTTCACCCTGTTAGGGGTTGATTTCTCAAAAAACCTGAAACACATATTTACTCATTTATCGTTAGAAATACTCCTGTGAAGTTTCGAATAAAATAGTCCAACTTATCTTGATTCCCCATACAAACTTCGGACCCCCATTTCACCCCCGCCCCCAGGGGTTGATTTTTGAAAAATCCTTTCTTAATGCACCTCTAGACCTTATATGGAACCTACATACTCAATTTGGAATCTCTAGAACCAGCAGTTTGGGCTGTGCGTTGATATGTCACTCACTCAGTCAGTTAGTTATTTCTTGCAATTTGGCACAAACTTTCAAAAGTTATCATGTTCACAATATTAAACTTCAAAATTGATGCCATTTTCGTAATTAACGTCCCAAAAAACCATAAAAACGACACCCATATTAATATTTAGACATTTCATCCCCCTCGCACCCCAACAGGGGGGATGGTATTTCACGTCCTCCACGTAGGATTTTAGATTCATTGTTGTTTTCGTTATCAGCGACCCGATAAACCTGAAAAACAACACCCATGTCGATTTTCAGAATTTGTCACCACATTTCCCCCTTTTAGGGGTTGATTTCTCAAAAAACCTGAAACACGTGTTTACTCATTTATCGTTAGAAATACTCCTGTGAAGTTTCGAATAAAATAGTCCAACTAATCTTGTTTCTCCATACAAACTTCGGACCCCCATTTCACCCCCTTAGGGGTTGAATTTTGAAAAATCCTTTCTTAGTGCACCCCTACACATTATAAGGAACCTACGTGCCAAATTTGGAATCTCTAGGACCAGCGGTTTGGGCTGTGCGTTGATATGTCAGTCAGTCAGTCAGTCAGTCAGTCAGTCAGTCAGTCAGTCAGTCAGTCAGTCAGTCAGTCAGTCAGTCAGTCAGTTTCTTCTTTTATATATTTAGATAGTCTGTAGTCTGGATTGGGAATAAAAGTATGGAATGGAATTATATGGAATTGGGAGTAAAAGATTACGCAAACGACGTCACGGGCAAAGGCTAATATCTTTGCAAGTTAATCCTAAGCATTTTTATAAGGGTAGTATTTAAAGGCACATAAAAAATTTGACACCGTAATCAGTACTGATTTGTATAGCTAAAATACTAATCGTTCATTAAAATTCAATCCAGATGTGCATTGTTAAATATTGATAAGCCAGTCAGTATTTTTGGTGCGAAGTCAGAGCTGCTAACGCGAAAAACAAATGAAGTTCGTGTATCTCCCTCTCTGTCGCACTTGCAAATTCGAGCGATACAGAGGGAAATACACGATGTTCGTTCGTTTTCGTTTCGCGATAGCAGCTCTCTATTCTCCGCCAAATTCTATTTAGTGGGGCCCTTTACAGTCAATATTATCGCGATTTTTAAAATTGTATGCGGCCTGTTAAACGCTTAATACTATCACAATACTGGTGTGTCAATATTATCGTGCTTTTCAAAATCGTATGGATTTTTCTTCAATATTCATTGCACGTGATACGGATCGTGATATGAGTATATCGCGTGATAATAATAACCATGTAACAGGCCCCTATGGATGTTGCTTCAATATTCAGTGTTTCACGTGATAATAATAACAGTTGGTAATATTTTCTTCAATTAATGGAAGCTATTTAACAACTTGTTCCGTTTTGCCAAAGGTATTTCACATTCCGATACGCGCACCATCCAGGAATAGGAGCCGTCAGACCAGAGGGCCTACCACGATCTGAAAACGAAGTATTTCCCTCTCCGCGCTCGAATATGTAAGTGCGACAGAGAGGCATATATATTTAGTTTTCGGTTGGTAGCACCTTAGTCCGAGCGTGGCGGACGGTCGAAGAAAGTCAAAGAACATTCCGTGTGTTGTCTGTCACACATATAATTTTTTAGCCTCCCATCGACCTATTAACTTGAAATTAAGTGATAATGTTTATTATGAAATATATTTTACCAAAAATATCAATATATTGATAAATCACATTTGTTTTTTAGTTGTACGGAACCCTCAGTGTGCGACTCCGACGCACTTGGCTGGTTTTTATTACATTTTGAATTTTATTTCTCTTATAGTAAAATACCCTATTCGTTTTAAAGTTGACGCCTGAGGGCCTACCGCGAACCAAAAACGAACTATCTTCCTCTCTGTCGTTCGAATATACATGTGCGAGAGAGGCAGATACTTCGTTTTCGGTTCGCAGTAGCGCCTCTAACGTCCGAGCGCGGCGAACGGCATGAGCTGAGGGTCTACTCCGAAATTCAAAATCCTAACTTCGTAAGGTGCCGTCCCTTTCACTCTCCTGTCATAGACTATATGAGTGAAAGGGACGGCACCATACGAAGTTCGGATTTCGAATTTCGGAGTAGTCCCCCAGTACCACTAAGTTATAAGATAGAGCGAGATAGGGATAGAATTTTGTTAGACGTTTAAAAGCCCTAAGTCACTTAGTAGTTTGTCACAAACAAAATAGAGACGCAGCTTTAAGATGGTGGACAGACTCAGCAAACATTCAAGTGGTGTCCTTTACACGATTAATCATCATCATCATGTCAGCCGAAAGACGTCCACTGCTGGACATAGGCCTCCCCTAAAGACTTCCACAATGACCGATCCTGCGCCACCCGCATCCAGCGGACACCCGCGACCTTCACCAGGTCATCAGTCCACCGTGTGGGGGGCCTGCCCACGCTACGCCTTCCGGTACGTGGCCGCCACTCGAGAACCTTTCCGCCCCAACGGCCATCGGTTCTACGTGCTATGTGCCCCGCCCACTGCCACTTAAGTTTAGTGATTCGGAGGGCTACATCGGTCACTTTGGTTCTGCTGCGGATGGCCTCATTCCTGATGCGATCACGCAGAGAAACTCCCAACATAGCTCTCTCCATTGCCCTTTGGGTGACTTTGAGCCTTCTTATGAGGCCCATAGTAAGCGAACACGTTTCAGTGCCATATGTCATCACTGGCAACACACACTGGTCAAAGACCTTTGTCTTGAGACACTGCGGAATATTGAACGAAAAGATGTGCTTAGTTGACTACGGAACCCTAAATATGGGTAGGTAGGGTGCCCAGAAGGCTGTCCGACTCCAGGACCAGAACTCAAAGCCTATTCCGTTGCAGCGGGGAGTCAGGCAAGGAGATGTTATTTCTCCTAAACTGTTCTCCGCTGCACTGGAGGATGTTTTCAAGACTCTGGACTGGAGAAGGCTAGGCATCAACATAAACGGCGACTACCTCACTCACCTTCGGTTTGCTGACGATATAATAGTCTTGGCTGAGACCATGGAGGATTTAAGTACAATGCTCAATGACCTCAGTAAAGCCTCCGAGCGAGTTGGTCTAAGGATGAACATGGACAAGACGAAGATCATGTCAAATGTCCATGTCGCACCAACTCCCTTAACAATCGGACACTTTACGCTCGAAGTTGTAGACAATTACATATACCTAGGACAGACTGTCCAGTTAGGTAGGTCCAACTTCGAGAAAGAGGTTAATCGTCGAATCCGACTCGGCTGGGCAGCGTTCGGGAAGCTACACGATTAATATTATCACAATACTAGGGTGTCAATATCATCACAGTTTTCTAATTTGTATGGATTCTGCTTTAATATTCACGTGATACTTATCGTGATATGAATCCATGTAACAGGCCCCATACATTCGCTTTGAAGGCGGTTGTTGTGACAATCAGTCTAGCTAGCACGATAGATTATACCGTTACGTTTTATGTGACGTTTTAATACATTTCGCCCATATAACGTGACGGTATAAGTTATCGTGCTAGCTAGGCTGATAGGTGTATAGAACGCTTGAAAACTACAAAAACAAAACGCTGCAGACGCGGCTAGCCGAATCCACACAATGGGCGATGATGGCCCATCACCCAGAACGCAGCCCAGCAACCTGGCCAACATACCGGACGCAAAAATAGTTCACGATTTTCGAACGTAGCCGACACTGTCAACCAACAAATTTAATATAGCAATATAGTCTGTGGGCAATATGGCCGACGTTTTGTCATCAAATTAACACTTTTAAATGCAAAATACGCGACAATCCGAATTTTGCGGATACATATGTTCAACTCAAAAATCGTTATTTTTATACGTTCTTCAATTTGAGACAGGTCTCGTTCGGGTCTACCGTACCCCTGCACGAAATTATTAATATAGATAGTATAGATTTGAGAAATTGACCTTCGTTCGGCGTCGTGCCTCATGGTACTACATGGACTTTAATAATTGACTAAAAATATACTTAATACTTGTTAATTAAGAAATTGAGATTTTTTGCTGGGTATATCAGCATGGACCCGGATATGTGGACCCGGGTATGTCCTAAAACTACGACCAAGACCACCGTGTAATGGGCAGCAGCATTCCTAGAGTGCGGTGGAGACACTGCGATCGCCAACCCGCATGCCAAGCGTGGCGATTATGACATTTACCCCCCATGAAATTGGGGGAGGCCTATGTCCAGCAGTGGACGTCCTAGGGCTGATATGATGGTATGGTAGATATCAGCATGAATAGGACGCGGTTGTGTGAATGGACAGAACTCGTATGTTCTCATAATTTTACCTGTTTTCATAAAACCTAATTTAAATGTAGCGAATAGGAGAGGATTTATCAAACAATTACATAATTTTTACTTGTAGTATATTTTTCTCATAATCGATCGCATTTAAGCCCTTTTCATTCTATAGTCCAAAAGTCGCGTGTCAGCTCGGCATTCACGCGCCGTCTCCATCCGTCATTGGAAGCAGAGCAAAAACTCACTAGAATACGTAATGTATGTATTCGGATTAGATTTAACCGTCTATTCCTGCAGTTTTCCGCTCCTACGTGACAGTGGTAACAATAGTCGTTTTAAATTGCAAATTCATAACTGCATATGTGCATGTTTAGACTGGTTTTCCGATGTATTTCTGACAGGGGACGTAATTTCTTATCAAAGTAAAAAATATTGAAAATGATTGGTTACTAGTGGAACTTGAACCCAAGCCTTTGTATTATTGACCACCTGAGCAGGCATGCGTCGTTGTCACACAAGCACTTATTTATTTTCCAAGAACAGAACAACTATTACTATTAGGCATCAAAAAGAAAAAAAAACGTCGTTTTTACTCAGTGGTGAATTTGCTCCATTAGGCTCGGGCTTAGGGCGGCCAAACGGTGCTATAAAGAGGCGGCGGTGACTTACTATATGGCCCTGGGGCCTAAGGCGGCCAAGCGGCCAATTGATGCTTATCAAGAGACGGCGGGTACTTACTACATGGCTCTGGGACCTAGGGCGGCCAAGCGGCCAATCGGTGCTTATAAAGGGGCGGCTGGTACCTACTACATGGCCCTGGGGCCTAGGGCGGCCAAGCGGCCAAATAGTGTTGAGAGTGAGGGACCTGGATATTTTTCTAGCTGTCAACACAACGAATCTTTTAGTCAACAAAGGCTCGGCAACGCACTTGTGAGTTTTTTGGAGTCACATGCGTCCATAAGCTACGGTGTATGCTGCATCAGGCAGGCAAAAAATCTACAAATTAATGGCAGCCTCCGTAATTACGTGAACAAATCAAGTGTTACGTTACTTCACATATTATGAGTTACGATTCGCGTGGAATGTGCCGTCACATAATGACTGTAATATATTAAATTATACGGTAATTGGTCACACAGTGGCTACGTAGTGAGCTCGTGTTTCCTAGTTGTAAGTGTATTTAGATGAATGCATGTTGATACGGATCTGACAGGAAACTTATTTGTACGAGTAAATGGATAATACATAGATGTGACTAATAAAAAAGTAACTTCCACTTATTCAGTTCGTAGCACATTTGTACGAGACTCTTCTTGAAGTATCATTATTGAATTACCACTCAAAAAATTTAAAATGTCTGAAATGTATCGCTTAAATTGGTATGGTTAAAACTTTTTTCCACTTGAAGCTTTCAAGTGGAAATCGTGATTTTAAAAAGTTTACACTATACGTATGTATAGTGTAAACTTTTATCCTACTAATATTATAAACGCGAAAGTTCGTAAGCATGGATGGATGTTTGTTACTCTTACACGTAAAAACTATCGAATGGATTTTAATGAAACTTTACAATAATATAGCTTAAATATTAGAATAATACATAGGCTACAATTTATAAACATATTCTGTGAATTGCCCAAATACTAATCCTGCGCAAACGAAGTCCCGGTCACCAGCTAGTAATTAAAATGAACCCCGGAATTCAAAAAAAAAACTTTTTGAAGTACCGAATAACTCTCTTATTCACAACCAACTTGTCTTCACCTGTCACCTAACCCGTTTTTATATATAGACTGTCAAATGTCATTTGTCAAATTTTGAGTCGGTTTGTTAATAACACCCTGCCCAAGTGAGTTATAAATACATACGCATCAAATACCTGGGCTTCTCTGTCGCATGGACAGGTACAAAATATTGACCGAGTGAAACGAAGGTCTCCGTTTCGGCTTCGGAAAATATGCTTTCGTATGTCCGGATTACCGGATTTCCGGCTGTTCTCTTCTATAGATCGCATTTCTCAACCGATTCTCGTAAAATTTTGTGAGCAGGTATGATAACTATTAAGGAAATTCTTGACGGGACAGTTTTTCGAAATTTTGAAATGTTAAAAAAATCGCTCGGAGATCACAGAGCCCCTTTACCAATAGACTAGCCCGTTAGAATACCCGAATCCAGTTCTGCGCTTTGTTAAGGCACGTAGAGGCGCGTATAGGCGCTTTTAGATGAAGGTACAGTCAAGTTCGATAATATGTGCACGGAAAAAGTGATCAAAAATATGTGTATCCCCGGCGTTGGCACTTGAAGGTTTTTGGCAATCGCTGGGTGGCCGGCCATTGCCACTTAACGGAAAATAGCAATATGTGGGTGACACTCGAAGGGATGGTTGCAGATGAATTCGACAGTACAGCAAAATACGAGTATTAGTGACAAAAACGATAAGTTGGTATATTCCCGGCCCATAGTCAGTCACAGACAATCTCATTTTTGAAAATCTCTAAAATGTTAAAAACTTCAGTCACTTGACGTTCCTAGGCATTGCCGTATTAAATTGCTCTGATTATTCCGCTTGTGAAGCACTCGTGCGCAACCATCAATCCTGTTATTAAATTTACGAGAGCTAGCGCCCATTGCACAAGTTATTTCTGTAGATACAACTTCTTAGAATGCAAATAGAATGAGTTATCTCGCTAAGAAATCTGTGGGCTGGACTTCTTGAAATCCTGATTTCAAAGCATCTGCTGCTATTTATTTTGTATAAATATCAGCTCAATTGGTAGAAAGTTTAGCAATTTAGTAATTAATACATTTTAAAAACGTCTATAAGTTACGTTGGTTATGTTTATTTTAAAGATATCTAGACACACGGCAGCGTGTCCAGCCAAGTTCACCCCAGGAACTGGCGGACAGCAGCCGTGTGTTACTGTACACGAACCGTTTGGAGCCACTATGTCACCCCCGCTAACTCAAAATCTATTAAACATAAATAATGAAATTTGATACATGTATTAAAATCATTTAGAACAACTAGAACCCCAAATTTCATAAATGTAGGTTTAATAGTTATTGAGATATTAAAGTCCAAAAAACGGCATTTTTACCACTGATTGCCTGATTGACTGACTGACTGACTAGTAATCAAAAACCTAACCCACTTCCAGGTGACCTAGAAAGCTGAAATTTGGCATGCAGCTTGGTAATTGTGTGTGTACACCAGAAAAAAACAGAAAGCAGTGATTTTTTATTATTATTATTATTTATGCTAGTTACCTCCGAGCTCCGTCATTTATTAACCGATTTGGAAAATTCTTTTTTTGTTTGAAACGGTATACTTCAGGGGTGGTCCCATAGTTATCAGGTAAGAATCTGATCATAGGGTCCTGGAGAAATCGAGGGAACTCTTCAAATATTTGAGGTGCACCTATAGCGATTTGGGTATTTTGTATACTAATTCTTGCATTCGCTCTTAAAAAGCATCATTTCGCAAAGATTGTCAAAAAGTAATGATATCCCATCAAAAAAATAAATGTGAAAATGGGAGCCAAGTTCAATATTAAGAACATGCGATGCTTGGTTGTCGTCTTCACCGAAAAAAGAATTGAAATCTAAATGGGTGCCAAGTTCCGTAGATTCTCTGAAATGCAATACAATACAATACAAATCCTCTTTATTGCACACCTCACACAAATGAATTAGTTACAAACAGAAGAAAAAAAAGAACAGGCGGTCTTATCGCTAACGAGCGATCTCTTCCAGACAACCTTTGGGTAGCGGGAAAAGAGAAAAATAATATATGCAGTAGGTGGTGCAGAGATTTATATGAATCATGTAAATTAATTTGTAAAATTCATACGTATATACTTTTATATATAAACAAAAATGAAATGGTGCCAAGTCCAGCACTACATTGTTTACAGTAAAACTTATTTAGTACGGCTTAATGGGTTTTAAGCCTTAACTTGGCAGTTTTCTATGCAGTATGATATAATACCATAAAAGCTGTTCAATATTTAAGAAAACTGCCAAGTTAAAGCTCAAAATGCATTAAGCCGCAGTAAATGAATTTTACTGTAAACAATGTAGTGCCGGACTTGGCACCATTTCAGAGAATCTACGGAACTTGGCACCCATGTAGATCTCAATTCTTTTGTCGGTGAAGACGACAACCAAACATCGCATGTTCTTAATATTGAACATGGCTCCCATTTTCACATTTATGTTTTTGATGGGATGTAGATATAAATATATTTAGGTTAGTTTTTAGTGCATAAAGATGTTGCTACATCCTTAGTAGGTTCTATGTACCTATGGTTAAGAATAAAATTAACCTGATACAAATATGCATATTTACTGGTGCATATTTTTTGAATGGTGCCGCCCTTTATCTCCGCGTTCGTTAAATACATAAAGCCTTAAGTGACTTCTTGATTTGGCAGGGCGGGATCGATATGTGGTAGTATTTTGTTGATTAACGTGAGCTTCTTCATGACTAGAGATTTCCTCGCTTGACGAAATAATGACAATATTACGTTTTCGCGAGGCAGTACTGCATTCATATCGACCCGCTTCCACGCATCCCGTGCCAGTCAGAAAGCATTCATGTAAATGTAGGCTTGTAGGGGCTCAGTAAAAAGCGGTCATACTCAACTGCCAGTTGACACTACTGATAGCTGACAGTTTTCTCATGTCGTACCGCCTCCGCGCGAACATATCAAGAAGTAGTTTTTTTTTTTCAAAGTTGGTCTAGGGACATAAACTTATGGCTCTGTGAGATGTAACCCTCGCGAAAAAATATATTTTTCCAGAATTCAAAATTTCCAAAAACTGACTCGACAAAAAAGTTCTATAAAAATTATCGAATCTGCTCACAAAATTTCACGAGAATCGGTTGAGAAATGCGACCTGGAGAAGAGAACAACCGGAAATCCGGGAGAAGAGAACAACCGGAAATCCGGACATTTGGACATACGAAATTATTTTTGTCGAAGCTGAAACGGCGATCTTCGTTTCACTCGTTCAATTAGCTACATCATACAAGCCTAGACCAAAGATTAAGTGTAATACCTTCTTATCAGAAATCTTATCGTTTTTACAACGTTACTGAAGTTAACGATAATTTTATTGCTATTTTAAGACCGTTAAATAACCATGATGTGAATCTTGTCGGCAGTCTAAAGGCAAACCATGTACATAAGTAGCTAAGTACAGAATGTTACATTCCATATATTTACATGTAAATGATTTCACTAATATTCACTTTGTTAACCAGCTGTTAGTTGAATATGTTCTGTGTTTAAACTTTAGTTCACTTCACTTCTTGCAAACATAAATATTAATTTGCCAGTTAAAAACAAAGGAATTTTAAGGCATTATATTTAAAAATTGGTTAAGTGGCCGTTTAGGAATAAGGAAATAATAAGTATCTTCTGTTGGCACAGATAGGTGTTAAGGAAAGAGTGTATACTTTATTCGCCAACAAACTGCTCCGCAGTTTGGCGAAACTTTAAAATAGTTTAAAATCTTTTAATGTATGAGCAAATAAATTAAGAAAAAAAATGTAACGATTCTAACTATAGCTAAGAAGATGTGTCACGTTTAGTTAGGAAATTGACATTTAGATTTTAGATCTATCTTACTCAAAACCTTACTCTACTGCGGTCGAAAACATTATAAGAAAGAAACATTTATTCACAGACACACAAATATGACAAAACTGAAAACACAAGAAAACGTGTCCATAAAACACATGAAATGTGTGTCCCCACGGCAGTGAATCGCTGATTTTCATTACGCAATGCCCCTTTGTTTTTATAGCAATACGTACGCATGTGAGGTGGCCTTTGTCCAGTAGTGGTCGTCCTTGGGCTGATGTGGTGGTGCTACGCATGTGAGGTGCCAGTACAGGCGTCTGTCATTGCTCTTTATTTTTTAATAACTTTTCAACCCTAGGGGTGACCCGCCTCAAGACATATGCCTAGAGATACATGTCCCTCACTTTTAACAGCGCATCCTCGGGTGCTCTGGTGACCTAACTTACCACCAGGAACACAACCATCCTATTGTTAGCCCAGTACATTTGCATCCTGAAGGATGCCTGGGGTCCGCCACCTAATTCCAAGAAATGGCGACGGCACTAGGTTTTACAGAAGCGACTGCCATCTGACCTCCCAACCCAAGGGGGAAACTCGACCTTATTGGGAACACAACCGCACATTCCTAAAGACCAACTAGTGGTGTATCTATCATCTTCTGTAAGGTGGAGGTACTTCCCCAGTTGGGCTGCTCCAAATTTAAGCGAGATTATCTTCCGCTATGCCCAAACTCTCTTAATCATCACCATCTACTAGGTCCTAGTACGCCATTCTCCTAGTAGAAGACTAGCCACGAAACCACATGCCATCCCTCTCTACCACTACCAACTTCTCCAGATTGTGCGGCTCTCTGCATTGCCGAAATAAAAATAAATGCAGCCAAAAAAACAGTTAATATCGGAACAAGTGAGAGTTTTATTTATACGTCCGCCTAATGGATCATAATTGTTCGGAATCTGTTTAATTTATTTAATTGAATGCTCAGAAACTGAACCGCCATATTATTTAGAGTCCACCACTTTGACACTTATTACTTTGTCGCTTTTACTTCCTTGATATTTTGGTCTGACGCTACATCAAAACGTAAAGAGACAGAGTTGTAATTGTAACCTATAGCTCTCAGTACAAATAAATTTTACTTTCATCGTCAACCTAAATAAGAAATGTAATTGTACAAATACAACAGTAGCTGGCTGCTGGCTGGTTATACGTGTTTAAATTTCCCTTTTAAACTATAATTAATTTATAATCATTATTCCCGAGTCTTGGATGTTCTTTGTGTATTTAAGTACATATATATCCACCACCACTATATCAGCCGAAGGACGTCCACATAGGCCAATTTCATGGGGCGTAAATGCCATAATCGCCACGCTTGACATGCGGGTTGGCGATTGGAGTATCTCCACCGCACTCCAGGGATACTGCTGCCCATAGTGTCCATCCTCCGGTGATCTTGGTCGTAGTTTTAGGACATATCCGGGTCCAAGCCGGGTCGGGTTTAAGCTAAGGGTTTCAGTATGTACATCGTCGCCTAATACCCAATGGGTACACCTGTGCTCTACCTACACTTATAAAAATACAGGAATGAGATGTATGTATACATTATCATTTTAATATCACAGATACGCGTGAGACCACCATAAAACATTCACCAGCCTAGCTCTAACACTTTAGGTATCCATTCAAACATCGTAAAAGTTCCCGACGACATTTCTGCAATAATGGGAAACAAATGACAATCGATCGTAAATGGATGTTATTATGTGCTGCCGTCACTTCACCAAGCGAGCAGAATGCTGTGGAGAGTCTCAAAGTATAAAATATATAAGTAGGTACCAAGCAGCAGAAAAAATGGCCCTTTGGCTCGGTTCTCATGCATACTGCTACGATTTACGAGTAGTGCCATTTTTTGATCGGGTCGCCACCTTCCCTAACAGATGGTCGAGGGAGGCGATGGCTGAGCTACGCGTCATACTCGTGATCGGGTGCTGTTTGTGGAGTCCGGTCTGTTCATGCTTGCAAGGGCATATTAAATACCTTAAAACTAAGGTAGTGCTATTTTATTGTGGATTAACAAGAGACATCATCCTGTTCTGGATTATTTTTATTGTTATTGACGCTTAGAGACCTTATACATCTCTAACAATTTTAAAGTAGTGCTATTTTCTATACTTATTTTAATTTTGACACTTAGAGACCATGTACATCTCTAAGAACTTAAGAATAATAATTATTAATTGTATTTGGACGCTTAGAGACCATATACATCTCTGAGGTATGAAATAATTTTTTAATAATATTACCTTCTAATTTTGATTTTTGTCCGTGAGTTTACTTTCATTTAATGACATAAGTTTGTTAATCATTGTAGTTTTTAAATCATTTTTATTATTGTCCGTTTTCTTTTATTGTATAACCAATTTCATTATTATTGACTTGTAAAAGTGCCCTTGTGGCCTATTTGCAGAATAATTATTAAAATTTTGAATTTGAATTTTGTTTTTTTTTTTACCGTTGAGCTCGTAGGTACTTTTCGTGCCGGTGACGTAAAATTGACGGATGATACATGCATAAAATGATTACAAGTGGCGTTACGGTAGTTATCATCTTTAATCACTCATTTCATCAGGCTTTTAATATTGGCCTTTTTTCAAATGGGACTTACTTAGGGGTGTGCATTTCTTTTTTGTATGGGATTTTTTCAGAAACCTATCGTGTGTGGTATCATCTGAAAGGGCTTTTTGAGGCGATTCTAAAATGGCTCAGCACTTCCCTCCTAAGGGATTGTTTAAGAACTGCGGGTCAAAAAAAATGATTTGTCTCTAGTAATTATGCGTGTGCCAAACGGCTAAACTGTACATCGATAGCGGTTTTTTCCTTTGCGTACACCTTCCACTACTACACGTCGACAAACGGACAAGCCAAGGCATGAGTACACCCATCATCAAATATTAACAAAGCAGATATAATGAATTATCTCAGTCAGCGACTCGTTAAAGTTAAACAAAGGCTGACTACTGTTAGTATTTAACGCCTGATTAAAATCTTAACTGTCAGGTTCATGGAACTTTGTTCGGAAAGAAAGTAAATCGTAATTTGCATTCTGCAAGCGCGTGGCTAATTGATAATGGTATCGCTAATTTGGCTTTAATGTTTAAAATTATATGAAGTGAATTTTCAAAATCCGCTTTTAGGGTTTGCGAAAGAGTCTAATTTTGAATGGTCGGTTTTGAGAATTGGAACTTATAGCAAAACTACGGCCGATCTTGTCTTTAAGCAGCTGGATGAAAGAGTTAATATTAGATATCTTACTTATGTTATGGGTAAAAGCTTCTTAATTACGAACTTTTTAACTTAGGTCAAGGAAAACTCATCCAAGATGCTTCAAATCTACGAGTAGAAGTATATAGTACCTAGTTGTCACAGTTTGACATACAATGAACATGCTCCACCTTTTCCCAGTTTTTTCTGATAGGTAAAGTCAAGTGCAAAAATATGTAAAATTTAAGAAACCCATGACATACGAAGACAGCTAAGAAACATCTCAGAAAAAGAGCATACAAATCGGTTCATCCATTAGGGAGCTACGATGCCACTGACAGACAAACAGACACACATGTTAGACTTAGGGCGCGCACCCCACTAGAGTCAAAGGAATTCGAACCCTCCATACAGAAGTTAGATTACATATTCGAATGGGTTGCGGGCAGCCGGTCGGCTCCGGTCGGCTGCCGCCGGCTCTGCCGCTGCCGTTTGGATACGAAGTCTTGCTTCTGTATGGAGGTCTGGGTTCGAATTCCTTTGACACTGGTGGCGTGCGCGCCGACTCCGGCTATTTGGTGTGAATCGTCCATTATAAATATTATAATGCTCCGAAGTTAAAAAAGGAAGATATTTTGTATGTTCTGTGTCAGAGTAATATATATTCTTACAAAAAGCGAACTTTAAAAGTCGGTATGCAGATTTTCGACTTCACATCAGCAAATACGAAAAATGTATACAGGAGGAACAGTACCACGGACTTTCCTGAAAGTATAATTATTGTCATTTAATTGATATACAATCGACTTGTAATCACTAGAAACTTGTGTTAGAAAAAAAAACAATAAGTTAATACCTTTTAATATTAGTAACAACACCCTATTGTTTTAACATTACCAGTGCCACGTCACTAGCTTGCTTATAAAATAGGGTTGAAACATACTGTTTTTTTAATTGATGGAACAAAAGCTATAACTCGAAAACGGTTACAAATATTTATATAGTTTATTTGGCAAAAGTATAGTTCCAAAGACAAACTATTCTCTGTTTACAGTAAAGTCCATCGTTCTGTTCCACCCAGTATAACGCGTCAATAAAGCGCTGGGCGTACTGAAAGCCAGAATAACCATCTGGTACCTATATTTACTTGAGTGTGGGACGTTTTATAGATACAATAAATTATAATCAGAATGCAAACGAAATGGGAAGTGAACAGAATAGCCAAAGAGCGTGTTTAATACACATTTGCGAGAAAACCAGCTTCTCAATCATAGGCAAATATAATACAGTTGGTTTACAAATAACACGCCTGGCCGTCCATTATGCAAATCGGGCAGTGTTGATCTGGGTTTAATAGCCGAGTAATAGGTATAAACTTAGCCAGTGATCTGATGGTGCATTGCACCCTGAGGGTAAACCGATTATTTCAATTGAAACTGATGAACGGACTTCAGAGTTTTTTTTATGACATAGGAGGCAAACGAGTAGACGAATCGCCTGATGGTAAGCGAATAGCGCCGCCCATGGACACTCGCAACACCAGAGGGGTTGTAAGACTTGTAAGTGCGTTGCCGGCCTTTAAGATGGGAGTACGCTCTTTTCTTGAAGGTCGTATAGGTCCGTAAATACCAAAGTAATTGTGCTTTCCGATAGTGGAAATAAATAGTTAAGACTCCATGGGATTTCACGTTGATATTAAATGTTTAATAATATTTCTAGGTGCCGGATGGTTGTTGGTAGCAACTTAAACACGGAGAGCAGTTATTACAAAGTAACCTCTTATGACAATTATGTCTGACATTTTTCAACTGTTAATTAATTATTTTAAACTTATTGCAAAAAAGGCAGACTTAATACTATAAAGCGTTGCTTATCGATCAACCTAGTGCCAAAGTAAATTATTTTAATTGTAATAATGTAACATGATATTTAGCATGATTGTATTTAGGCAATTATATTTAGAACAATAACTTGAAGTACTTCCACACACACAGTTTATATTTGTCCAAAGACGACCCAGAACCGATTACTCTGGAGACTAAGGATTAGGAGAGCCGACCCCAAATAGATATGGGATAAGGCCTGAAGAAGAAGAAGAATAACTTGAAGTACTTAATGTACATAAAGGTATAAAAAAATATTGACTGAATATAAATATTGAGAAAATCTGTAAAATTTTGGGACAAAGGAGCTAAGTAAGTTAGGATGATATGTTTAATGATTATTTTGTTACTTATCAACACCCTGAATATTTGTATGTCAATCGTAAAAAAACTAATTCTGACTAATCCTGAAGCTAACAAATTACAATGATAGAATCCAAGGTATAATATAAACTAACAATGCTTAACAATAACGACTGGTTTTATCAGTTTAAACTTATAAAACACTAACGGGTCACTGAAATCCGAGTTCAAAAGACGTAACATTCTTTACCGATAGTGGCAAAACGGAACTATGTCTCGGGATTTATCTTTGTCTGTCACAGGCAATTTTTCTTGAAAGACTGAATGGTACTAACCTGCTCAATGAGTCATGTTTTAAAAATATACTACTAAAAACGGTTGAAGTCACAGTATTGATTGTCACTCCGGGTGAAGAATAATTCTCGAAGCGTTCAGAACATTGAATCAAGATGTTTGGACAGCTTGTTCCTGTTGAGCTGCAAGAGCGATTCCCATAGGTTAGGCGTAGACTTATGTTGATTTGACAACAACCGTAAAACAGAGAACGAATTAATGTACTAATAAGTAATAAATAAGCATAATTAAGTAGATATTTACCAACTATGATGAATTGATGATTCCTGCGATAGCTGCCAGTTACCTGACAACAAAAAAAAACACTTAAAATACACGTAACTTTTCAACGACGATATAAACTTTTTATCTTCTTTTGTCTTTATTTTAAATGTACAATACTTACTATTTACATTTTAATAATATAATGTACTATGTATATAGAAAAAAGACAAAAATAGAAAAACAATGTCGAATTTACTAATTGTAAAATATGATAATTATGAGAACTCGTTCATTCGACGTTAATCGTCTTCGACCAACAGCTGCATTTTAATGGTTTATCACGTGACAAAATTCGCCCATCTCTTTCTTTTTACAATGGTGCAAGAAAGACGTACGTACGCAGCCAATGGTCCACCGTCCAGTTCATAATGTGTTCATATTTTTAGAAGGGACGGTACCAGTTTCTGATAGTACTAGCCAATTAAAATAGGGCCAGTTTTTCTGGGCAGCTAAAGGTTAAGAATGCATCGCAATCATCTGTTGAGATCTTTTAGTTACTATTGCCATTTCGGCAAACTCTTTTGATATATGCGGTCGGCATACCACAGATAATTCAAAACATTCAGATCGACAAATATGTAGGTACCTGCTAGAAAAAAAAGAATAAACTATTTTTTTTACTATGAAAATTCAATGAAGTGCATGTGGAATCAGAAATATGTGAGAGCACAGAAAAAATATATATATTTAGTAAAAACATATATATAATGGCAATTAAATTGTATAATAAAATTCCTAATGACATAAAATCGCTACCAAACACTCAATTTGATAAAAAAGTTTTCAGTTGGCTTCTTGATATGTGTTTTTACTCTGTAAACGAATTTATAAATTACTAAATATATACTCACTATAATGAAATAATCGTAATAATAATAATGTTGAATGTCCCGCTGAAATTAAATTATCATGATGTTGTGATGGTTAATACTTGTATTGATTAAATATTTTTCTGTAATTTTTCAAAGAATGTTAATTTAATATAAATATTGATTGTTGTTCTCTAACAAATGTGTGAATGTATATTAATATTTCTACGCCGTTGTCGGCAGGATATGTGAAACTCAAATGATTCTTATAACACCAATTGTACCATATTCATAGAAATAAATAAATTCTATTCTATTCTATTCTAAAAAACGCTTCCAAATAGTCACATTACTCGGAAAAATTACCTAAAGTTAATTTTTCAATATAATTCAATATAATAATCCTTAACTGTTTAAAGTAGACGATAACAAAAATCCCAATTATAATAAAGTGCCTAATTAATAAGAATGCAATTCGATAACTATTAACTACTAAAAACAATTTAAACTCGTCATAAATTTTAAACTTAACGAGAAAGACGTATTTTTAATGATACAATCTTTATTTTATTCAGTCAATTTAAAATAGCGTAAATAAGAATCCAGACATTGCAGTGGTCAATTGTTTAGTAAGCCGATAAATATCCCTTCCCTGGCCCCTAATTGGCAGTTCACCGCGAAAGGTCAAGCAAACTGGAAAGTGAGAGTTTAATTCCGGTGCTTTTATTTTACGACGTTTTTCGTTTCCCAACTTCATCCCCATAAGTACAAACACCATTCATTACAATGAGAATGGTCATTTAACTGTGTTGGCGATGGTACTATAATGGTCGGCGGTTAAGAAGTCCATCCTGACACCTCTCATATCCATACAGTTTATAACCTCAAAGTGACTTTTAGGTTATAAACTGTATGGAATGACAGGTGTCAGGATTGACTTCTTAATAACCGTCGACTACTATATTCGGGATAAGTGTCATAATGTTTTAATCCAGAGGGATAAGGGCGTTTTTTTTTTTTTTAAAAACGTCATGACAAGTCAAGTTTGTTTCCCGTATACAAATTTTCATTTACATTCCTAAACACATTACTGAACTTAGCAATTCTAAATTCAAATCTGTAGTAAAACAAACACTTATTTCAAGAGCATATTATAAGATAAACAATTACATCATGGATAGGGATGTATGGTAGTGATAGCGTCCTGCACGGGTAATCTATCGCGAAAATATATTTTCTACTGTAGCATTGTTATTTAAGTTATTTTGTAGTAATGTGATTTCATATTTAACTATATAATGTATATTGTTTTGAAAAAATGACACCTCGCCGAGTTTCTTACGCCGGTTCTTCTCGTGGCAGAGGTATATTTTTCCGAACCGGTGGTAGTTTATTGACGTTCATAGGTGCATGTAATATGCCTAATTTGAAGAATAAACTACTGTTACTTTTTTTTTTACATATTACCTGCTCGCTTGTCCAGCCTGGCCGAAATGTACAAAGACGTGACGTAAAACATGACGGTATCTATCATGCTAGCTGAGCTGCAAGTTAAACGGCAGTTTAAATAAATCAATACGACTCAATAATTAGATAAAATATTTAAAACATTTTATTGAGATAAAAGTATTACAAAAAACGTATTTATAGCCTTGTAAATGACAAAGGGATAAGAATGTTACATGTATTTATAATTAAGACAATTATCCAGTAGTAAGTAGATAAGATCAAGACAAATGATGTGCAGAAAAGTTTAAATACTCCTCTCCTCTGCTGCTGTTGCTCTTTTTATATTTCATATTTACTGCCTTCCTACATGCGTTAATGTTGAACAATCATTTTAATCATAAATAGTTTTTAAAATATCATTAGTAATTGGTGTACGGTTAATTAATCGCATTTAATTGCATGTACTTTGTATGACTTGTTTCTTGACATGTTATTTTGCGAATTGAGAAAAATATATGTGTAATTATCAACAATTTATATGATTTTAAAGCTTGAAACACACAGAGCGCGGCGCAGTGTTGTTGCGGGGCGGAGGCGTAACTGATTAACGGAATATAGGCCTTATGGATTAACATTGCTTTGGGTTTCGTGCGAACCCAAGATTCGTTCAATTCTGTTCTCTTTGGTATCAAGTACCATTACCGATAGCCATTTTACAACTTATATACAGTTTATCATACGCGTAGGTACTTAGGTTATTTGGCAGCTCTGCGCAGTCTATCTGCCTAAGAATTATCTAGCCAGACTGTCGTGTTTTGGCAGCCCATTTGCAAGAAAAACAATACTAAAAATCTCTATCAGATCTCACTTGAACGAGCTTCCTGGCCAACGAACCATGCCAAATTAAACTGCATAATTAAATTATGCAATGGGAACATTCCAGTATTAGACTGTTGTTGGGAAACTCACATAATTAGCGAAAATATTCATCCGGGTTTCTATCATAAAATTCATAAGGGAAAAAAGTAAAGTCAATTTTGAAGTGAACGGCATCTAAATATTAAGCCTTGTTTACACACGTGCGAGAGTCATATGTGAAGTTTTACTACATTGCGCGGTTTGACAGATCGATTGAACTCATTATTCCACGGTAACCCGCAGTGTAATGAAATAAAACTCGCATGTGGTCTCAAAATAACATCACTGATAAGTACTAGTTAACACACTATATTCAGATTCAGATGATTTATTTGCCTTAGGTACAAGTACCTGCAAATACATTAAAAAATTAAATTAAATACACACAGTGTCAGCTTAACTTATGCAAGTATACATAGACACAAATGCAAAAGTAAAAGTAGTTTATTCTTCAAATTAGGCATATGCGATAGATATGATACATCGAAGTGATATTTCTATGCACATATTAGATATTAATTCTATAGCATTAGGAAAGTAATATACTAGATATTAGATATATCTTACGCACGTTTCAAAATATTACGTACCTACCTATTACCACCCTGGTTACACTACAATACAAATACTCTTTATACCTATTATTGCACACCTCAAATAAAGGCCACATACACAATTACTAAATTAAAATAAGTAGAAGCAAACAACGAACGGTCTTATCGCTAAAGAGCGATCTCTTCCAGACAACCTTTAAGTACGATAGTACCTATAGGTCGTGCAGAGATAATTTATGAAACCTAATAGGTACTGGTAACTCCCAGAAATTATACAAAATTTAGAATAATATATATACAGAAATATGATAGGATATAAATAATAGTACATTACAATACAAGTGCAGAGAACAGGAAATTTTTCAATGAGTGGCGATAAATTAAAACACGACCGAAGGGAGTGTTTTAAATCGACACGAATTGCGAATTACCTATTCGCACGTGTATCGTACAACGTTTTACAGTACATATGGTTCTTTAAAGTTTCGACATATGCACGTAATCTGCTCATTACCGCACTCGTGCGGTAAAGTGGCACCATATGTACTGTAAAGATATATGGTAAATGTAAACAATAGTACAGTATATAGTTTGTAACTCAAATTATGGTCAATATTTATAATTTTCGACTACTCTCAAGAAGAAATCCGAAGTGACGATCAAAATAAAACTCCCGTGGCCATCTTTTCTCGTCTGGTACGTTAGCAGTATATAAATGTAACATTACCAAAGAAATATCTTAAAACATAACAGCCCACTTAAGAGCCCGCAGTAAGCTCGGTTCTCCATACAAACGTAAAATAATTTATCACTTGCAATAAATAATTCAGAATGACACTCACAAATGAAACTTGTCATCCCGCGTCGTAACACAACAGGGACAAAAATACATCAAAAACAGGACGGGTGCAATGAAGCCTATCAATTAAATGAGAGATAAAAAAGCAAATAGAAAAGGACAGTTCGACTAATAAGAAAAACAACCCGTAGCAGCAGTGGCGACATGTTTATTGATCAATGCCATCTTGATATGCTTGATACTATAATGATAAGCTCAACACTTTCAGTGGCTGGTTCAAGGGATAATTTATCTTTGATTTGATGAGGTATTGGTTCTCCTTTGTTAGACCTAACTAATTTAGCCCTAAATGCTTCATTTGACCTAATGTTTCATTAGACCTATTGCTTTTTTATCCAAAATAGTAAACTTTGTAGGATTATTGTAAAACAAATCTAACCAGACCTAACGACATCTTTTTGTTGATATTAAAATAAACCGGCCAAGTGCGTGTCGGACCACGCACAATGAAGGGTTTCGTACCGACACCTCCTAATTACATTTAAAACCACTATACAGAATTTTAAACTTCATAGTTTGGAAATTATAAGGGCGACACACTTTTACGCCTTTGACAGCTAATATCTCACCAACGGTTGACTTAAATGGAAAAGTTTTTTAGAAACCTCTATGTCATTTTCGAAGGCCTATCCATAGATAACCCTAAGCTAGTGCATTGAAAAAAAAATTTGACCTCTGCTACATGTCCGGGTTGCCCCCCAGTTTCACATCATATTTCTATAGCGGTTCATAACATACACCTTCACACCAAATTTCATAATTGTAGTGTTCATAGATTCCGAGAAAATCGGCTGTGACATACGGATGGACGGACGGACGGACGGACAGACATGACGAATCTATAAGGGTTCCGTTTTCGCCATTTTGGCTACGGAACCCTAAAAAAAGATCACTGTTTCGAAGAAAAATGCCTTAGGTCTAGTGAAACATAAGGTCTAATGAAACATTTGGGCAAAAGTTAGTAGGTCAAGTTTATGTGAATGGCACGGTGGAACATAATTGCGTTGAATTTCACATTAAAAATCTGACTGACAATCCCTTTTTTATCACGTCGGTGGCAAACAAGCCCCCGGCCCGCCTAATGGTATGCGGTCATTGTACATAGTCATACCTATATGCTTGTAATTCCAGGAGTAGGTATCACATGGACATCGAAGAGCCCCCATATTGTTATTTTCCGTGAAACTTTCCAGTAATGTAAATTTCACTACACGTATGTAAAAATCATCCGTCTTTAACTTAAAATTTGCTATTACTTCTGGACCGCAAGAGAAATATTTAAAATTTTTGCACAAAAAGGATTGGTAATTTTATTATCTAAAACTTGCACGTTTGTAATTCTGAAATAGATAAAATAGTCATTAGTTTTGGCAATACGAATTTTTAATAAAATTTTATTTTGTGCGCGGGCAAGAACGTGATCATTTCTTAAGCGGGTAAAAATAGGGTTGAAATTTTTATAGGAGAGCAAAAATTAAGCATGCGCTTAAGACAATACCTACATTGCAATTATTTCTCTAAGACAATAACGAATTCTACACAAATGAAGTCGCAGGCAAAAGCTAGTATAATATAGTTGTAACCTTCATGCTTGCTTGCATGGATCTACTTATAACTATACTGTTTTTCACGTAAGAAGAGTCCGGTGACAGCTGTCAACCCAGTACAAATTATGTCATTTTTGACGTATAATGACATAATTTGTACTGGGTTGACAGCTGTCACCGGACTCTTCTTACGTATAATGAAGAAAAAGAAGAAGAAATAGTTTATTAGTACAAACATAATACACAAGCTTAATGACATAATTTGTACTTGGTTGACAGCTGTCACCGGACTCTTCTTACGTGAAAAACAGTATAATGACAATGATAATAGCATGGCGATGACACTGACAGGGTCATACCTACACACATGAAGTAAGAAGAAGACTGGAGCCGGCAATAGGTACACATATACAAAGGTGTGTGAAAGAGATATAAGCATAGAAAATATCACACGTGGAAGTGAGATGCACTGACATATCTCCTCTCGCTCATCGCGTATAAGGGCTGAATCACACTGGCGCGGCCTGCGGTGGTGGTCAATAGTAAATTTGACCACCACCACCATATCAGCCCTAGGACGTCCACTGCTGGACATGGGCCTCCCCCAATTTCATGGGGGGTAAATGCCATAATCGCCACGCTTGGCATGCGGGTTGGCGATCGCAGTATCTCCACCGCACTCAAGGAATGCTGCTGCCCATTCCCCGGTGGTCTTGGTCGTAGTTTTAGGACATACCCGGGTCCCGGGGGTAAATTTGATAATTAATTTTACTATTGAGCTAATGATAATTTTACTATTGACCGCCGCGGCCAGGCCGCGCCAGTCCGTGAGAGGCTTAAGGCCGTAATATTTGTCACTCACGTCAAAGAACAAAATATCATATACCGAAGAACAGTAGGCCTGAAATCCGCTAATTAGCAAGCTACTATAAGCTAATATACAGGGTAAAATTTTATTGACTGTTTAAATTTTCACAGTGGATTCCTAAGCGAAAAATAAAAAGTACGTGTTTTTTTTAGTATCTTTCAGTACTAAAATATTGAGACAGAGCCGCTGAAAAATATCCTAAAAACCATATGTTCGTGGATACCGCGGTGACGCATTTTGCGGGAGGTGTTAGAGTCTGACTAGCATAAGTCTGCACCAGCAATTTTAATTTATTGTCTGTAAATCGGTATATGATAACACTGAAGATAGGGCACTAATTAGTCTTGATACTTGTGTATGATCTTTAATATTTAAACAAGTGAAAAAAATAGTACTAGTAGTGAGTATTTGTATGTATGTATGAATTTTAGACTGTAAGTCTCTCCAAAATGACGTCGATAGACCGTATCAGTGGAGTATCAACAATAGACTTCTTTTCAACGTGGCAAAGTGCGTGCACGTAACGTTTAGTAGAGCCCGAAATCCGCTGTATTACAATTACCTTTTAGATTCTGAACGAATCGCCCGGGCTGATACCATTCGAGACTTAGGCATTATTTTGGACACGAATCTTAACTTTCATGAGCATATCAACTACTTAGCTCGTAATATTTTGTTACAGAAGACTAGGTTTCGTCATTCGGAATGCAAGGGACTTTGTCGATGCCAGGACCATAAAACTTTTGTACACCGCTCTTGTTAGAAGCAAGCTAGAATCGGCCGCTGTTGTATGGAATCCCCATGAATCATCTTATATCTTGCTTTTGGAGAAAGTACTAAAAACGTTTCTGCGCTTTCTTAATAAAAAAAAATCTATCTATACTACCCATTCTTATATCCCACAAAATTTTTGCTGGGCGATTTGGGCTATAACTCTCTAGAGGTGAGGCGTAATCTGGGACTTCTTACAGTAGCTAGCAATGTTTAACGTGGTAATTCTGACTGTCCTGAATTAGTAGCACAGTTGGTGCGCTTGTATGTTCCTTCGCCCACTAGATTTAATTTTCGACCGCGTTGTCGCCATTTGCTAGCGGCGCCGGCTGCGAGGACAGTGTTTCGCAGAAAATCCCCGCTTGTTCGAGCTTTGCACCTCTTAAACTCGCTGCTTGAATCAGCACCAGACTGCGATATATTTGCTACTAGATGGATAGATGTGTATGACGTATGCTAGAAGTTCAGTGAGAAGATGGATGCACGACCTTCTTCAGTGTAAATAATTTATTATTTATCCGGTGTTCTTGTTTGTTTAGTTGTTAATTTCACAGTGCTTATTATTACTGTAATGCCGTGTAATCCAACTGTTATATAAATAAATAAAAATAAATAAATAAATGTATGTAGCCACGTAATTTTTATGTAAGTTTATAGTACATTACGATACAAGTGCAGATAACAGGAAATTGGCAACGAGTGGTGATAAATTAAAACACGACCGAAGGGAGTATTTTAAATCAACACGAGTTGCGAATTACCTATTCGCACGTGTATCGCACAACATTTTACAGTGCATATGGCTCTCTAAAGTTTCGACATATGCACGTAATCTGCTGATTACCGCACTCGTGCGGTAAAGTAGCACCATATGTACTGTAAAAATAATTTTCATTTTATTGTGCGTTTTGTTTGCCCTATGTCAAAACTACCACAATTATACTCAACTTACACACCACTACATTTATTACTTATACACACCAGGTTTTCCCAGAATAAAATTGTCTTTTGGTGACATTGAGATTTTTTTCTGTAGGGGGTGAAGATAGTTTGAAGTAAGTACTTGCTTAATATCTTCGAGACCTTATCTGTCAATTCACGTACAAGCAGTAAAACACTGGATATTTGAACAAAAATAATACTTAGTATTTACTTTGAGTAAGTTAGTTCAACATATACATTAAAAAAAAACTAAACATTTTCCAAATGTATGGTAGTATGGAAAACATAAAATTTTCAAAATAAAATGGTGCATATCTTGGAAACTAAGAGACTTTGTACTAACGCATGTTGTGTCTAAAATATTTCAAATTACCTCCTCTATCAACCCTGAACGTATTTGCACCTACCCTGTAAAAATCGTAAATTTTAGTAACTTTTACAAATAAGGGATTACACCCTGTATAACTGTTAGCTTAGCTGCAACATAATTCTCGTTGCGGGTTCTGGTAGACGAGAGGTTTTTAATGGAATTTCATTCAAACATTGAAAAACTACCAATATGGTTTGTTAAACTTACCGGTCAAAGACATGATGAGATGTAAACATTGCCGCTTTTCTGCGATAATCACCCCTCGTTGTTCTCTCACGGTGTCATAACTATTAAGCATTCGGAATAATAATTCTCGCTCGCCACTTTTATACGGTTTGCCCATAATAAGTGCTAACAATCGTAAACAAATTAATTCAATTTAATTCGTAAACACATTCACATTTGACATCTGCGTCAAATATAAAATATTGCCATATGTTATTTTTAAATGGTTGACAGTTCATTTGCTTGGAAGAGATATACTGGTCTGACTCTAATAACGCTCGCCCCGCCACACGTTGAGTCGCCAAGACAAACTTACGAGTCGTAACAACGATTTTTTTCATGAAATGTAGTAAAAAAAAAACATACGTTGCAAATTTTCCTGCATGTACGGGGTACTCTTCGCGTCTTTACGAGAGATACAACACGGAAGTGCACGACCCCTCCCGCCGCACCGCTAACCCCGAGCGTCATTCAGCTCCCGATTATGCACACGTTACTAATTATTTATTCGGACATCACATTTTATTGTGAAAATTATACCTATGTTTTTTTCTCCAATGAAATGGCATCTTTTATTGATACCTAATGCCTGGGAAAAATTTGAACAGTCAATAAAATTTCACCCTGTATACAATAACACGTATGTTTGTGTTAACGTGACCAACTATATCACATTACCATATACAGTTACTCGTTAGGACGCACGTCACGCGTGCCTTCCGCCATTTTAATTTTCAGTTCACACGCCCGCGTTTCAGACCGTCTTTAATATTGATGAGACCTAACTATGTTCTAAAGTAGGTGCTCTTCTTTTTAGCGTGGACGAACGAGCACAGGTAACAGATAAATAAGTGCAGATTTATCTGTTGGTTGTGTTCTTATTGGTCAACGATGGACCAGAATTAGTGTCTATAATTAAGTAAGTCTTAAGAATATCCGTGAACGGGTCTAACGCGTTTATTTATTTACCTTTATTACCGTTTCGACTCGGGTTGCACCGGTCATGGTCGCAACCTCAGAGTACCCAGAGTAGACGTCAAATAATAACACCCGTAAGAGCGAGAAGATCTTATCCTAAATTGAATAAGAGCAACAGAGAGGGATATATCATTTGTTGTTCTTGTCATAGTTCCGCTTTTCTTTATTTGCCTCAATGTCATGTAAACGTCAAGTCAAATAGTTTGAGGCAAACACAAACTATATAGAGATACTAGAGGCAAAGAAACGATTACCCGGCCAAATTAAGCAGGTTGTTTATTGTAAGCCGCCAGACGTTTAAGACTAGTTCTCTATTTAGCTGCATAAGAGCTATTCTGTCCCCCTTGGTGAAACTCGTATAGGATCTCTATAGAAATCCTTACTCTAAGGTCGCAGCAGAAACTGACGTCCCAGCAAGTTGTCAACGGAGATACGGATACATAACATTTAAGTAGCTACAACATTGACATAATAGTACATCAATGAGCTACAAGTTTATAAAGACTATAGACGAATTCCCCATTTTTTTTCTCTTGTACTTTTAGTTCCATTCGCGTTTTTCCCCATTCATGAATTTACTTACACATATTATTTCTTCTCTTTTTAGTTCCTTTCGCAGTTTTCCCCATTAGGGAATTTAGGGGATTTTCCTAGTTAAATACGACGACGAGCGATATTAGATTATTAATCCAATAGCTTCTTTAACCAAAAGGAATTAGCACTAGTAGCCCGTTTTTCTTATATTCGATTCTGGCGCTTCGCCGGCCGCTGCCGCGGCACGCTCGCTTCGCTCGCTCGGCTCGTGCGCTATAGGATCGCAGTCCTGCTAAAGTCAAAGTCAAAGTTTTTATTTGTAAACATAGGTTACATGGTGATGGTAAGTGGAATATAAATAAATAGTACGCTATGTTTCGCCGTATGGCATACAAAGGAAACAAGGCTTTAAAACTAAATCTAAATATGTACCTAATCACTAAAAAATCATAAATCGAGAGTTTTGTCTTTTAAATAATCATTAATTGAGTAATAACATTTATTAATTAGTAATGTCATTAGCTTATATTTTAATTGTGGAATTGGTAATATTTTAAAGGAGTTCGGCATTTTATTGTAAATCTTACAAGCTAAATAAAACACGCTTTTGCGCATTAATGTTTTGCTTCCACTGTACATTGGTTTTAAATCAAGATCACATCTATTTCGTATTAGTTAACGAGTATTTGAGACTGCATATGCCATCATAAATAAATGCGAATTATTGATAACAAAGAGAACCGATTCTAAAATGTATAGAGATGGCATAGTCAAAACTTTCAGATCTTTAAAATGGGAGACACAACTATCAGTTTTCTGAAGGCTTCGCATTGCTCTGATACATCTCTTTTGGGCCCAGAAAACTGCCTCTTTATGTACCGAGTTTAATATTTTTTGAACATTTATTGCGTTTTAAACTTCTGTATTTGCTTGCGACTGGAAACTACTTAGGTCACAGAATAAGTAATAGTACAACTTATACTGTTTTTCACGTAAGAAGAGTCCGGTGACAGCTTGACAGTACAAATTATGTCATTATACGTCAAAAACGACATAATTTGTACTGGGTTGACAGCTGTCACCGGACTCTTCTGTGAAAAACAGTATAAGTATTAAGGCATATTCATTCTCTACTAAAAACATATGAGCTCCAGACACTCTTTGCTTGAGACAGCTCTATCAATCGGTAATGTAACTTAACTTTCTTGAAAACATAATTGTCCAGGAATAGACCTAATCGTCTATTTAACCTGCATTTGTATGCAATTTCTGAGCGAACCTAGCTGGCTACAGTTGTATCCACTCTTACGATTACCGAATAAGTATTTGCAATTTGAACTTTAACCTATTTGTTAAGAGTTTATTTTCCTAGCACACGGATGTCAAAGATAGGAACTTCTAAAAGTTAGGTTTGATTTCATCAGAGGCCTCTGCGATGCTACTTTAAACCGGCGTACATTGACGACGTAAGATCCTATTTTCATAAAGTTCACAATCGCTTGAGCCACTAACTATTTTTGCATATTCTAGTCTTTACTAGGAATTTTAATGAGGGTTGTAGACAAATTTATGCAAACGTGGTGGGTCCATTCATGGAGTAGTTAATGGCTGAAGGCTTGTGTGTTTAAGGCAGAATTACATGAAGTGTATGTAAATTAACTCAATGTGTTCTGCCCTTTGAAACTGAACTAACTAACTCATGGACCTTAAGCCCCACTGCCATAAGGGGCTAGCCTATCTCAATGACGACCACTTTGGCTTAGTTGGTAGTGACCCTGCCTACGAAGCCGGAGGTCCCGGGTTCGAATCCCGGTCAGGGCATTATTTGTGCATGTATCGCGAGTATTGTTCCTGAATCTTGTTTTTTTTTTTTTTGTAAGTATGTATTTATCTATACCTATATAAGTTTTTGGTCAAAATTTCATTTTTGGTACAAGCTTTTATTACCGACTGTACCTACTTTTTTCCACAATCATAAACTACTTGTTGAGTCGGTTCGAATGAGCCCAAACACGATGGGTTTATCTTGTGTAGTCTAGGAATTGCTATGACCCCCTTCTGTCTTCATCATCAGATCAGCTCTATGTCATAATAATATTGCATTGTCATCGGATTTATACATGCATGCAAAATTTCAGCTCAATCAGAAATCGGGAAAAGGATTAAATTTAACTTTCAAGATTTGATTACAGACAGACAGTATGTATATCATCGTCTAGTACCCATAGTACAAGCCTTGCTTATAGGTAGTTTGGGACTAGGTCGATTTGTGTAAGATTGTCCCCCAATATGTAAACGAAAAAAAAGACCTTCCATCTGTAACTCTTCCATTTTCCGTGTTGTTTTTATCACATCATATTAACAACGGTAGTCTTTAACAATTAAACCATCTAACTTTACCCCAACCGGTCACTGAAACCAGGATATACGTCATTAAACTTTTTATTTATTTTTTTTACTACAAAAAATCAGTTTTGTTTACTTTTCTCGAAAACTATTAAGAAAATAAAAGACCGCAAATGCAATTACGGAAAAAGTACGGAAGAAGCAAATGCAAAATGTAGTTCCAAAAAATGAAATTACCATTTTTGTGTTATTTTTAGGAGGAGTTTTTTTTTTAAGTGACCATAATTTATTTCTTAATTGTAACAGACGAAAGTGTTAATAAAAGACCACCATACAACATTTTTTTGGATGCGAAAACTTAACACCCCATAAACTAGTTCTGATGCAAAATGCACTAAAATTGGTTGATTGACCCGGCTGCGACTTCGAGCGGCAGCGGCAACGGTTTTCGTAAGGCAATGCGGCTAGCCGCTCAGTGTGCACTTACCCTAATAAATTACATGCGTTCCCAACTAACCGCAGTGATATGCGACAACTCAGTCCATCTGATGGAGGCCGCGGGACTCTCGGGAGGCCTCTGGATGCGGACATTGTGGCGTTCTCTGGAGACCAATGTCTCGCATTACATGTCCTTCAGATGATAATGATAATGATAAGGAACACAATTAATGAATTCCACGCAGACGCAGCCGCGGGCTAGTTTAAATTAAGTAAGCGCACTATTACAGCAATCATGCAACTAAGTATAACATCGCAAACCATTGAAAATGCCTATTAATTACCTCGGTCGTAAACCATTATAGTAATGTGAAATGATTGATAATAAAATAAATCATAATGGCCAATTATGTTAAACATATCGGTACTGGGGGTCATTGAACTGCATGGCGCCGTGACTATTTTGCGCGCAAGGTCGTGTCGGTCATACACTGGGCGCGATACCAGGCTATCTGCATAATCGCCTCGCTTAGCACGATGGTTGGCGATCGCAGTATTTCCACCGCACTCCAGGGATGCTGCTGCCCATCCCCCGGTAGTATAACACGTCATTTTGCCGTGGATCGGTCTCTAATCGTAAATTGGTGCCTATGGCATTCTCGCATTGTCGGGTAGGGCAAGGATTGCAGATGTATGACGATTCGCACCAAAACGGCTGGAGTCGGCGCGCACGCCACCAGAGTCAAAGGAATCCGAACCCTCCGTACAGAAGCTAGACTTCGTATCCAAACGGCAGCGGCAGATACGGCGGCAGCCGATCGGCAGCCCGCAACCCATTCAAATGAAGCTATGAAGACACCTGCCGACGTCTTTCACGACTCGCCAGGTACATTTTACAGGCATATATGTACATTTATAAATAATAGTCTAAGTATTTAATTGTCTTATTGTGTGTTGTTAATGTTGTAATATTTGTGTTAGTATAGTTTCCTTTATTGATATTTGTGTTAGCATAGTTTCCTTTTCATGTAAATGTTTTGTGTATGTAACATGTGAGCGTCTTGGTTTTAATACTGTAAGCTTATATTTACTATATATATGAATAAATAAATATGAAATCTAACTTCTGTATGGAGGGTTCGAATTCTTTTGACTCTAGTGGGGTGCGCGCCGACTCCAGCCGTTCGGTGTGAATCGTCCATAAGAGGTTTTTATGGACGTTATTCAATTAAGGTAAATGTCCCAATGTACAACAGCTTAATACCTCGTAGTTAACACCTGAGAGCAAAACGGAACAAGTGAAATTAAAAGATTTTTTTAAACCAGACTTCGGGTACGATACGTTTTCATACTTAGGTAGCAAATACCTACGCATTTTATTTGATAAAAAAATTGCCCGCACATTAAGGCGTATTGAATCCGCCATTTTTACTGATTTTTATACACCCAGTGACACTACTAATGACGTATCTTTTATCAAAATCAGTTGAGCCGTTGAGTAGTTACGAGGGGACATAGGAACAGACACACATAGTTACATACATACAGGTCAATTTCATAACCCTCCTTTTAGGCTAAAGTCACTACTGTTTAAGCGTTTTTGACGTTTCATAAAAAGTTGCAGATTTTTTCGTATTGTATTTTTGTCTAACACTCAACATCCCAATTGCGAAATAGATTCACCTTTACTATTCGCATTCGGAATCTAATTAACAGTGGCATTGTTAAAACAAATTCACGGGTTATTAGCCACTCGGAGCCAAAACAACAAAAGGCTAGTGAAAGGGTACATTTGCAATGCAAATTAGAAATTTGTTTAATTACATTATTAAAGTTGCCAAAAAAATTTGCTCTCTCCTCTATCTTTGTCCGTTTTTGAATCATTACTCAATGCGGTTTGTAAAGAAATCGTGACACATGGAGATCAGATTTACTCTCATCGCATACTTAGTGTCATTCGAAATTAAACCTTGTCCGCGAAAGCAAAAGTCTGATTCTTGAATGTAAAGCTACACGAGATAGACGTTTGGAGAAGTAATTGCTCTATATGTATATGTACTACCGAATAACCAAAAGGAGTCATACCGTGGTTTCACTGTCATTAAAATTTAAGCCTTCTTGAAAAGCCAGACGGTGAAATTTTGCAATTTATCAAAAACGTGAGCGACGAGTTTGCAAAAGTAATTATTTTACTCTAAATATGGAGGGTAATGTTTTTTTTACATTTTCTTATTCGTCGACCACAACCAGTGTTTTGTTTTTATTTGATTTCTTGCTGATTTCTTGACCAATTATTCCTTCCATATTATGATGTTTAAAAACTCCATATTGAACAATGACGAATGATTTAAAAAATACAAATGTAGACTTTCTAGTTTTTTTTTAGCACATGCTTGCAGTGACGAGATTTATCTCTGCTCTTACAGCTGACATCTGTCATCCCGACACGAGAAACATTAATTATGACATACTCATGATATGATATTAAACACATTAAATATGACATAATATAGGTATGCCATTTGGTATTAAGCCCGCCATTTGTACATTACTGTTTTGAGCAATAAAGTTTAAATAAATTATATAATAATGATATTTATAAATTGTAATATTTAGTATGACTGGTATGGCAACTTCCAAAGGAGCAGCAATAAATCTCGTTAATTTTAATTAAGTTAGTGCAGAATAGGTACTAATGTATTTGGAATAAAAACTTATGGTTGGAAGGATTTTCAAGAAGCTTAAAAAAGAGAGTATATAATAATGATAAGAGACATAAAGTAATATATGTATTTAGTTCGTTTTTTTATAATATTTTATAATATATATTTTTTACACTCTACTCAACGAGTCAGAAAATGAAACCTGTCAGTAGTAGGCATACACTCTATGATAACTGAAACTATGCCACTGACAGATAATGTTATGATGATGTGTTATGTTATAATCCAATTGATTTTCTGTCTTAAAAAACATAAACATAATTAAGTATTTATTACAAACATTCGATTTTTAGACAGTGTGTATGTAATAGAAGGTCTATTACTTACATTAATGTTGAAGCAGAATATGTAATGTAAGAGCATTCAGTGGTTAAATTGAAGTGTGCGAGTATTGTCAATCTGTGCTTTTGAAAAATGTAGTAGGTTTAAGTACTTACTGAAATAGTTTCCAAACTGAAAAAATTACAGTCCGTACCTACTCGTAGTTATTATGTGACGATTTGTACAAAAATGTTACATTTATTTAATTATTTTTAACACAACTTTTGCGTACCCTACTTGAAACCCTAATGACGCCTATTCACTGTTTGGACGTTTTGCAAATGAAATATTACAACGACGTAACTCAACCTTGTTTTCAGTTCTATTGTGAACCTTAAACTCTAATCGAACTGTCTAGTTATATTTAAAAAAATGTTCAAACAGCGACTTTAACACCCAAGCTAGAAGATTCAAAGTCCAATACCAGTTTAATTAAATTACAGGCCTCTAAATAATTTCAACCATACACATAGAGACAATTAAAGTGCGTGCATGTGTGACGTTTAAACAAATAAAAAAACACCTGTAATTATTGAAACTCAGTCAATATCTATTCACAAGAGTTCTTCCGGTACCTAGTTAATGAATCAAAAAATATTATTTGATCTAATAACTACCGGAAGAACACTGCATATCACACACTGCTGTTCCTTTATTACAATTCCAACATTCAACCAGGATATAAAATAGGGATAAAGCATAGACTTTGAGCTGAAATATGGAGAAAGCGGGAATAGGGGTTTTCACGTGCTCGTTCTACCCATCAACACGTTAACAACCACTTCGTAAATAAGTAAAAATAATGGAACCCTCATTGTACAGTTGTTTACGCAATAAAAAAGGCATCATGCGTTTTGAATTAAGTAATAAAGAAAATATCATCAAAATTCTTACTATTAGTGGTCTAAAAGTAATAGAGCCGTAGTAAAATATTCAAATAGGCTAAAAGCGAAATGTATAGTTAGACAAGTCTCCTTCGACACTTAACGGCGATAATTTCTTTCCTCGGGACCCCGCCGTTACCACCAAAGGTCTAGGAGTTATTAAGCTTGTTTCACATGAGCCGCGTGCCTATTGACCCCAATCATCCATAAGTAGATACAAATTGTTTAAACCAAGTTTCAGGCATGACTTTAAAAGGCGTTCAAATAGGTTTTACGACTCTCATTTGCTACTTTACAACAGTTTGAATAGCAATAATATCAAAGATATAACTATATATGTGCAGAAGTGGTTGAATGTGAGAACGAGGGAAGAGTAATGGCGAGCAAGATTTGCTTATTCTAAGCTAACGTATGTCTTAGAATAGTATAATAGTATTACATGCGTATATTCTAATGGTAGTCATTATTATAGCATATGTAAAGCGTTGCTACTGGCGGCTTTTGGAAGCCGCTCTTATACTAACTGTGCCCGGCGGGCATGTTTTGCTACTGGATAATAAGTCATTTCGACTAATACTTTACAATATATTTAATAAGGGTTGCGTTTGCAACAGTACTAATGCTTTATATCCGTCGTAACCTCGATCATGCTCTAGCTAGGTAGAACACATAAAATCTTTATTCAAAGACTTTCATATTTATTCAGCAGCTAGTTAGCGAATAAGAAAATCAACTGCATGCTTATTGCTAATGGCACCACGTCTAGGAGGCATCAAATTTGCAGACCAAAAATTTGATGAGATAAAAAAACCGGGGTCATTATCTAAACATGCTTAGGACGTATATATTTATATATATTTCTAATCTAGCACTGTTGTTTTTAGACATATAAAGGTAATTATTAGGTGACATTATATACATATAAGACCCTGTATATAGAAATTTATCTATGTCAAAGACTTATGACATTGACGTACACTCATATTATTTAATAACTTTATTAGTGTGAGTACTCGACAACTGTTCTAGATACTCATATTAAGTATGTGAAACTAACAATGAATCCATTAACGACCGTTACACCGTTTTTCCAACACGATTTGTCGGTCAAAAGTCACACACATAATTGAAACATCAAAACTTGGCTACAAAAGAAGCACTCGCATTTTCAACCCTAATAACCTGTGTTACAATTCAAAGGAGGATGCAGGTTTTTAGTGACTTACTACGGTTTTTATATCCCAAATGCGCAAGTGTCCATCATTATAAAGTCATAATTTAGCGAAAGTGACAGCAATATAATAAAGTTAAAACAAAACGAACAAACAAAGAAATTTGAATTTTATTCCTACGCAATAAATCCTAACCCACATTTTATAAGGAGTATTGCACACTTACGTTTGCGTGTCAAGCAAATCTACCTCTAAATTTGTCCATGTCGTATCTCTAATTTAAATTCATTTTAAATTTGAACTTCATTTCGCCGAGATAAGGTTACTTTTCACTATCGAATATATGATATACCTACGTAAGTGGGTAAGTAAAAATTCGAAATTCGAACACCAATTTTTCTTTGACAAATTATCACGATTCGGGCAGACGGAACGTTTTAACAATTACGCATCCACTTTCATTCGTTCAAATCGATTCGAGTCGTGTGATTTATCCGTGCGAGTATTCGTTTTATGTAACACATTTCTGATTTCTATTCTAGTTTAAAATATATTGAGGTTACGTAAGTTTTGTAATGAGTGCAATTAATTTTGTGAAGCCTCCGCGTGCGTATATCGCAATGCATTCTTATCAAAGCTCACGGACCCAACATTTTAGGTTCTTCATATTCAGAATGGTTGACACTGAAGATACAATACAAGGAAAATGTCCCAGATTATAATTAGGTACAGTGTATTCCTTTTTCTTCCAGTTTGAAGCAACGTAAGAAAACATCTGACGTCGAATTGCAATATTTAAGTACTATACGACTTACGTTACGTTACTTTAATAACTAACGTTGGTATCTAATCTAATCATTTTGATCTTTTTTCATTTTTTGTTGTGAAAACTATCAATAACATGCCTCAGATTCCAATTTTAAGCCATTTTCGTCTGCAGTCTGCACTACTACTAAGTTACTAAATAGGTTTAACATGAATTACCGTTCATCTAAATGCATGCACAAAGTCTTTAAATCCGTTACAAAATAGGTTCAAACTTGCAAAACCGCGCGCATTTGCGGAAAGAAACGCGGAAGATCGTAAGCATGAAGGTCAAAATAGTTTGCTGGAGATTTTCCACCGCTCGATTTTCAGGGATTACTTTTTTACTCACATCATTCCCTCAGCACACCAATCTAAACACAACCTTGTTATTAACGGGATAAAGTTCAAAACTCCAGGACAGGTTAACAGGATACACGAGGTTATAGTAGTTAGCAGGCGTCAGCCGTTCCGCGCTACATATCCGATTAACGTTCAATAACTGGCGAATTCCTAGAACAAGTGACACTTGAATATAATGACTCGTGAAAGTCCAATGTCCATACGTTAACGAAGATTAACAACAACATTAAAGTGTACAAAACAAATGTCAAAAGTGGGGTAACTTTGATATCAGGGGTGACTAAGACTTTTCAATTCTAACGTCATATTTTTTAATACCTTTGATAGTGGATACACATTAGCGGATGTCTTTTTACAGTTGCCAAAATGATAAGATCAAGCGAGCTCTAATAATAATTCATTTTTTGAACAGTTTTCCAGACTCAAAATTCGTTAGGTCATTTTCTCAATACTCTAATAGTTATTATAAAATTTTTGTATGGTGTGGTTGAAGTGTCGAATATTTGGTAAAGCAAGTACATAGTAATGGAATTAAAACTATACCCAGCTTTGAATACAGGATGAAAGAACAAGTTAACGATTACGTTGTTATTAAAATTATAAATATAACAAGAAATCTTCATAGTCTTGTAGTTTTAGACTGATGGTAACAATATCCGTATTCACATATTACTACGTCCTCCCATGTAATCATGGCAAATAAAATGATAATTTGAGTGTAAAACTTAACGCAACACTTTCCTGGGCTCATCTTAATCTTAAAGTCTAAATGGCCTAAGTCCATAAGAATGGTTACGCGATTCTAAGTATTTTAACATATAAGTCTCATGCAATTAGGACTACAATCGTATATAAATCAAATTTAATTTGGTTGTTTACAACTTTCAGTTGCTTAGATATGACACTGCTTTTTAATTATTCTGTGTTAAACCATATCTAACTAACACTTTAACTAATCAAAGTGCAATATATAGGTACAATAACTAGTACAACTACAGGGAATCAAGAGCCTGCGATTCTCTGTAGTAAAAATATAACATATTAATTGTCGTCATCTACTTTGACGCCTTTGATATGGTAGTTATGTAATAATATTATTGCAACGTCATTTGCTCTCTGGTTTTTTTGTATTAATTAGAAAAATCATAACCTTAACGTAGTATTAACCTTCGCCTGATACTTTTTTCTTTCGCCTGGTGTGCAAAGGATTTAAAAATAGTTAAATATATATATATATAAGTAAAGGATCCAGTTATTTTAATCCTCAGTGAATTAATGACAGAATTGATTAAATCGAAACAGGAAGAACGCTGATGTGTCCGTTACTTTGCACTTACTTTAATACGAATAAGTGGCAAAACTCATAACGTTTTAATGGTTGTCGGAAATATTTGTCCTGCAAGTGACATTTATATTTGGAGAGTTTGTGAAATTTAATGCATAATTGGGCTACTGGACAAATTAAGGACAGAAAACTATATCATATCTGACTGCACGTGGTTTTTCATCAGTTTATCAGTCCTAATAATATTATTGGTCTATATATACCTACGCTTTAAATTTGTAAATAATAATATAAATGTTATAATACCCATATCAGTAGCAATACGTTGCTCCACACGTACTTAGAAATTATGCATTAAAGCAGCTGACGGAAGACCAAGACGATTCACATAATGATTGCGATACATCAAAAACTCATTCCAGAATTTGACTCCAATTCATCATTCAACCATCGATGTGTATCCGATCCGTATGACAAATTTGAAATATGAGACATTTACAAACAAGATATTCACATAACGATTCATCTTAAAGATGCACCAAAAGAAAAGTTAATATGTTAGTTTAAGTATACGCTATATCTCTTTCGTTTCAGAGAAGTGCCTGTGCCTAGCTATTACGACATAGGTACCTATGTTTTGTAATGATACTACCTATAATAATAATTATCTGACAGCTGGCAGGTTTACTCAACCAGTTCAAGTCCGATGAGGATAAACGTCAAAATAAAAAAGGGCAGAATAAAATAAATGTGTTACTTTAGGATATTATTTAGTTCTATCTAAAATAAAATATTATTTCGTGGTTTTGATGATTTCACAGAGTCGTGTAACTTGAAACATACAACACAAGATACTCGTATCAAACGTTGTATTCGTAAACGGGATCTCCTGACAAATTTCGGGCAACCATTTCTTTAATTTAAATCTCAATTACCAAGACAATAGCAGTTAGTATGATTCCAATTGACCTTTAATTCTGTGAAATTTTGTAAAACCAAATTGGCTTCAGAAATCGCTCCGTCTCTTAAATCTCGACAGGTCAGAGAGGGGCAGGATGTTGGAAATAGGTCTTTCTGAATAAGGCAGCCGGTACAAACAAGGTCAGGCAAGTGGACTCATCACGACTGAGATAATAGGGCTTAAGCGGGGCCTATTAAGTTGGTACCAGAGCTAAATTAGCAACGACCGTACTTTCCTTAGGCAGTTCATGAAGTCCAGTAACAATTCAAATCTTCAATAAGGATAGACGAAATTTTGCTGAAATGTTTTTTCAGCACTAAAACTAATCTCTTAATAATAGATATTAGGTAATACGAGTACATGTGGCAGCTGTCGTAAAAGGTATTTTATAAGATCAGGATTGGTTTAGAAATGGAATAGCTGTCGGTTCATAATTATTCCTAGAACATAGGTAATTGTTTACGGAGCAATGTTCAAAATATGTTTTTGCAAGGTAATATTGAAAGTGGTGATACTGATACGGAAATGACGAGGATTCATCTAAGGAAATTCCACATACACGAACGTTTAACCAATTTGATTTTTTGGGCCACTTTGTACCTTGTCACAGTGAAAATCAATATGAAAGCTGATAGAAATTTAATATTACTAGATGAAAGCCCGGCTTCGCTCGGGTGAAATAAATAAGAAAGAAATAAACAAAACATTTATTCGTGACAGTTATGCAAACGACGAAAGAAATAGTGTACAAAAATGTATAAAATAAAAACATTACAACAACGGATTATGATGAAACTTCGATTCGTATAGAAATATAGTCTGTAGTCTGGATTGGGAATAAAAGTATGGAATGGAATTATATGGAATTGGGAGTAAAAGATTACGCAAACGACGTCACGGGCAAAGGCTAGTATCTTTGCAAGTTAATCCTAAGCATTTTTATAAGGGTAGTATTTAAAGGCACATAAAAAATTTAACACCGTAATCAGTACTGATTTGTATAGCTAAAATACTAATCGTTCATTAAAATTCAATTCAGATGTGCATTGTTAAATATTGATGTGCCAGTCAGTATTTTTGGTGCGAAGTCAGAGCTGCTAACGCGAACGAAAACAAATGAAGTTCGTGTATCTCCCTCTCTGTCGCACTTGCAAATTCGAGCGACACAGAGGGAAATACACGATGTTCGTTCGTTTTCGTTTCGCGATAGCAGCTCTCTATTCTCCGCCAAATTCTATTCAGTAGGGCCCTTTACACTCAATATTATCGCGATTTTTTAAATTGTATGGGGTCTGTTAAACGCTTAATACTATCACAATACTGGTGTGTCAATATTATCGTGGTTTTCAAAATCGTATGGATTTTTCTTCAATATTCATTGCACGTGATACGGATCGTGATATGAGTGATATACTCATATCACGATAATAATAATCATGTAACAGGCCCCTATGGATGTTGCTTCAATATTCAGTGTTTCACGTGATAATAATAACAGTTGGTAATATTTTCTCCAATTAATGGAAGCTATTTAACAACTTGTTCCGTTTTGCCAAAGGTATTTCACATTCCGATACGCGCACCATCCAGGAATAGGAGCCGTCAGACCAGAGGGCCTACCACGATCTGAAAACGAAGTATTTCCCTCTCCGCGCTCGAATATGCAAGTGCGACAGAGAGGCATATATATTTAGTTTTCGGTTGGTAGCACCTTAGTCCGAGCGTGGCGGACGGTCGAAGAAAGTCAAAGAACATTCCGTGTGTTGTCTGTCACACATATAATTTTTTAGCTTCCCATCGACCTATGAACTTGAAATTAAGTGATAATGTTTATTATGAAGTATATTTTACCAAAAATATCAATATATTGATAAATCACATTTGTTTTTTAGTTGTACGGAACCCTCAGTGTGCGACTCCGACGCACTTGGCTGGTTTTTATTACATTTTGAATTTTATTTCTCTTATAGTAAAATACCCTATTCGTTTTAAAGTTGACGCCTGAGGGCCTACCGCGAACCAAAAACGAACTATCTTCCTCTCTGTCGTTCGAATATACATGTGCGAGAGAGGCAGATACCTACTTCGTTTTCGGTTCGCAGTAGCGCCTCTAACGTCCGAGCGCGGCGAACGGCATGAGCTGAGGGTCTACTCCGAAATTCAAAATCCTAACTTCGTATGGTGCCGTCCCTTTCACTCTCCTGTCATAGACTATATGAGTGAAAGGGACGGCACCATACGAAGTTCGGATTTCGAATTTCGGAGTAGTCCCCCAGTACCACTAAGTTATAAGATAGAGCGAGATAGGGATAGAATTTTGCTAGACGTTTAAAAGCCATAAGTCACCTAGTAGTTTGTCACAAACAAAATAGAGACGCAGCTTTAAGATGGCGGACAGACTCAGCAAACATTCAAGTGGTGTCCTTTACACGATTAATATTATCACAATACTGGGGTGTCAATATTATCGCAGTTTTCAAATTTGTATGGATTCTGCTTTAATATTCACGTGATACTTATCGTGATATGAATCCATGTAACAGGCCCCATACATTCGCTTTGAAGGCGGTTGTTGTGACAATCAGTCTAGCTAGCACGATAGATTATACCGTTACGTTTTATGTGACGTTTTAATACATTTCGCCCATATAACGTGACGGTATAAGTTATCGTGCTAGCTAGGCTGATAGGTGTATAGAACGCTTGAAAACTACAAAAACAAAACGCTGCAGACGTGGCTAGCCGAATCCACACAATGGGCGATGATGGCCCATCACCCAGAACGCAGCCCAGCAACCTGGCCAACATACCGGACGCAAAAATAGTTCACGACTTTCGAACGTAGCCGACACTGTCAACCAACAAATTTAATATAGCAATATAGTCTGTGGGCAATATGGCCGACGTTTTGTCATCAAATTAACACTTTTAAATGCAAAATACGCGACAATCCGAATTTTGCGGATACATATGTTCAACTCAAAAATCGTTATTTTTATACGTTCTTCAATTTGAGACAGGTCTCGTTCGGGTCTACCGTACCCCTGCACGAAATTATTAATATAGATTGTCACTGCGACAAGGTACGAAGTAGCACAGAAATCAAATTGGTTGACTGCGCAGTTGTACGAATCTCAAGATAATGTTTTAACTGCTGGAAGAGTTGTAAGGTAAGTCGAGACAGGTGAATCACATAGCTGTTGGTACTGAAAAGAGTTGTGTTCACTCAATTATATGCTTATATTGTAGGCAGCGGGAAGTAAGATTGTAAAACATTAGTGCAGAACATCTCCCGTATAACAAGCATGGGATTTAGTGCAATCAAGGAATTACTTGACTCTGAGAACTTCCCATGAAACACGAAGATTAGGAATCAACGTGTACACAGATCACTTTTGCCGTCTACCTCTGCTTGTAAATAGAAAATCTACCTTAAATCTATAATACATAATATATATATATATATATATAAAGAACTAGCTTCGCCGGCCACATGTAATTCGTTTATAACGTGCCAACATACAAACTCATCCCCCATTTAATCTCCTATGGGATAATTTCCTGGATTAAAACTGTCCTATGTCCTTTTTTGGGACGCGACATTATCACCGTGTCTTATGATCTTACGTAATGTATTCAGTACCTACTTATTTCAAACTTGAAAAGGTAAGAGACAGACAGAGACAGTGTTATTTTTGCATTTATAAAATCAGTATGGATGTCTAAATATCGTATTTACTTTGTTGAAAGAACAAAATAGAACTAAATAATGAAGATAAAATGTAATATAAAATAATTAACTTACCATAATACTTATTTAAGTTTACTTACATCCTTATCACTAGTTGCTCTGTAAGATACAGACATTGCGTTTATTTATTAGTTTCAAAATTTCCTATAAGTGACTCGACACAAAAATATCTATATAAAATCTAACCAGATCACAAAATTTCACGAGAACCGCTTGAGAAATGCGACCTGTAGAGGAGAACAGCCGGATATATGAAAGCATTTTTCCGAAGCTGAAACTGATACCTTCGTTTCATTCGATCAAATAAATCATTACCTACGCAATTGACAACTTTTGTAGATTTAATAATCATGGTATGTAGTCAATAAAAATATCAGTCTATTTAATTTTATCATTAGGTGCAATCAAAAACCGCGACCATGTATCTAACGATGTTTCGGTTTTTAGTACAAATTTACTTGATTTTTTAAACTAGTTTTTATCACAGTTTCAATAATAATCCATAGGTATCCTAGATTTATAAATATTGTGAATTTCCTATATATCTGTTAAACAATGACGCAAAACTGCTGAACTTGATAGTTATTAATAGTAGTTCACGCGGACGAAGTCGCGAACTACTCGTGCCTATATCGATATGTGTAAAATATCAACAACGTGGTAGTAGAAAATTCAATCAAACGTTACTAAATATAATCCGTATGAAGTCAAAAGCATTCGATGATAAATATCGATATGTTAATCACTTTATTCATCGGATTATAATTTCCCCATGATTAAATATCACACTACTGGCGCCACCGATATAAGCGATACGTCAACGTATTGCTATTAATATTTATTTCACACACTATAATCATCTCCACTAGCCATACTTGAAGCTTAATTTGTAATGAGAATTTTATACACCGGCTAAATTATACCGTAGCTTATGATTTGGAGAAGGCGTTTTTACTTAATCGAAAAATTACTGATTCACAGTTTAATACGGTATTAACTGTATTTTTTTTTTAATTGTTTAGATTCTTGACGGGTTCATAAACTGGTGATATAATTATAATATTAAGGATTAACTAAGACATATCTTCATTTCACGGAATTCAAGTGAAAGTATTTTTTTTTTCATTTATAACTTGAAATAAATTAATTTTGTACTAAAGCAGTAACGCTGCTAACGAAAATTTCAAATTAAAGGGAAAAATTGAAAAATTTAATGCTCCGAGTAAACAAAAAAAAATTAAAAAAGAAAAAAAGAAAGTAATTTAATTTTTTAACTTGAAATAGTACATATGCATTGCGAATGCTCTTGCAGGGTAGAAAACATGAGTAGAGTAGCGAACTTTTAATACTTATGTAGCAAAAACTGTTTTTTAAGATAACAATCAAATTGAAAAATATACCCTTTTCTTTATACCATGAAAATTTCTAAAATCTATTCAAACCAGTTAGATCCTCCTGTTCCAATATTTAATGCAAAAATGTCAACACATACATTCAATGGTTAGTCATTTTCATTACGCAATCTGAAGAGCATTCGAAAATATATCTCGGACAAATTGCTTCTAATATTTTTCCCAACCTCGTATCGGGCTCGCATAGTTCCTAGAAATTTAAACTTTAGGTAAACCGAGCTAGACTGAATTTTGAACAAGCTAAGGTAATATAATTGCAATTTGCTAAGTTTCCTCCAAACTGTTTGATATGACACCACTTTCTATGTTCGCACTCAAAATTCTAACACTTTCGCGGCGTGTTAAATATCTCAGTGGTTAATCGATTATTTGAATCCGCAACGCCCGCAATATAGAATAATTGATGATCTCGTTAATATTTTTTATCCATTTTAAGGAACCAAAGAAATACTGTAGGTATTTATTTGCAAAACGATGTGAATCGCCTTTATTATCTTATTTCTAGCCGTCCACCTCGTAAGCGCCATTGGCAGAAAAGCCGAAACGTCAAGATGATTAATAAAAAATTAACTGTAAGATGCGTGCGATAACCGATAACAATTGTATAATGTCGTAGTGTATCTCGGGGTGACTAGACATCGCGGGGTTAATAGGAATATTTTAAATGGCGATCAGTCTCACATAAATTAAATGCCTACATACAAGTTTCACGAAGCCGTCGTTGCGGACATTTATAATAGATTAAGTGATATGAGGTTTATTGTGAATAAAATTTCATTTAATATCTCTAGTTATTTTTGACACTTTGATGGTGTATGTATTATATTTATGACGGCGACTGGACACTCCTTCCTCTTGTTAAGTGATCGAATTAGCAGGTGGAAGTACAGAGAAGGTGATGTAGATAAAAGATAAAGTACCTGAATAAATATGAAATAAGTAACTTAACATCACATCACTTACATTGTAAGTTACAAAATTGATTTTTTGTAACCGTTAGTACCAGAAGACGCTAAAAAACTTTTTGTAAACTGGGATAGGTCACATAAGAAAAATGCCTATATGTATATTATTTTCCAATGACTTGAGGGTATTCAGTTTTTAATTAATTGTTTTTTATATATATATATATATATGTGTGTAATTTTATTCTAATTTTACAGATGCAGTAAAAAATCTTAATTTCCGTTTTGAGAAAAGCCGTTTCCAATAGTTTAATATTCAATATGTACGTGTATGAAGCTCATAGTCTTTCATTTCGCTCATGTAGTATTAGCAATCAATATATTTTAATTTATAAGAATACCATAATTACATGTGTAACATTAAGTAGGTACTACGTCATTTTCACTTCGCTTCAGTCAGCGTTTTTGAATAATTGTTTTTTTCTCGACAACAAAATATAATAAGTAAGATAATTACATACAATACTTTGTTGCAAGCTTCAACTGGATAAAGTATAGGTTAAGGTAATTTGTACTATGGAGCCCTAAGGTTTTATTTATTTCTTCACTGCTACACGGGTGAACGTCAAAAGAAAACTTTACCCCCAAGCGACACACTCGCTGCTTGCGGGGACTTTTGACACTTGACAAATTATAGTATCTGTTTTACTTACTACTTCACTTCATGAATATTAATAACTAAATTAATATTCCGAAGATATATTACGTGAAAACGTGTAAATGCACACTGTCATTTAAAAAAAATGACAGTGTGCATTTACATTTACGATTATGGCATTTACCCCCCATGAAATTGGGGGAGGCCTATGTCCAGCAGTGGACGTCCTAGGGCTGATATGGTGGATGATGGTGGAGACATTTTACACTTTGTTTTGACGGAGTACTTATTAATAATACCGTGTACTTATTTCATATAAAATATACTCTATTTTTTTTTAAAAATTATAAAAAGTTAAAAACACTTCAATACGATAATGAGTTCTTTCAAACTTTGATATAATTTTATTTACTTACATGTCATATGCATGTTTTTTGTTTTTTTTTTTCAATTACGGTCAAAAAATATATTTTTTAATTATTCATAATTTTCCCTAAATGCAAATCACACCGGAAATTAAGTAAAAAAAAACTCACCAAAATTCGCACAGCATAAAAACACAGAATATCACTGCAACAACACAACACTCGCGACGCGCGCGGATACTCACGCGCTAGTGGCGCGCTGCGCGTGCGCTTCGCGTTTTTACGCGTGCCGCGGGGTGCACTTTCGCTCGCGCGCAGGGCTAAGGGTGCAAATCTGACGCTGTAGGCTTTATTCCGGATCGCGCGACGTATTTAGATTAGATTTGACTACCAGTTTAGCCTAGTGGGTAGTGACCTTTCATACAAATCTAACAAACTTGTGTTCAAATCCCGGTAAGGGCAAATGTTTAAACAACTTCAAAAAACGAGGAGGTTCTCAATTCTCAGTACTTCTATAGCGATTTGTTTTTTTTTATAATAGAAGTTTGGACTCGATTTTTTTTTCGTTATATAATTTCTTGTTGTGAATATGAATATTTGGTTCTGAATCTTCTAGGACTCATGTCATGACAGAGACTTCTTGAGCTTACTATAAGACTAGTTCGATTCTTGTAGGGTTGTCCTATAATATTTGTTTATTAGAATCATATTGCTACAAGTGCTCTCGCAAATGAAGGGTTAATTTTCTCCAGTGATTACAGCCCGCATCCTACGTGCAGTCGTGCAGGAAGCACATACTATTTTCGTTTTCGTTTATGGGGAACACAGGATAACACACTAGCGCAAGCCAGAGTGAACCAACTATATGGTGGGATTCTTATTTAAATGGCCTGTGATTTAATATTTATCCCACTGCTAATAGCCGTGCGATAAATATTTGTAATTTAATAATAATAATTTTGTTTGATATAAGATTTAACGAATATTTAAGTATAAAAACGGACTTCACATATGAAAAAGAAAATGGCAGATGAATAGGTAGGTATTTAAAAAACTCGTCAACTAAAAAATCAGTAGCTAGATTATGTTAAAAGGAAAAACTCTAACAATAAACTCAATTAAAATTAGTACATTTTGCTACAAATCTAATTTGAGACAAATATATGTTATATCAAAAATAATATCTAAGTTTGCAAAGAAATGCACGTCCCAATCTTATTACTAGTATAAATAAAAAACCAAATTCACACCAATTATTAATATGGCAAACGGAAGAGTCCCTTCCACAGCATCCTCGGGCATAAAACATTAATTAAGTGTCGATTATAGAGCACATAGGAAGAATAATTCCCTAGGGAACTTAGGTTTACGACTAATGCTTATCGCTTTATTATTTTATCCCAAGTCTTCCTAGCTACGCCATTAAGGGCATCGATTAAACCTTTACGAGTATTTTTATACCTCCAGCTATGCAATTCACAACCTGCGTCAATTTTCCACATTCACCCCAAATTTAATTTGACCCCGCGATCCGTAACCATTTTGCATAAACCTAAACCAGACTCTACTGGTTCGCCTATAAGACAAGTGGTCGTCTAGCATTGCGAATACTAGACAAGCTGGAAACAAGACTGAAGGACTGCATAACTGGAGCTAACAATCTTCTTTTTTATAAATAACGAAAAACCCGAGAGACATTGTATCACAAAGTGTTGGCCAATCACAATACACCAAACTTTTATAAAAAAATCCGGATGCACGATCAATAGTACTCCCCGTAGCCAATACCTACCTACAGATGCCAGGTTTCTTGTAATATTCTGGTATTTTACTTCAATGTATTAGTAGCTAGCAGGCCTGTCTTTCTAATCACTTCGACTAAACTTTCCTACCGCACACCTCCAAAATTCATCATGTTTTTAATAATGTAACTTAAAAATTAACATGCTTCAAATTCTGTTGGCATGTGAGTTGGCTTTACAAATAACTGAGTATGAGTATGATAGTCACACTAATCATACTGCGGGTAGTTGGTAAAAGTATCATATACATGTCATTCTGGCTGGCGCTTTATTTGGTTTTAAGGTCGTAAATTGTATGATTGTTAATGTGTGTGTGTGTGTGGTGTGTGTTGTTTCAGAAAGGTCACAGGGGAATGTCATGTCGCTCATATTTGGGCTTTCAGCAGCTCGACTGGAGAGTCTGGAGAAGTACCCCCTTACAGAAGACCGCAGCCTCAATAACACCACTACTTGCTCCAGGTGTTATGTTCCTGGTGGTGAGACTGGTTAGTAAGGTCGTCAGAGCTCACGAGGATACACTGTGTTGAGAGTGAGGGACCTGTATATGTCTCTAGTCAACACACCGAATCCTCAAGTTAATAAAGTGTCGGTGACGTGCTTGTGATTTTTCGTGAGTCTCAAGCGACCTTAGGCGCCGGTGTCTGCTTAAAAACCGGCCAAGTGCGAGTCGGACTCGCGCACGAAGTTTCCGTCCCATTATCTATAAAAACGGCAAAAAATCACGTCTGTTGTATGGGAGTCCCCTTAAATATTTATTTTATTCGGTTTTTTAGTATTTGCTTTTATAGCGGCAACAGAAATACATCATTTAGACGACCTGTTTAGCCTAGTTGGTAGTGACTCTGCCTCCGAAGCTAGAGGTCCCGGGTTCGAATCCCGGCCAGGGCATTTTTCACGGATATTTGTTCTTGGGTCTTGGATGTTTTCTATGTATTTAAGTATGTATTTATCTATATAAGTATGTATATCGTCGTCTAGTACCCATAGTACAAGCTTTGCTTAGTTTGGGACTAGGTCGATTTGTGTATAAGATTGTCCCCCAATATTATATTATTATATTATCATCTGTGAAAATTCCAACTGTCCAAGAGGCAGACAGACTGACAGACAGACGGACGGACAGCGGAGTCTTAGTAATAGGGTCCCGTTTTACCCTTTGGGTACGGAACCCTAAAAATGATGCTGACTAATACACCATGAATATGACACGCAAATATGAAGACCTTATTTACACACGTGCCAGACTCCTATGCGAGTTTCACTACATTGCGCGGTTTGACAGACCGATTGAACTCATTATACCATGGTAACCAGCAATGTAATGAAACTCGTATGCGAGTCTCATATATGTGTTTAGACGGTATGTACAGAGGCCTGAAAGAACGAAGTTTTATGTTATAAAACGGGATGCTATGATTATTTGAAGTTGCTACTTACTCGTCAAATTATTTGTATACAATACAATAAAAACAAAAGTTCTCTTGATTTTTTTCTGGCCAGCCGCAAGAGGATGACAGACAGTCGATTATGTTCTTAGCAAATGAGCCGATTTCTTATTTGTTTTTGGAATCGCTTTGGCGGTATGAAAGTAAGATAGGATAGCAAACACTCGCTTTAGCGCATGCCTGCATCTTTTTAATTCATATTTATTTAATTATGCAAACTAGCTTAAGTCATTAGAGTACAAGTTTTAACATTTATTACTCAAACAGTCAAATCTCATTATTGCTAGTTTGCATTATAAGAATATATTTTTGTAATAATGTGATACGATTGACAATTATACTGGAACATTTTAAAGTCTTTAAAAACGCTCTTCAAAAAGGCAGGCTGACTTTAAATTTGCAATACCGTTTAACCAATTAATCTACATTTAAACTCTTCGCGCTAACCTCTGCCATCATTACTCGAACCATCAACAACAGCAAATGAAACAACACAAAAACGAAATTATCTCTCTTTTTAAAGGGCTTTCAACAATTTACCTTCAAAGCTAGTAGCCTATCAATAAGTTGTAAATTGGCTACATTACCCCATATTAATGTAACATAAACTGACGTCTTGGCCCATAAAGAGCGTAAAGCGTGGCCAGGGTAATTATGCAACACAGTTTGAGTTCGTTGATCATTGTTCCGGTCTATCTTTACAATGCTGGTTTATAGGTCCTATAAGATTATTCCTGGCTAATCCTTTTAAGATCTTAATAAGATTTATCTTTTATTAACGAGAGGCTTATTTATTTCAAGATTGTATAAAGAGGCATATTCTCAATTTAACTGCACTGTCTTAATGTGTGTATTTAAAACAAAAGTGTTTTTTTTTTTAATTAATAAAACTATTATAAAAGCAAAGAAAAAAATCCACATAAAAAAGAAAGGAGTGTATAAATTCTTAAAGGGTCAGCAACGCGCATGTGATATCCCTAGGAGTTGCAGGAGACCATAGACGCTTACGTACGCTTGTTTGCCACCGACGACTGTCTTGATTAACTCCAGGTAAGCTAGTAATGTAGACTCAAAGACCGACACGTCCGCGTTTAAAAACCGTAAATAAAAAGCTCGTATTTATTTTATCATAGTTAGTGTCGCTTAAATAGAAACCGCCACCACCAAAACAACGGGTTTACGGTGAAAACAAGATAACTCGAAAATTATTATAAGTTTATGTGTAATTTTCCCGTTACTCAAATTGAGTTAGCACTTATTAGTTTACCAGGCCTATGTTGTAATTTAATATTACTTAGAATAATTCATTTTGCAATATTTTACAACGAAATGTTACCTACTTTCCCATTTCATTTTCTAAATGAGATGTCTACAGTTTAGTTGAAATAGTACTCTTATTCTGTCATTATGTTAAAATAGCATAAGTGCATGGAAGTATCTGAAACGTACCACCTCTTTTACATAGCTGTATTTAAGTGCTAACAAATATTTGTCTACAATGTTGACAGACATCATTAGGAATATATTTCATTACTGTATGACTCCATACACTGTTCTCTTCATAACTGATCTTGAACCGTTCTTTGCATTAACCCAAACATAATAAATTCAGACGGACAAAGTCATATCTTACAAATCATGCACTAAGAAATAAGTACCTACTGTAGTTACATCTACTAACTACTGTACGAAAAATTACTCAATAAGTAGAAGATTTTGAAGTACAGTTTGGTTCACAATGTGACCCTGCTTAAGTCATTAGCAGGATAATGTTATAGATTCAATTTAGAGACAAATTTACTCAGACACTGAAAAATATTGCATATAAAATAGAAGGGATAATCAACTTTAAACTTCCTGAATGGATACTTATGGAGTACCTTAAATATAATACGGATAAAATAATCTTCACCAAGAAAGAATTTTGTCCGAAGGGAGTGAAGTCCTGGCGGCATTTTCGCGGTCGGTTACCTGACACCACGAAGTTGTGTAATATCTACTCGTAATCGCCGTTGTAGATTGTAGTGTGTTTATTTCTTTATTTGTAAGGGTAGTTTTTAAGTTAAAACGTATCTATGGTCCTTTGTTGCCGGTAAATGAATTATTTTATTTATTTCTTTAAACACAAACAAGCCTGTATTTCCGAGTTCATATAACCTGGACCTTTTTAAGGCACGAGTGAATAGGCATATTCTGGGTGAGCTCGCTTCATCGTCGGCCTCATCTTTGCTCCCTGGCTAGATGCTGGCCAAGAGCAATCCCATTTCTAATTAAAAAAAAAAACTGTATATTTTGTAATTATAAGATTTCTAAATTCGTATCACAGTAGTGTTAGAGTAAAACCCATCTGAACTTTTCATCTAAAAGAATAAGTCAAATGAGATTAATATTCATTAAGCACTAATGAAAAACGCAACTACATGATACAATTGCAGCCAATTAGACAATGCATAGCGTAGTTTAATTATAGGGTAAACACCGGCTCGCTTTAAGGTTGTGGTAATTAAGGGCGCTTAGGTCATTATTTAAGTTATTACGTTAGAAAAAACACATGTAACAGCCTAAACGCCTAGTGAGTAAAATCTGAATTACCATGTGAGTAATAGTAATAGAAAAGGGCAAATTACCGGCGTATTATGGGTATCTGGGGAAATAAGTGGCAGTGCCGTGTTTTAAGCGGGGGGGAGATGACATGGGGCTACTTTGATGGACTTAAAATTGTTATAAAGCCCATCATTATGGTCTGCTTGATTTTTTTAGGTAAACAGACAGAAATCTGACAAGTTGATATTACTTCAAGTATTGCAAATAGAAATCGATACTATAGCGTAGGACCGATTATTGTGGCACTCTTTGGGGGAGGCCTATGTCCAGCAGTGGACGTCCTTCGGCTGATAATATGATGATTATGATGGCATTTGAACTGTAGGTATTGATCAATCAAAGTCACCCCTGATTTCAAAGTCACCTCAATTGACATACCACACCAATTGACAACATTTCATTTTTTTAAGCAGGCTTTTTTCCAATGATATCCAATAGAGGATAAAAAGTTAAGTAAAACCACATTTTTAAATTCTCGAAAATATCCCCATTTCATATAAATAAATCAATTTCAAAAGTTCCTCATTCTAAAAGAGAGTAAGTGACAAGTAAGGCGTCACAGCGTAACAAATCATACAGAAGCACTGTTACTATGACAAAATTTACTAAAGAAAGTGAGCTGCTGTTCTTTTTGTCTGCTGTGACTGTCGCAATTCAATAGTAATGACGTCATTACTACGATATGGACTTTCTTCACATTTTCGTGAATATTGAGAAAACTAATGGCTATAGAAATATAAAAAAAATATTTTGGGGTTTCTTGTTCCCAAATTAACGAAATGAGTTATGATTTCATACTACTTAAAAAATTGAAATGTTGTGAATTGAGGTGACTTTGATATACCAGTATCCACTTTTTTTTAAGACGTTCCATACATATACTCCTGTATTTTAGTCAAGCGGAATTTTGGAAGATTTACCTTATACTGCAATGAAACATTGTATTTTTGTAGGGTTTGTTTTATGTAATACAAATTTTCTTTGCTCCAGAGCAAAGAAAGTGTGATTGAAAAATTAGTAGGTGTATTGACAACTTATTGATATTCAAATATTTTTTATTATTACGAGTGAGAAAAAAAGAACTTTTATTATAGTTACGTAGGACTTGTAATGTATCTACCCCCTCGGGAGTGACGCAGGGCCAGCCTGTTTGAAGATGTCGCCTAGCTAGATCGATTTTGCGCCCCTGTAAATCCCGGTACTGTAGATCTCATCAAAATTATTATAACCGTTTACCTACATTAAGTATAAAATAAATGGTAACTCCCAAGAATACACCCACCTCTAATCAAACTTTAAGCTTGTTAGTTACAATTGTTACAAAGTATTCCATTTCCTCAGATACAATCGCTTTATTAATTCAACAACCCAATGTAGATAAAGAAATCACGAGAGTCTTGAGAACGGATCTTGAGCCCCAGTAACAATATGAGTTTCACGATCACTGCGTGCACGCACTTTAAAAATTGGCGTTCTGATCGCGCTGTACTATACAAATGTAAATTCAAATCCAACCTTAAATTAACGCCCCGTAAAGGTGCTTCCATTCTGACATTAGCATATAGCTGCAATATACAGAAAGAAACTATATTGAAACAATGTATAATAAAGACGGGCGTTCATGAGACTGATTTGGGTGAAGACCAAATTTTTAGACCATAGTTAAGGTCTAACAAATTAAATGAAAAATGAAAATATTTTGTGTTCCGAGCAGGATTCAAACCTTTGACATTCAGGCATACGCGGCTAATCACTCTAGCCAACTGAGCTACCGGAATAATTGAGCTCAAGCACAAAATCCTTCACTTATTCCCTCCTTCAACGCCAGGCGTACAGCGACATCTACCTTAGAAGACTCAGGGTTAGACGTCATTGGTCGTTACTAGGTGATGCGCCAAAGAGACTAGACAATGGAGCATGGGCTATGGGGCAGAGCAGAAAAGCATGATTCGGTGTTTTTTGGCTGTCAAACATAGGTTTTGTTCAATAAAAAACCTACCAATCCTACTATACGTAAGTACGAGTACTATTAAGTATTCCGTGTTAGCGGACCCCCTTGCACATTTGTCTGGCTACCGGCCATGTCTTACTAAGACTTATAGATTAAATTTAGCATGGTTACAGACATTTTTAAGTGTATCCACTAATTAGACGGTAATGTAAAGTTTCTAGATCTGATCGATAGGAAGGTAGGAACCAGACTGTGTCAGGATATATAGGCACGCAAGCGATGAAAGAGATTTTTTTTTTAACTCAACCGATTTTAAAACTGAATTTTCCTATTCCGTACATTTGGGTGAGGACTAAATTGTTGGACTATAGAAAGCTGTAATTCGTCTACATTTCTACAATTTAATTGATTCCGTTGTGACACACAAAAAGTTCTTACCGAGGAATGGAAGGTAGGCTTGGACTTTTGTATAATACCAACACAGCCTAAAAAAAATTGCGGCTGCGCATCCACCAGCAAGTCTTAAGGGTTATATACACCGTGTCCAATAATTTTGAATACACTTTTTTTGGCACTGATTTTAAAAAAACCTATACCACTTTCAGGCATTTTTGTCATTATAATTTAAAGGTTATATTGTCATGAACAAGTAACGATATTTTAAAAATATTTAGCTAAAGTCGTTCGCTTTTAATCCATGATGAAGTAGTTTCGGGAACCTTTTATCTCTAAATATCTTAAGGGCGATAGCCCTAGTGCGATTTTTGCGGCATTACAACTTTTTGGAATTAAGCGTAACCTAGTTTATACTATAATTAGTAGATACATGGAAACCTCCTCGTTAGAAGGCCGCAAGATACATCGGGTGTCACGCTTACAAGAAAAGAAAAGTACACGGCATTTACGAATCTACAAAGAAAAAAAAAATTATCGATCAAACACTATACTTTCCTGGCACTCAGAGGATGAATTCGTTTTTGCATACGAAAAATTCTTCATATTGAGCAATCTTACAATGCTCAAAATGGTCGTTTGTGGGCAGCAAACATTTGTATGTTCCAGATGATCAGTGGAATGTCCCAAGATTCTAAAGTGGTGATGGTTTGGGGAGCATTTTGCAAGCGGGATAAACGGACAAAGTGGTAAAAATCAATGCCTTTAGTATAAAACAGAAGTCTGGAAAAAAAAAAAAACAAATTTAAGACTGATCTTTGGGAACGGCTACTATTGTTTCCAATAAGACCGAGCTTCATCTCACACGGCAAACTCAGTTCAAGCGTGGTGTCAGGCCAATTTAACGGATTTCTTACCAAAAACCGAATGGCTCATAAGTTCTCGGGATTTAAATGTACTGGACTTTTTTGTATGGTTGTACGCATGCTCTCAAAACTGAATAACTATAAAATTAAGAATTTGGGACCCCAAGTTAATGGACCCGGGTATGTCCTAAAACTACGACCAAGACCACCGGAGGATGGGCAGCAGCATCCCTGTAGTGCGGTGGAGATACTGCGATCGCCAACCCGCATGCCAAGCATGGCGATTATGGCATTTACCCCCCTTGAAATTAGGGGAGGCCCTTGTCCAGCAGTGGACGTCCTCCGGCTGATATGATGGTGGTGGGGACCCCAAGTTAACTATTAAGGCCATTTTGCATTGACTCGTGGTGATATGATTAATTATTTATTTTGTACGCAAAATGAAGAAACGTTTTTTTTCCTTGAATGAAGAAACATTTTTTTCTTGAATTCAGAAAAACTATATATGCTACGTCGTTTCTATGGATATACACGGCTATATGCTTGAAGGAATGGAAATTAAAAAAAAAACACCCTTATAAGTTTAGTAGGCACCAATGGCACTTTAACAAGTCAGAATTATATTACTCAAGCAAGATCTACTTAGGTAAGTGTTAAAATTTATACCGTTGTGACACAAAAAATTGTCATACAATTGATATGGGTAACTTTCGTGTCACAACTGCATCAATAAAATTGCAGACGTATAAAACCCTTAACTATAATCCAAATATTAAGTCCTCACCTTCATTATAAGTTAGTAGATTACGTTATAGATTTATGAAATAAGACTAACTATTAGTGTTTCTTGGATTTGCTAAGTGGTTGCGCAGCCGGAAAAATATATTTTAGACTGTGATAGTATTATACAAAAATCCAAGTCTCCATCTTCCATTACCTCAAATTTATTTACCGACTTCAAATGAAGGAAGGAGGTACTCAGTACGTCTCCATGTTTGCTTGTTTTTTTTATTATTTATGTATGTATGTTCCCCGATAACTCTTGACCACGTTGGCCGATTTTTATAATTATTTCTTTGTTTCAAAACAGGTACCCCGATATTGGTCTCATATAAATTCGGTGAAGGTCTGATGATGGGATCTAGGAGGAATCGAGGGAACTCCTTGAATTTGATAGGCACGCATATGCTGATTTCGGTATTTTCTGTAGGTAACCAAGCATTGGCTCACGGAAACCACAAATTGTGGCATACCGAAGTACAAAATTGGTTTCGGTTTTTTTTGTATAAAGTATAATGTAAATACAATCGTTCACTCAATCATTCAATTCAATCGTTCACTCTGAACTTCAATGTAATTGCTTCACTTTAATACAGATCGTTGAACTGTTAACACGTCTTTACTTCTGCCTACCCTACCTATTCGTATAGGCTGTGTATCCACTAAAGATGTTCTAGCTGTGTTTTCATACAATTAAGACCGGGCGTTGAGGCTTTTAGATTGGCCGATTTGCTTGAAAGCACTGCTCACTACATTTTTGATCGATACAAAACCAAAGTGTGATCACATATTATTTCACCACGAACGAAAATAACACTTTTTATACCACGTCGGCGGCAAGCAAGCGTACGGCCTGCCTGATGGTAAGCGATCACCGCAGCCTATGGACGCCTGCAACTCCAGGGGTGTTACACTTGCACTTTTCTCTGCCTGACTGTGCTTGGTGTTAAAAAGGTTTTACAGTAGCCATCATTGTATAAACGTGTATTAAATTTAATGTACCTCTAAATAGCATCAGAATGACTTTAGAGTCTTACAGACAGTTGAGTTTTTATGAGTCTCCTTGTGAAGCTCCTTTACATTGACTCTGCACCCTATTGAAAAATTCTTTCCTCGAACTCAATTCCATAGATGGACATAAAGACCGAGACTTTCTAGCTTACTTATGACTTTCTTGTATGAAGTAGAATGGAGTTATTATTACTACATAATGCAGCAATAAGCAGGTACAGGCGTCTAAGTATTTACAGTTCGGCCGTATTAAAATAATTGTAGTGCGTCTGGTGTTCATGAATGAAATAACTAGTCACGACTCTGCAATGATAAAAGTTGAGGCGTATTCTGTTCCAGGTGCACTTTAATAAAACGTTAACACAATTGTTTAAGGGCTGGTAACAATATATACTGAAGGAAGCGGGACGGGGAACGAGTGGTATTGACCTGCCCCGCTTCCACGTCCGCTACCCTTTGACGTCTAGCGTCTTGCGCCGCGAGCCGCGCAGGAACCATCAGGATTAAACAGCATGGCTGTAGCAATTTCATTCTGGTATAACTGAAAACTTAGAAAAGTTAAAAAGCCTCCAAAATTTTCATTTCAAAGTTCAATATCATAAAAACGTCTGAACCAAATTTGATATATCTAAGAACCACCGCTGGAAAACCGCATTTCAAATAAAAAACCCGCATTTTTATCGGTTCACCCATTTAAGAGCTACGATGCCGACAGACACAGATACTCAGTGATACACATTTTAAAACACTCCTTTTTGCGTTCCGCGTCGAGGGTTAAAAGCTCGTGTATGTCTATGTGTAGCTCAAGCATAATCTGGTCACTATCGCGGATTCTTCCCATCTTTTTAACCGACTTCAAGATTTCAAAAGAGGAGGTTATCAATTCGGTTGTATGTTTTTTTTATGTTTGTTACTCCATAACTCCGTTATTTCTTAAACGATTTTGAAAGTTATTTTTTTGATTGTAAGTATATATATCCAAGTTGGTCCCGTTTTTGTCAAAACGCAGTTCTGATGATGGGATCCATGAGGAATTGAGGGAACTCTTCAAATCTTAAAGGCAAACATATACTGATTTTTCATTATCATACAAAAATGTGACATTTGATGAAGTGGAACTGCTAATGATGATCAGAACAGAACTCTTCAACGACCAAAAGTTCACGTTTGGCGATTTGTCCTTCTAGCTGTGTTTGTTAAGCAAGTTCTATTTTCGCGATTAATTTTTCTCATGCTTGAGTTCTGATGATGGGATCCATTAGGAATCGAGGGAACTCCTCAAATGTGAAAGGCAGACAATTAGTGATTTTAGTATTTTCATGAACTAATCAAGCATTTTCATTCAAAAAAGTGACATTTGATGAAGTGGAACTGCTGATGATGATCAGAAGACGTTTGGCGATTTGTTGTCTTCGTTTTGTTTGTCAAGCAAGCTAGGTTTTCCAGACACATTTTTGTCAAGCTTGAGTTCTTATGAAGGATTCCATGAGGAATTGAGGGTACTTATAAGTAGTCTTCTACCATTTTAAACATACTTATAGCCATTTTTATTATATTGTATGGAATCTAAGAGTGCACCATCTAAGTATAATAATCTTTCACCGGCCTCCCCCATAGATGTCGGTTTTTTTTCTTAATTTTTTTTATTATATCCCGGTGTTGTGATATACGAGTATATCACAATGATAAATGATCTCTAAACCTGTTTGTCAAGCTTGAGTTCTTATGAAGGATTCCATGAGGAATTGAGGGTACTTATAAGTAGTCTTCTACCATTTTAAACATACTTATAGCCATTTTTATTATATTGTATGGAATCTAAGAGTGCACCATCTAAGTATAATAATCTTTCACCGGCCTCCCCCATAGATGTCGGTTTTTTTTCTTAATTTTTTTTATTATATCCCGGTGTTGTGATATACGAGTATATCACAATGATAAATGATCTCTAAACCTGTAGAAACATCCATCCATCTAGTCACTAACAACTAGGCTAAACAGGGCGACTAATATTACAAATAATATACAATACACCATTTATTTGTAATATTACAAAGCGCGCAACAATATCTAACACCATCAAACAACTCTTTAAATAGACTTGTATGAGATGTTTCAGAGCACCTTTCCTTTAGATTGGATTCAGATTATTAGTAACTTCCAAGTTTAATTTATCACATTTGCAAAGGAGATCTTTTGTCTTTCACAGTGTAATAATCATTGTTATTCTCATACTCTACAAAGCCTCAGACGGTGTTACTAATGTTCGGCCAAAAGTGTTTTGCAAATGATTCTATTCGCTTATGTTTTATTTCCTATCTCTTTGAAGTCGTGAGTGTCGTGACGTCTGTGTCAGCTGCTTGTATAAGTTTCGTACACTCAAGGTTGTTCCATTTCTAACGCTAGATGGCGCTAAAATAAAAATGATGGCATCGGTGATTATCAAACAAATACAGAAGCTAAAGCATAATAATACTATTGTGTATTGTTTGGGATTATTAACCGACTTCAATAGAAGGAAGGTCGTTCTCAGTTCGTCTATATTGTTACTTTTTTCATGTATGTATGTTCCTCGATAACTATTGACCACGTTGGGCGATTTTGATATTTCTTTTTTTATTTCAAAGCAGGTACTCTCAAGTTGGTCCCATATTTGGTGAAGGTCTGATGATTGAATCCAGGAGAAATCGAGAGAACTCCTCAAATTTGATAGGCACGCGTATGGCGATTTCGGTATTTTCTGTAGTGAATCGTGTATTTGCCCTCGGAAACCACAAATTTGGTGGATGACCAAAGATGATATTGGAAGTGGAACTCTTCAATGATGTAGGCACTTCATAGAATCCGTTCCAAAAGTGGAGTCGGTCGGCTTTATGGGTATAAATTATTTTACATTGATGGTTCTTCTATTTAGTACCAAAAATAAACAGGTAGGCAATGTAAGAAGTATTAACCTAATATACGACGGTAATGTTCGACGGCCTGTTTAGCCTAGTTGGTAGTGACTCTGCCTCCAAAGCTAGAGGTCCCGGGTTCGAATCCCGGCCAGAGCATTTATTTGTGCATTTATCACGGATATTTGTTCTTGGGTCTTGGATGTTTTCTATGTATTTAAGTATGTATTTATCTATATAAGCATGTATATCGTCGTCTAGTACCCATAGTACAAGCTTTGCTTAGTTTGGGACTAGGTCGATTTGTGTAAGATTGTCCCCCAATATTTATTTATTTATTATTTATTTAATATAATTTACGGTTGTATCCCCGATACTATACCAGCTGTTTTTTATTCTAAAACCCTTAGTGAAAATTCACGATTGTTTCAAAACGAATGTGCTCTATACGATTTTTATTTTTAAGTCCTGAAAGTCATCGTTTGAAAATGAAACTTGAAGACAGTGTTAAAACCCACGTATATTCGATTCAAAATACGTCGGAAATATTCGACCTGAAACGTGAAAACGAGTGAGCTGTAAAGGTGAGGACGAGTCAGCTTTATGAACAACACCCCTTATCATTAATTCTGCTGGTCATTATCAACCCACCAGCCCGGCTAGTAGCTTATACCGTGACGTTTCAGTACATTTTGGCCATATAACGTGACGGTATAAGTTATCATACTAGCCGGGCAGCTGAAGATTACTTTGATCCGAGGGCTGACTTTGATCAAACTGTTCTTTGTACATTATTGTTTTAATTTTCGCGCTCCCTTTGGCAGTCAAACAAGCAAGTAGCAAGTAACTATTACTTTTGTAGGAATCTAAATGATCAAAGTAGGGCCAATTAAAAAAAAGAACTGTTTTCTGTAGTCTCATTCTACTTTTTTCTGTAGTAATTCCCCAGTGTCTAGAATCAGGCGCCGGTAATCGTCGATCCGATATCTTTGTTGGCCATTCATAGACTCTTCACTTTCATCCGACTCCATTAGTTTCAATTACAATGATATTAGCGCGTATTTTTTATGACAGAGATAGATCATTAAGGCCATTTAGCTGTCCCGCTCTAAGTTTGCAGAGGCGAGTTCGTATTTTTGCAGTTTAGATTGCTTGTGAGTTTTTTAAGTACTGTGTTTAGAGCAAAAGCGATGTTTAGGCCTTATGAGTAGCAGCTAGAGCATAGCATTAGAAGGGAGCATAATGCAATATTTCATTGAGGGTTAGCGTGTTGAATCCCGAACTAAACGAAGGATTCCATAGAATTCCAAAGAAATGAGAAATTCAAAGTTAGAAATAGTTTTGCTAGTTTTGCTACCGAAGAATTATACTCTTCTTTTCGAAACGAAGTAAAGATCCCATTGGGTCGAAGTGCATCCACAACGGTCCTCATATAAATAAGATAAGATAATAATAGCGAGGGATCCTAACAAGGAATCCTGTGTGTAGCGAGGGATTCAAAGCGCCACACCCGAGTTAGAAATAATTTTGCTACCATGTAAAAACTCTTCTTTTCACTTCTCATGTGAGAAAAATTATTTAATTAATATGTAGGTAAGTTAAATACCACACATTGCCACATTAAAAAATACGTACATTGTTCGTATACATAGATCTATACCCTAAATCATAATTAAATTCCATCAAATCTACCACTGTGTTGCCAGTAAAATGAAAAGTTATATTAATAGTAAATATATTATTGGCGAAATAATTCACGTAAGTAAATAATTTATTAGTCATTCTAAATACAACATTTAAATGCTCAGTTTAAATAATCAGACTTAAAAAAAAACGGTCCCATTAATTATTATTCAATTATAACTATATTGTGGTAGAAATGTTCCTATTGAAATGGTAATACTTCAGGTCTAAACAACATTTGGTATTCCGTTTTAATACAATACATTATCGTCTTAAGATGTGCATAATATTAATATACATTAAAACGTAAATTCGAAAACGATAAATACAGGATACTGTGTTACGCGCTTAAGTGTACCATGATGGATTTATGGCGGCCATGACACTCGCTTGTCAAGTCAAGTCAAGTTGTCACTTCATTCGGCATCTGACGTCCGTCTTGAGCGCTCGAATGATTCCCTATCTCGTGGTGTTTTCCATTGTTGAGTTTTTGTTTCCTGTTAAGTTTTTCGTTAAGTTTGTGTTGTTTCTTTTTGTTGATACTGTGTTAAGTTTGTATCCCGAACGTGAGATTTGCTTTTACGAAAGTAGAATGGAACCTGTGGCAGGTCCCTCTCACATGAAGGAGAATATTTCTCTTTCCCCACCCAAGAAACGACCCAAAATGCACATGAGTCTATATTTTAACGTAGCTTCGCTATTCCATTGATAAACGGATTTTATTGTACTTCACCTTCAGTCAAGAATTATATTTTATAATATTACCAAATGTTGGCGACATCTGATACCGCGCACTGACGTTGACAGATGTCATTGTGACAGTGACATTTCTTGGGAGATTTGATGGAATTTATTTATGATTTAGGGTTTAGTTATTGCGTAGATTAGAAAGGAACAGACGAAGGGAAATTGAGTATCTATCGGCTCGCGTTTTCGGCTACAGATGGTACTCTACTTATATTACGTAATATCTCCTATCTCTATGATTCAATTTCTTTCAAGGCGGTTGGTGGTCTACGCACCTAACCTTAAAAAAAACCAAACAAATGACAGTCGTAAAGAACCGAAGTACAATACCTACCAGATTTGTGTTAATTTGAGTCTTTTAAATAATTACTTTATATAGTCAGCAGCTGCACCACTTTACAAACTACTACTTCCAATCCAAATGTGTACGCGTTTGTTTTTTGCGATGAGTGATGACAAGACATCAAATTGTTGTAGTGGACTAGTGGTTAAGGCCCTCTAGTCCTGCGAGAGTAGGTATTTAGCGCTGTCCTGGCGGTGCGTGAACAAGCCCGCGCGGACGAAGCGACTGTGAACTCGGATGACCCCGCTAGCTTCATACTGGTCACAGTATAGAAATATAACTTTATTTTGACTTAAGAAATGCATTAATTATGATTAAACTTTAGTATGTAATTCATATCATTTTTTAATAAATCGGTAGTAAATAAATAATTGAAAGTCGAACTTACGATAGGATCCATTTATAATGAAAAAAAAAAACAGAATTCATAGTACAACCCTGAAATTCGTTATTTAATCTATGAAACCTAAGAACCTAAGAAATATGTCTTATACCTCTCTACTCGATTTGTTTATTAGGTCATGCAATTTTTATCTATTTGTGTTATATTTAAGAATAAGAATAAGAATCGTTTATTCGTGACCATACAAATACATACACAACAACATGGAATTACAGTACACCATCACATATTATAGTATTGTCACGAAACGGGAATTTATACAGGATGTTGTATTTATTTGTCGTGTGCGTGTCATCATCATCATCATCATCATATCAGCTGATGGACGTCCACTGCTGGACATAGGCCTCCCCTAAAGAGTGCCACAATGACCGATCCTGCGCCACCCGCATCCAGCGGACTTCTGCGACCTTTACCCGATCATCAGTTCACTTTGTGGGGGCCTATCTACGAGTACGCTACGCCTCCCTGTACGTGGTCGCCACTCGAGAACCTTTCCGCCCCAATGGCCATCGGTTTTACGTGCAATGTGCCCCGCCCACTGCCACTTAAGTTAAGCGATTCGGAGGGCTATATCGGTTACTTTGGTTTTTCTGCGGATGGCCTCTAGTCCACAAACGCCAAACAGAGGGCACAGGTAACAGATTATATTCCTCAGTCTAGTGTAAAGCCTGACGAAGCGTATGGATATAAGTTGATAAGACACAGGCCCAGTAGTAGTGAACCACGACTGTCGTAAAATTATTACTAATATAGTTTTTTGACCGAGCGAGCGCAGCATCCTTGTTTCAGCTTTCGACAAAAATTCCTTCATATGTCTGTCTGTTCGAATGTTCTCCTCTACAGGTCGCATTTCTCAACCGATTCTCGTGACATTTCGTGAGCAGGTTCGATAATTATAATGTTTTTTTTCGAGACGGTTTTTTTTTGCGTGGTCTACAGCTCACAGAGCCACTGGTTTTAAGCTTTATTGTAACAGCTAACATAAAATACAGACAGAATATTTTTTGGTGGTTTAATTTATTCGTCAAAAGTTCTTAGCTCTCAAAGCATAAAAAACATTGCGAAGTTTTTACTTTTTACTATTTATGCGAAAGATTACCGTATTCTTTTAAAATAAATACCAGAAATGATTTTTACATAAAGATGATAAAAGAATCAATATGGTATATGAAATAATACCCAACTTGCCACGGTAGCTACCTGGAAATGGGTAGATCTTTTTTTGAAAGAAGATTAGCTAGAATGATAGTGTATAAATTTTAAAAGGGTCGGCAACGCGCATGTGACTCCTCTGGAATTGCAGGCGTCCATAGGCTGCGGTGATCGCTTATCATCAGGCGGACCGTACGCTTGTTTGCTACTGACGTGGTATTTAAAAAAAGACGGTCGGAATTAATGTGGTGAAGCTCATAGCTTAAAAAAATATTCAAGTGCAAAGCAGTAGATCTCTTACTATTATCTACAATTTCTGGTAATAAACATTTCATTTATAATTTTACCAACTTTGGTTCCATTTCTGCAGGGGTTCAGTTCAGTTGTTATACTGTTTTTTTTTTTTATATTGCGGCACTATGACCATAATTTATTTGTTAATAATTACGACTTTTTTCATTTGGGTTTTTATTGCCCTTCTTAAATAATTTGCAACAGTTATATAAATTCGTCAAAAACTGCTTGTTTGGTGCACGAAATGGTCGCAGATAAAACTGACACAGGTCCGTTGTCCGTAAGCGCCAGTGCGCGACTGATCGGGCCTGCCGAGCCTCCGCTGTCGCGCATTTTGTAGGTATTTAAACATATTAATTAATACAATCATTTTATCTATTTAAATTCTGCAAAAATGACTAGAAATACTGAATGGCTTTAGTTTAGTTCAAAAACTTTATTTAAAACATCAATAGTTTAGTCGTCAGATTGTAAATGCTTTACAAAAAGGAGTAACTTTGGGGTCTCTTTCTATCGAGCGAAATTCATTATATCGTGTAACTGAGTGCAACTTTGACTAGACTAGATCCTTAATTAAAACATATAATTTTTTCAAATTTTTAAAACCCTTTTTCTACGTTTCAGATTGTTTTTAGAAAACTCGAAAACGCTAACTCGCTTGACAACCTCCCCTTAAAAGGGTCGGCAACGCGCATGTGACACCTCTGGAGTTGCAGGCGTCCATAGGCTGCGGTGACCGCTTACCATCAGGCGGGCCGTACGCTTGTTTGCCACTGACGTGGTATTAAAAAAAAGACGGCCGGAATTAATGTGTTGAAGCTCACAGCTTAAAAAAATATTCAAGTGCAAAGCAGTACTCGTAGATCTCTTACTATATCTACAATTTCTGGTAATAAACATTTCATTTATAATTTTACCAACTTTGGTTACATTTCTGGAGGGGTTCAGTTCAGTTGTTATACTGTCATTTTTATACTGTGGCACTATGACCATAATTTATTTGTTAATAATTACGCCTTTTTTCATTCGGGTTTTTATTGCCCTTCTTAAATAATTTGCAACCATTATATAAATTCGTCAAAAACTGCTTGTTTGGTGCACGAAACTGTCGCGGATAAAACTGACACAGGTCCGTTGTCTGTAAGCGCCAGCGCGCGACTGATCGGGCCTGCCGAGCCTCCGCGCTCGCGCATTTCGTAGGTATTTAAACATATTAATTCATACAATCATTTTATCTTTTTAAATTCTGCAAAAATGTCTAGAAATACTGAATGGCTTTAGTTTAGTTCAAAAACTTTATTTAAAACATCAATAGTTTAGTCGTCAGATTGTAAATGCTTTACGAAAGGGAGTAACTTTGGGGTCTCTTTCTATCGAGCGAAGTTCATTAGATCGTGTATCTGAGTGCAACTTTGACTAGACTAGATCCTTAAGTAAAACATAGAATTTTTTCAAATTTTTAAAACCCTTTTTCTACGTTTCGGGTTGTTTTTAGAAAACTCGAAAACGCTAACTCGCTTGACGACCTCCCCTTAAGGCTGAGTTGCACCAACTTACGATCACAGACCGATCAACGTTAAATATGGCGCCAACAGCTGTCATCCATAGAAACTTGTCAAACTTTCCATACATTAAGATTTTAACGAACATAGCTTACAATTACAGGTGGTTTGGTGCAACCCAACCTAAGTCTCCGAATTACTTCTGTATGGCTGTATCTGGACAAATATGTTTGTTGGAAACTAGACTTTACTTCTAGGTAACAGAGCTGGAACTTCTAGAACGCTAAACTAGAGATGACAACTCGTTAGATCTCGTAATCGTGAAGGCTTTTTTTGATGTAATTAGTCTATCGGATATCAGGAAAGTATAGTCGAGGGAGAGATTCGCCAAGTTTCAACGAGTGAAGACCATTCCATTACGCAACTGTACCTCGTAAATTGTACAAATACGGCATTTTTTTTTAATACCACATCGGTGGCAAACAAGCGCATGGACCGCCTGATAGTAAGCGGTCACCGGCACCGTAGCCTATGGACGCCTGCAACTCCAGCCAGGGGTGTCACGTGCGCGTTGCCGACCCTTTAAAAATGTATACACTCCTTTCTTAAAGAACCCCTTACTGTAGTCCCTCGGGAAAACCTCGGCAAAATGCGCCAACGGGATAAGTGCGCCTATCATACAATATCTAGAAATCTACAGATCATCATCTTGCATTGCATCCTTGCAACGAACTCGTTTCAGATTGTTGCAGTAAGATGTCTTTAGGTGTATAATATTTTTAGATTTCGAGGTATATTTTATAGATATGGTAGGTTAAATACTCCACTGGCACCCTATTAAAGGCCTCTGTACACATACGAGACTCGCATGTGAGTTTCATTACATTGCGGGTTACCGTGGTATAATGAGTTCAATCGATCTGTCAAACCACGCAATGTGGTGATACTTGTATTGAGGCTTTAGGCACGGCACGGCTCGATACATTCGGCATGAATAAGGACGCCGAAGCAGTCTTTGGGAAGCTTCGACTGTCTCCGGGTTACTTGTCTGAGGGCGCTTCGACGCCTATGCCTTATAGACGCTTTCTTATGACTGAGAACTCATCGGCATGTCTAGAAGACGCGATTTGTTAGCTAGCCGTCCAATACGCATTTGGTCCAATACGCAGTTCGTCCAAATATAACTGAAATTCTCATTTCGTCCAAAACGCTTTTCGTCCAACACGCTTTTTGTCCAACACGCTTTTTGTCCAACACGCTTTTTGTCCAACACGCAGTTTGTCCAATACGCAGTATGTCCAAGACGCTCTTTGACCACCACGCATTTGGTCATATACGCAGCATGTCCAATACGCAGTATGTCCATCATGCTTGGGGTGGATTTTTGATGTCGATACCTCGTTTTATTATGGGCATATGGGGCATACAAATGTCGCCGTCGCGAAACGTCAAAAATCAACTCTTTTTCGTTCAACACGCATTTGGTCCAACACACCATAGTCAACGAATCCCGTGGAAGGCTGGCACAGCCGACTTAACAAAAAAGTTCCTGCGAAGCCGAATTTGCTGCTGTTAATTGATATTTTAAAGAAAGAAGGGCGACATTATGACATTCATATCAAAAGAACAGTACCGATGAATAGAAGAAGAAGATTACGCGACATTCGCTTCAACAAGTATTTGAAAAAAAAATTGCAATTGTTGAAAAAGTGTAAGTTATAGCAATAGAATTTTTGGATATATTCAAAAAAGGTTCCGTAATATTTTTTCTTTTTTTTGTTTATAAATGTTACTGTTTTTATTTATGGAAGGGTAAATATTATGTTCTGCTTAATGTAAGTGTATTAAATAAAAATAAGTACCAATAAAGGTTTATACCTATCAATATTTGTTTCGTTTTAATCCATACTAATATGTTCACTAAAAACGAACATATTCCTCTATTCACATTCATAAATGATATCTCTTTCGCACACTCAGTAGCGCGAGAAAGAGACAGCGCTATACGCGCGGTGCAGGCGCCACGGGGCTTTCAACCGGCATTCGGCTCATAATTCATAGAGTGGGGAGGTTAAGAATTCAAGATGGCGTTGTGACTGCTTCCTTCCAAGTCAGGGTGGAACGAGCTATTTTTCAAGTCAACTTAGTCAATTAATAATCAAGGTTCATTTCATAATAAAATCATTATAAGGTGAAATAATGTAACGCTCAATGTACAGTAAAGTTATCAAAAGTCAGTGAAGTTCATATTTCTTCTAAACCTCAAGCACGTGTAAACGACACGTTATAAAACGTTTTGGTGGCCCAGTTAGAACAACAAACACACAGGCTTTCAGGGAGGGAGCCTGCTCTCAAGCTGCTGCAGGACGCAGGGCTTCCAAAGGGAGTTGGTGATAGTGCGCGGCGAGGTAAGCGCCCCCACGCTTCAATTCATCTCAACGCTTCATCATATCGTATCCGGGGAGCGGATACGATCATCATCATCCGGCCTTCAATTAGGTGCTCCCACCAGGGACTCACACCACTTCAGCGCCACAGTTTTGGTGACCCAAGTTCGGGCCCATCACATCATCAAATCATCGGTCATCTATTGGTGGTCCCATGAAGGGAAAACCATCAACTCATCATCACCGGTCATTTTTGGTGGTCCCATGAGGGGAGAACCCACCATTTCATAATCCATCGTACAAATATGTGGCGTTCCATAGCAAAAGGGTCCTTATGGCCATTTCTAGTGCTAGTTACGGAGATATTGACGTTTTAGTAAAATGCTTCAAATTTATCATTTTTTTGTTGTAAGCAAAATAGTACAATTTACATATATGTAGGCATATTTGTAGCTCGGTTTCATTAGTGTATTTTAAGTATTCTTTTTTTGTTCGAAAGAAGAGTATGTTTTCTAGGGAAATCGCCGTTGTTGTTTCATGACGTTCAAATTAATCTCGACCGTAGGGTGGTAGACCACTTTTTTGGCCCACTGTACATGCAAAATTTCAGCAGGCCTATGATGGTTGCATTTTGTCATGGTTGCATCATAGGCCTGCGGCTCTTATCAAAAACCGGGAACTTGAATTTAAAATTGACGAATAGCGATATGGACGAATGGCGATATGGACGAATAGCGATATGGACGAATGGCGATATGGACGAGTAGCGATATAGACGAATGGCGATATGGACGAATAGCGATATAGACGAACAGCGGCATGGACGAACTGCGTTAACGACATCTGACGGACTGCATAATGGACGAACTGCGTATTGGACCAAATGCGTATTGGACGGCTAGCTAACAAATCCAATTGAAGACCAGTGCTTTTTACCATGGGTTGAGTGGATACTTACTTGTCCTTCCTTCCAGCTTGTTTGAGATAGCTGACATACGGTTAACGTTTCACTAAAATAAGTGATGGTATCAGTAATTATCAACCAAATACTATAACATTACATTATTATTTTTGTTGATTACTTTTGTGATTATTCTGTTTAGTGACACAAAATTATTAGGTAGGCAACGAAAAGCAGTATCCACTTTATATAATTTACAGTTATATCCCCCATACATTTTTTTTTACTTGTACTGTTCGTTTATGAGTATGTAAATATGTAAAGCTCTTGATTTTGATATGTAGTTACGACCTACAGGAGTATGATATGATATATATTACATATAACAAAAAATGCAGCCTTTTATTTAACTCACACTTTTCATATGTAAGTTGTCATCAAAATCAAAATCACTTTTTCAGCCATTTGCCGGTATCCGATTGAGCTGAAATTTGGCATAGATACTTATGTAAGTTCGGTGACAATATAATGGTACCACCGATCAGAGGATCTACCGCGAGCTTCGAAAATCGAACTTCGTGTCGTGCCGTCCCTTTCACTCTCGTGTTATACACTATATGACGGAAAGGGACAGTACGATACGAAGTTCGATTTTCGAAGTTCGCGGTAGGCCCTCTGATTTGATGATGGAGACAAAAGGCGGCAATGGCAACTCCTATACTACACAAGATAAACCCATCGTGTTTGCGCTCATTCGAACCGTCTCTACGAGTAGTTGATGATTGTGGAAAAACTACAGTCGGCAATAAAGGCTTGTACCACATTTTTTTTTTTTTACAGAAACTTATTTTGTATGTGTTTTCTACTACTGTTTGTGTTATGTGTGTGTGTGTGTGTGTCACGAATGGATGTTTTACTATCTCCAGGTATTAGATTTCTAATCATTTTATAATGAAAAAGAGATTTTTAAGACATTTTTATTCCAATGCTTTATTTTGAACGACTGGCACGGTTTACTGGGTATAAGACTTGAGCAAAAATAATACGACCACTATAGCGGTCACCACCGTACATAACAGTCCGCAGAACCACCAACAGCTTTCATCGCAGCAAATCGGTCTTCCCCTGTCGATCATATTAATACCAAGCTCGTAAATCATATATTGTGTCATCGTCTGCCGAAAAGTCTTACTTCGTCGAAGCCAGTAAGAACAATTTCAATATTTCTGGTAAAAATTAATACAAATCTAACTATGTAGTCCCAAACTAAGCAAAGCTTTTATGGGTGCGGTCATTGGGTTTTAGTTTTATCCAATCCACTTAAAGCAACAACAGTTTTATTTAATAAAACCATAAAACACCCAAATGGCCATATTGGAAAGAGTCGTAACAGCCACCCAGAAAGTTCAATTGATTTTCGTCTCTTATCTCCATAAGCAATAGATTACGAGTGCACTAATAGAATAATTTTTAAGAAAAAAAACGACTTCAATGGGGGAAGCCGGTGAAAGATTATATATGGTGCACTCTTAGATTCCATACAATAAAATAAAAATAACTATAAGTATGTTTATAATGGTAGAAGACTAAGTACACTCAATTCCTCATGGAATCCTCCATCAGAACTCAAGCTTGACGAAAATGTGTCCTGAAAACCTAGTTTGCTTGACAAACAAAACGAAGAGAACAAATCGCCAAACATGAACTACGCGTCGTTGAAGAGTTCCGTTCTGATCATCATCAGCAGTTCCACTTCATGAAATGTCACTTCTTTGAATGAAAATGCTTGATTAGTTCATGAAAATACTAAATCACTATTTGTGTGCCTTTCACATTTGAGGAGTTCCCTCGATTCCTAATGGATCCCATCATCAGAACTCGAGCATGACAAAAAATAATCGTGAAAATAAAACTTGCTTAACAAACACAGCTAGAAGGACAAATCGCCATACGTGAACTTTTCGTCGTTGAAGAGTTCTGTTCTGATCATCATCTGCAGTTCCACTTCATCAAATGTCACATTTTTGGACGAAAATGCTCGACTTGTTGATAAAAACATAAAAATCACTATATGTTTGCCTTTAAGATTTGAGGAGTTCCCTCAATTCCTCATGAATCCCATCATCAGAACTGCGTTTTGACAAAAACGGAACCAATTTGGATATATAAACTTACAATCAAAAACTTCTTAAAGGCCTTGTCTCCGCGGCTGGTCCAAACAACTGACGACCCCAGAGCTGGTGCTTACCTCTCGCAACGCATCTCTATAGCGATTCAGAGAGGTAATGCCACCAGTGTAATGGGGCCCATGCCGCAGTCTGACCTGCTTGAGGCGGTGTTCTTTTTGTAATACACTTAGCCATTAGGTAGGTATAGGTTAGTATTTTTAGGTTGTGTTTTTATTTGTAATGTTTTTTTAGTTTTTTAATTTCATATCCAACTATGTATATTCTTATTAATAAACTACTTAGTATCAAAAAAATAATTTTCCAAATCGGTTAAGAAATGACGGGAGTTATGGAGTAACAAACATTAATAAAAAAAAAAAAATACAACCTAATTGATAACCTCCTCCTTTGAAATCTTGAAGTCGGTTAAAAATGGCGATCCATATGCCTGTACTATTCTCAGATGTTCAGGTAAATGGCGGCCATAAAATTCAGAATGCGTCTAACCTCACATTTCTATTGAAGCAATTTATACTTTTGGCAAAGGCCCTAGAGTTATTAAACCGGTAACATCATCATTCAGTCTTTAACTACGAAGCATGCTTATCTTTTATGACGGACGATAACGTGGTAGCAAAACCGCACAATAGGACAATGGATTGGATACAACCAAAACCCAACAACTATATTAGGTGACGATGCCGACGATATACATACTTACAAATACAGAGAACATCCAAGACTCGGGAACAATTATTCTTGCTCTTCACACAAACAAATGCCCTGACCGAGAATCGAACCCGGGACCACCGGCTTCGTGTTCACGACGAACTAGGCTAGTGGTCGTCAAATTGCGTCAGCTAATAAAAAAAGCTGCTTCTGTCTCGCTCAGTGTTGCCTAATTAGAAAGTGGAAGGTATATTTTCATATCATATAATTTACGGAATCCGTGCATAAATAATTTAAAAAATAAGAAAATGTAGATAAAACTGGGAGCACGACCAATTGTCATCAACTGAAACTGTTCACATGGGAATTCTTATATGTATTCATAAAAAAATATAATGATAATGAGAAACAGCGCTCTTTTATTTTAAGTACCTATTTTGTTATTAACATAGGTAGTTACGTTATAGATAGTTGTTTTGTATCATTGTTAAGATAGCATGGTCAACAAAGTTCACTTTTAATTTTTTATATCATAATACTGCTCCATTGCTTTAACCAAACAGGATCTATTAAGCGTGTCACAAACAGGCGCGGCCTGCGGTGGCGGCCAGTTGTAAAGTATGACAATCCTAACAATGATTCATACACAGGCGGCCTTGACGCGGTGGTTGGGCGGCTGACCGCGGCCGCAAGCCACGCCCCCTCCGCCGCTGCGCAGTCCGCGCGGCCTGTTGCAAATTTTCACAACTGACCGCCACTGACCATAGATAAAAATGCATAGTTAGATTATTTTAAATCCAATATAGTGAATATATTTTTAAAAACAAAATTGATCCTGCATTTATCAGCTACACAGAGTCAAACTGCTTAAGTTTACTTTTAAGTGTCCAAAAGTAACCAAAAAAGTTTTTTTTTTGTTATTTATGTAACGGTTTGACGTTTGGTTTGGCGCGAAAATTGACGTAGGCCGCCACCGCAGGCCGCGCCTGTTTGTGACATGCTTTATGCTTTAACACTGCGTTTTTTTTTTTATTACGGTACAAACATTCCGAATTTAAGTTTTGTGTCTTTAATAAATGCGTAGGCGAAATGGTAGCATAAGGCTAAGGTCGCTATACTGCCTATCAACCTACAGAACCATACCCAACCTGGGTCACAACAAATCGGTGGCTCCCTTATGGGGTAGTCGGTTTCGTACCTGATTGCCGGTCTGAAAATAAAAAGTTATGTTAAGGAATCGACTACTCTGTTTGACTTTTATGTGTACTAAGGACAGACCTATAAATATATGGCACAGATGTAGGTAATAGTGGAAGTAATATGGTAACATTGGCACGCAAGATAGAGAAATTTGAACATTCTATACAGGAGTTAGATTTCACATTTAAATGGCAGCATCATCAATGGTAAACTACGACCAAGACTACTGGGGGATGGGCAGCAGCATCTATGGAGTGCGGTGGAGATACTGCGATCGCCAACCCGCATGCCAAGCGTGGCGATTTACCCCCTATGGACATAACAATAAAGCCACGGCCCCAAGGTTCCAGCGACCTCCGCTCCGGTGCCCTGGTTATTGGCACTCTTTAGGGGAGGCCTATGTCCAACAGTGGACGTCCATCGGCTGATATTATACTGAGACTTTTGTAAAAATCCGGGGAATTAAAAGCGGTACCTCTTTGCAAAGGGATTCCTCTTAAAGCTTTGAGCGGAAGTGCTATATCGTCGGGTGACCAGCAAAAGTCCGTCAGTAAAATATCTGTCACTGCTCCTCAAAACCTCGTATCTCAGTACTACATCGATATTGAGATATGAGTTTTACTTTAAGTAGGTATTTGTTACTTAGTGAGTTTTGGTTATCAGCCGACGATATATAAGTAGATATTAATGCTAATACTTACACTGGTCTTGTATGTTTTTGCAATGGACTCATGTATACTTATATTAATTTCGTAGGGCCCAGGTGCCGTCCGCCAAGTACCTAAAATATATATATATTTCTTTGAATACTATATGCATTTTATATGTCGGATAATTAACTTGCCATAACATAATACCATTGTTTGCTATAATCGTCATTAGCTGTAAAAGTGGTTTTCTCTGAAGCCGTATTTTTTTCAGGGCAATTTAAATAATCATTGTATAGTAGATCTCTGTAGGGTAAAAATACACATGGCATAAGGTGCGATTTCTACAACTTGAGTGCACATTATTACTTGTACTTACTTCTTCGTGTAATCGTAGAGCAAACTGTATTTAGGGAGATTTAAATCGCACATGTATAAGAATAGTTTGAAGAACGCTACTAATAAAATGGCAAAAATTACAAATTCTATATACCAGAGCACGTTTGTGAAAATAGTATGGCCTGCCATTTTTGCAATCTACACCATTTTGCTAAGATCGAATACTACAATTACAGATACCGAATAAAGTTGACAGCTTTGACACCATGCCAATTGACAGGTGTCTAGTTTACCATGAGTTGTCTCTCTTTACAACAAACTTTTTTACAATTATCTAATTTATTTAGAAAGCTGGCTGAACCGTTGATCGTTAAGGGCAGAAAGGTTCTTAAGTCTTAAGTGGGGACCACGCACCGAGAGACGCAGTGTGGGAAGGCCCCAATAAGGTGGATCGACGATCTGGTCAAGATTGCGGGAAGCTGTTGGATGAGGGCGGTGCAATAACGGTCATTGTGGAGATCCTTGGGGGATTTAAAATTAAACGGAAAAAAAAATAATGCTCCGAGCAGGATCAAGTTTAATTTGAAATTTGGAATTTTCGTTAACAGCGTTACTCATTAATATAAAATTAATCCTTGAGGGATGCCTTTGTCATGCAGTGAACGTCTTTCTGCTGATATGATGATGATTATGATGGTGAGAAAGCTGGACAGATTAAAGGAAAGCACTTTAATGTCAAAAAAAAATCAAAATATCTTTATTACCATTAACAAACGACATTAATGTATGAGAAAACCCTACTCAGCCCTTTATTTAGCAATGTGTATCAGCCCGGCTAGTATGATAGCTTATACCGTCACGTTATATGTGACGTTTCAGTACATTTTGGCCATATAACGTGACGGTATAAGCTATCATACTAGCCGGGCAGGATATACAAACTATTTGACTATCTTATTGTTCTTTTTTTCTGACTGAAATTGTTTGGACTATTTAGTGCCACCGAGGCTTGAATATAGGGCATTAGCATTTTTTTGTCAAATAAAGGGTTAAGGTCAAGGGAGGGTATCCGCGCATGATCCCATGGCGCCCCCATTCATGGCAAAGAGGGAAAACGCCGGTGTGGTTTTAGTTGGTAGGCTCCTGCCCTCCATTTCGAACAGAAATGGTACGGGAGAAGAGAGTCCCACATAACCCCCCAAACAGGTTTCCCAGACCACATACTAACCGTCAAAGTTTTTAATTAAGTGTCATACAAAAACCTTATTAGAAAATACAAGATATCGGGAAGTATGGGATATTTATTTTGATGCGAACAAAAAACGATTTTAGAAATGATAAGTATATTAAGTATATGTAACAAATCAAGATATTTGCGTGGGCACTAGTTTATTGTATTGAGTTTGTATTGGAACGCTATTGACGAGTTAGACGCGGACGAAGACACATGCTAAAGCTACCTACGAGCCTGTACCTACATAGTTAATTGTTTGCACGTATTATAACTTACAAGCCTCACGGAAGTCAAATTAGATTGATACTTTGATAGTGATAGCGAATAAAAAAATAAAAGTCAAAAATAGATATCAATTGGCAGACTACCGAAACACTTTAGTCCGATTTTATTTCAATTAAACTTTTTGCGTCCGTAGGATGTCCGTCGAAACCTAATCACTTTTGAATTACTCGATCCAGTGAAAGCTAACGTGCAATTTCTTTTTGCACGTACGTTTTTGTTTTTATTTCGGCTGTGTTAGTAGGTTCTCTAATTGTGAAAACTTGTACTTTCATACGATTACTAGCAGTCGTTCACTATTACGAAATATGTTTCTATCTATATTACTCACCTACCAGGCTAGCTACGAGTAGCATGATTTATTATGTCGGATATATAATATTATCTCTAGCTCTCGCGCTTAGTAAGGTACTTATCTGCTAGAAAGAGACCACAAAAGGGATAAATGCTATATGTGCACCATAAACGCAATGACACTAACTAGTTACCTGCTTGAGGCCTAGGCCGCCTAGGTAATTATATAATTAATTTTGTTGAGTAGGATGGAGTATTCATGCGGAAAATTTGGGTATTAGGTAGGTAGGTATAGCCGTGTTATTGTGGATTCATTCAGTCAATCACCAAATTGATAAAACAGCACTAAAACAGACACGAATAACAGTTGAATGGCAGGATTTCAATCTACCTACTTCGTTCCTGGCTAAGGTTACAGTTACACACTCAGTGCAGAAGAACAACTAAAACATATATATTGTCGGTTTTCTGTTGCTTCTGAGCAGTTCAGTACATAATAAGTAAAGCCAAGCTAAACAAAAGTGCACCTGCTTCGTTATGGAATTGATAACCCCCACAAGGTGGACTGATGACCTGGTAAGGGTCGCGGTGTACGCTGGATGGCGCAGGGCCGGTCTTATTGAAACTTTTGGAGGGAGTAAACGTCCTTCGGCTGACATGATGATGATCGACCATTGTTACGTTTATCAATCGTAAGAAATATTTATCTCAGCCCTATGGTGTTCCCCATCGGTGTCTCGCCCGCTCACCGTGTCAGTAGCAAGACGAAGAAGACGAAACAATTAGACACAGTTTGCAACTAGGTACTCGTTGTCCGGTTATTATGCTACTACCATTTCTTATGAATTTTAACTCGAAATAAATGGTAATAGAAAAAATGGTTTTTGCCTGTTTCATTTTCTTTTAACACGGTTGGTTGGTACATACATAGGGTAAGATCAATGATGTAAAACAGCTTTTAAAAATGTGCGTGGAACAGCTTTAAATAAAATGTCATTATGACATTGACATATCAGCTGGAGATATTTCCAAGTTTCTACGTTCTGTTGCACGCATTGAATAAATTATCATAAATAGTGAAGACATTTGACAGAAACATAAAACTGCTTTGTTTTTATTGTAATTATATTGCATAGTTTTGGTAACTATGAACTAATTATGACTATACAATTATAGAGAATGGGGTCTTTTACATGATTATCATTATCACGCAATGTACTCATATCATGATACATATCACGTGAATATTGAAGCAAAATCCAAACAATTTTGATAGCTACGATAATATTGGCATCCCAGTATTGTGATAATATTAGTCGTGTAAAGGCCCCCCATGAATAAATAGTCTAACATGATGAAGATACGGAACGTAAATTTGATGTAAGAATAGTGTAGTGTTTTTGATAGATCACAAAAATTACCCATGATTTCATGGAATTAAAATAAAATAGATTCGAAAATGTACCATATTATTCGGCACAATTCTCTTCAGTCATCATTCAGTGCTGTGTACATAGTAAAATTAAAAACAGGAGCCATTCAATCAATAAATTAAGTGCCAATGTTTCAGAAATGTATTTTGTGTAAAACCCGTGTTTTTTGTGTAAAACCCACACGTTGCAATATCACTAACTAGTTAACTTATTTAGTTAATTTTAACGCTAGTCAGATAAAGCTAATTATTTAATGATGCGATAATATTTATCTGAGTTATGTATAACTACGACATTGAAGAGAGAAAAATGAATAGTTCAATTCGCGATTGGCGCAAAGCGCTTCGCACTCCGGCCACTTATCGCGTTGGTAACGCCGTGACACTACAACCACGCTTCATATTTTTAGTCGGGATGGTCGCTGTGTTCCTTTTAATTTTATTTTACTGCAATTGGACAAGCAGCCAGCCACATACAGTGCAGAAATGGAGTAGCATCACAAGGCCATACAACGCTACATATCCGTTAACGAAACCTGTGGTAAAAGGGGAGGTCACTACATTTAGAATTGGTATAGTAGCTGATTTGGACACAAATTCGAAGAGTAGTACACATCCATATACATTCCACAGTTATTTCAAGAAGGGTTCTTTAAATTATGACCCAGTGAAGAAGCAAGTAACCGTTACATGGGACAGTCAACCAGCAACACTTCTATCCTCTACCTATTCTCATAAAGGTAGAGGAATGGAGCTGTCAGAGCTAATTGTGTATGACGGGAGACTTCTGACATTTGATGACAGATCTGGGATGGTATGTGTAGAAGCCTTTTTATTGCCAACTTATTTGTATATTTGTTAGTCTTGAGTTGGAACCCGGGCTAAAATGTCATCAGCCAATTGTTGGCCGACCTTGCAGTATTTTACCTCAAGCACCTTTTTTTGAAATATTTGTTAATATTTTGTTTTCTGCAAATGAATGAATTGAATACCTGACAAGTTTTTTTGTATTACATATTAATAAGCCTAATAATTATATTACCCCGGTAATAATACCTCGGTTTGACAAATGCTACACTTGCTTAAGTGATGCAAGGTCAACAACTTTCTATGGTTTGATAAATTGATTAAATTCATCATACTTTGGTAACCCACAATGTACTTAAATTTGCATACAATTCTTGCACACATCTTAAATTTTCGTAACATAGATATTATAACATAGCTTTAAGTAAATACTAACCAAATGTATGAGTCTGTATAGATAGTTGCAATAAATGATTTATTATAAGTGTCAAATTCATTATTGTTGAGATATTTAGAGTCTAGTATAGCAGTTCTAAATAAGGGAGTCATTAATTTTGAACTAGGTTTACAGATTGATACATTCGAATTTGAAATCTAAAGGACCGCTAAGTTCTCAAAGTTCTCTGATTCAAAAAGTGTTGCTGTTTTGCCCTTTATTGTTTATGGCCATTACTTTAAAACTGGTTAATATTTGATCCTTCTAACTCGTAGGGATATTTTGATATTTAGTAATGTTCGTTTATGAATATATAAAAGGGCTTTATTTTACTGCTCTTTATGACACAAGACTTTGGAAACTGCTAGCCTAGTTCTTATTGCATATGATAATTATAATTTAAGATCAAATACCCAGACTCCTTACTCAGGGAGTCAATTCTATATTTATAAAGTCTACCCAACTACTACTTTTCTATAACTTTACACATTTGAGGCTTAAGTTAAATATGAACAAGTAACCTCATATTTGTAGGTACAATAATAAAGTGCAATTTTAATAACTCCACATATACCCATTATTTACTCTGTGAGATCTTTTAATATTTTAATAGGTAACCATAAAATCAGATTTATCTTTTTTGAATAAATATTTGCACGTGTAAAAGTAAATTTGGCATAATCTACAAATTTAACCTTATACCTGTACTCAACTTCTTGAAGAATTCAGAAGGTTGTTGTTTACATCCAGCTCAAAGCAATGAAATATTAAAATTCTTTTAATTTGAAATTTATTGCTTAAAATGCTTCCAGGTATTTGAAATAATGAACAACAGGATGATACCATGGCTTATACTGACTGATGGCAATGGACATGTAGAGAAGGGATTCAAGTCTGAGTGGGCTTCGGTGAAGGATGAAATCCTCTATGTTGGATCCATGGGCAAGGAGTGGACGACGGCTGCCGGTGATTTCCAGAGCTATGACCCGATGTGGGTGAAAGTTATCAATATGCATGGTGAGGTGAGTATACTCACTCAGTATATTATTCTTTATAATCTTCTAAAAGGATTATTTTTTTCCGGACAGCTAATATAATGAGCTGGCAGATTTTACTTGGCAAGTAATATAATAATTTGGCAGCTAAAATAATAACTTGCCATTGGTTGCCCAGAGAATAGTCACTGGATTATTAATTTATCTGCCAATTGATTAATCTGTACAAGTAATTTAATATCATTGTCAGTTGAAATTGAAATGTGCTTGTCTAGTTGGTTTTTGAACTGGCATTCTCCTCCAAAGACAACTACTGTTCTAAATTCAAACCTATTAATTGTTAGTCTCTCTTTTGGAAGGAGATCTATAAAAGTGTTTATACAATCTTTATAGTATCCTATTTCCAATCTGGGTTATAACTATCTGTGTGCTAAATTTCATTTAAATCAATTCAGATTGTTAGTAACAAATATTCAAGCACATAAGCTTTTACAAGTTTCACATTTATAAGATAATCTCTGCTGTGTTCGCCCGGTCTTTTCTGGTTCTGGACTTCATTAATTCTTTTATATGCATATATGTTTTTTTAACGAAAGTAATGATAAGAAAATATGTAGGTATATCAAATATAATAAAATGGTTACAGAATAGACATCCATTAAATTATTAATTTTTATATCACACTTATTATAAGGTCAAAGATCTATTGTATGTTGGCTCCTTGATTAACATGCGTAGTAAAATGACCACAAGATATTTAAGATAACAGTTAGTGTACAGTTCAGTATGCACCACTGTAGTGTGAAAACCCATACTAGCGATGGCAAAGTTAACACAATCATGTCATAAAGTTATCAAACCTACTATCAGCACTTTACAGTACTCCAACAAAAAGCGATAAAACGCCAGTTTTTTTACACGTTTATTACCCTATTTCTGATAATAATGTCCAATTGTCCATTGTAAGCGAACAAGGTGTTCATTTGTTAACTGACGAAGAATACTGAATTTTTATAAAAGTAAAACGTCGGATTCCGGTGGCATTTTTAAAGTTATAAGATATAACATGAATACGTTATGACATTACCATGGGCTTTTGTTGTCAAATAACTCCAGAGGATGTGTTTTGCGAGTGTGTGGGACCCGCATTTATCTAGGTGCATTCTCGGTTACAATCTACAGTATAGTATTAGGAACCGAGAATGCACAACCAAATAGTGCACAGTCCGGGAGCTCGTGTACCTACGTATCCCTTTACACCCGAAAAACGTGAATGTAAAAAATTTATATAGAACTTTATAATGACACTTGTTAAAAAAATCATATTTCAGTGTAATTAATAGCTCACAATCATTTCAGTCCGGGTGTAAAGGCGTATAAGGGACGCGTATTCCCGGGTTGTACATTCCTGTAGTCGTGCATTATCACATCCCTCATTTCATCATCATCATCATGTCAGCCGAAAGACGTCCACTGCTGGACATAGGCCTCCCCCAAAGACTTCCACAATGACCGGTCCTGCGCCACCCGCATCCAGCGGACACCCGCGACCTTCACCAGGTCATCGGTCCACCGTGTGGGGGGCCTGCCCACGCTACGCCTTCCGGTACGTGGTCGCCACTCGAGAACCTTTCCGCCCCAACGGCCATCGGTTCTACGTGCTATGTGCCCCGCCCACTGCCACTTAAGTTTAGCAATTCGGAGGGCTATATCGGTCACTTTGGTTCTGCTGCGGATGGCCTCATTCCTGATGCGATCACGGAGAGAAACTCCTAACATAGCTCTCTCCATTGCTCTTTGGGTGACTTTGAGCCTTCTTATGAGGCCCATAGTAAGCGACCACGTTTCAGTACCATATGTCATCACTGGCAACACACACTGGTCAAAGACTTTCGTCTTGAGACACTGCGGAATATTGGACGAAAAGATGTGCCGTAGCTTCCCGAACGCTGCCCAGCCGAGTCGGATTCGACGATTAACCTCTTTCTCGAAGTTGGACCTACCTAACTGGACAGTCTGTCGTAGGTATATGTAATCGTCTACAACTTCGAGCGTAAAGTGTCCGATTGTTAAGGGAGTTGGTGCGACATGGACATTTGACATGATCTTCGTCTTGTCCATGTTCATCCTTAGACCAACTCGCTCGGAGGCTTTACTGAGGTCATTGAGTATTGTACTTAAATCTTCCATGGTCTCAGCCAAGACTACTATATCGTCAGCAAACCGAAGGTGAGTGTGGTACTCGCCTTTTATGTTGATGCCTAGCCTTCTCCAGTCCAGAGTCTTGAAAACATCCTCCAGTGCAGCGGAGAACAGTTCCCTCCCTCATTTAGCTGTCAATTAATACAGAGCTGGAAACGCGCTTGTAATTCAACTGAAGTCGCAAGCGTCCGTAGCCTACGGTGTTTGCTTACCGTCAGGCAGGTCGTACATAGCTAATAGGTATTAACCACATGGAAATGTTTAATTTCATTCTCTTGTGCTTTGTAATAAATCGTCTTTGAAAATAATGACGGCGCACACTAAGCGTCAGGGTCAAAGCGCTACCCGATCGTTTAACGAACATGTTGATTTTCCAGGTCCAACACTTAACCTGGGTAAACCAGTACAAGGCGGTCCGCAACGCCATAGACATCCAATGGCCGGGCTACATGATCCATGAATCTGCAGCGTGGTCGCCGGCCGCGCAGGAGTGGCGCTTCCTCCCGCGGCGGTGTAGCCGCACTGCGTACAACGAGACGAAGGACGAGGTCATGGGGTGCAACTATCTCGTCAGCGCGGACGCGAGCTTCAGCCGGGTGGAGGCTAGAGAGGTCAGTTGTGTATATGATCCATGAATTTGCAGCGTAGTCGCCGGCCGCGGCGGTGTAGCCGCACTGCGCACAACGAGACGAAAGACGAGGTCATGGGGTGCAGCTATCTCGTCAGCGCGGACGCGAGCTTCAGCCGGGTGGAGGCTAGAGAGGTCAGTTGTGTATATGATCCATGAATCTGCAGCGTAGTCGCCGGCTGCGGCGGTGTAGCCGCACTGCGTACAACGAGACGAAAGACGAGGTCATGGGGTGCAGCTATCTCGTCAGCGCGGACGCAGGCTTCAGCCGGGTGAAGGCTAGAGAGGTCAGTTGTGTAGGATCCATGAATCGGCAGCGTTGTCGCCGGCCGCGCAGGAGTGGCGGTTCCTGCCGCGGCGGTGTAGCCGCACCACGTACAACAAGACGAAGGATGAGGTCATGGGGTGCAACTATCTCGTCAGTGCAGACGCGGGCTTCAGCCGGGTGAAGGCTAGACAGGTCAGTTGTGTATGATCCATGAATCGGTAGCGTGGTCGCCGGCCGCGCAGGAGTAGCTGTCCTGCCGCGGCGGTGTAGCCGCACCGCGTACAACGAGACGAAGGACGAGGTCGTGGGGTGCAACTATCTCGTAAGCGCGGATGCGGGCTTCAGCCGGGTGGAGGCTAGAGAGGTCAGTTGTGTACATGATCCATTAATCTGCAGCGTAGTCGCCGGCCGCACAGGAGTGGCGGTGCCTGCCGCGGCGGTGTAGCCGCACCGCGTACAACGAGACGAGGGACGAGATCATGGGGTGCAACTATCTCGTCAGCGTGGACGCGGGCTTTGGCCGGGTGGAGGCTAGAGAGGTCAGTTGTGTACATGATCCATGAATCTGCGGCGTGGTCGAGAAAAGCGGAACTATGACAAGGGCAACAAATAGTATATCCCTCTCTGTCGTTCTTGTAAAACTTTATTATTTGACGTCTTCTCTGTGGTACTCTGAGGGGCCAACTTTTAGAGGCGTACGCGGTGCTCTACACTCGCGCCACAGGCTCAATGCGAGTTCCGCGCGCAAATATGAAGGGGATCAATTAAAATCAAAATAGTTTACTGAAAGACATAAAGAAAATTAAATTAAAAAAATCAGTGACCCCTACACTAGGCGAGGCCGGTCTTGTAGGCTGACACTTAAAATCAATATTAGGATCATTGTTCATTAGGTATTTTAATCCACGCCGCAAAATAAAGGCACACATTTTCAATGAGTTTAATAACTATTATTATTTTATGACATAGGAGGCAAACGAGCAGACGAATTAATTCATTTCTTTCAATATAATACAAACATTCTTTATTGCGGATACACTAAAATCGACCAATCAGGAAGCAGGCTAGAGGCGTTTATTTGGGGTGACTTTATCTAATCAAACCGGTGTCTATATATAGTATAAATTGTACGTGCCAAAGCAGTTTAAAAAAAGATGCCGCCAAGTTATATCTTTGTTTGCTGTGGAATTTATTGTTATTTTTGGGAGGATAATCTTTGTTTAATTATTTTCTCTATTTTCTTGCAACCGAAGTGAAAAGTTAAATGTATAACTCTGGTCTAAAAGCCATATAACCACGAGATGGTTATTTTCCCGAACGAAGTAAGGAGGACTTATTTTACACCCTTGTCATGCAATCTTCTATTATTACGAGTAGTTGACCTGTCACTATCAGTCGATTAGCCGGTTATGCGATATTCATATTCGTTTGAAATGAAACGTTGGGGGGACTTGATAATTGCCTTGATGCAAGCAAATGTCGACATTAAGGTGACGAAACTCTTCTTACCCCAACTGTACCTATGTCTGGCATAAAACGATCATGCTGGCTACTTCTCTAGCCTGAAAAATTTATGAAAAGTATTTTTTGAAAATACGTGTTGTGTATAGTGTTATCACAACTGAATAAACATGGTCATATTTACATGTATTAATAAATTACTGATGTGTGTTCTGCAACCTTGGTTGACTCCTTTTCAATAGATCGCAAACCATTAATTACGCAAGCTCATATCTTCCTCAACTGTGTTGAACGAAGACAAACCTTAATGTTATTCATTAAAGTAGATATTCGATTGAAACTTGTAAGTAAGAAAGAAGTGTTATTCTTAGACTAACAAAACATTCATTCTATCTTGTTGCTTTTTCTCGGATTAATCATATCAGTGTTGAAAGTTCCTCCGTTGAATTTAAAGCAAATGCTCGTAACGAAAACCTTCTACACTACCGTCAGAAAGTTTAAGACCAAACCAAACACAAAATATGCAAATAATCAACATTGATTGATTATCCACTCAATTTTGATTCATCTGTCCGTAGTACCTCTCAACCAGTTTGCAAAAAAGCCTTGTGAGAAAAAGCCTATTGCTATCTTTTTGCCTTGTTTGGTTTGCGTAATAATTTATGAAAATTAAACTAAAAACTGTGTTTGGTCCTAAACTTTTTCACGGTAGTGTAAGTGTTATTATATTACATCATCATCATCATATCAGGCAAAGGACGTGCACTGCTGGATATAGGCCTCCACCAGAGTGCCACAACGATAGGTCTCGCACCACCCTCAGCCAGCGGACTCCCGCTACCAATACCAGGTCACCTCTTAACTCTATTCTTTTGTTCCCAGATAACAAAACACCAACCTAAATTCGGTTTCTCCTCATTCAAGTTCATTCCCGGCTCCAACGACGAAGCTATAGTCGCGCTAAAGACCACAGAATTCGAAGGTAAAACCGCCACATACATATCAGCCTTTAGGGTAGACGGGACTGTTTTATTACACGATACTTTGGTGGAAAACCTTAAGTATGAAGGCTTGGAGTTCATATAAAGTTGTGATAGATGTATATATGTAAATTAAATATGTATAGTTTTGTTACACGTTGTTTTATTGACAGTTCTAGCACCTGGATACCAGCTTGGGCCTTTTGACTCGCTTCAGTGACGTGCTGTGCGAATCGTGGACGATCCCAAACTCACGACTAATATTGAACCTTTAACTTTGCCTCGCTGTGCGTTGTCTAGCGCTTGTATAATGGGTTGTGCTCCGAAGAACTGTTCGACATGATGCCCACGGCCGGTTTCTACCATCACACCGCTCGCCGTCGGCAGGGCATTCGTCCTCACACCTTGGAACCTAAATGATCGCGTATGGTACGGTTTCAGAAGAATTTCCTCCTTCGGATGCTCCGGTTGTGTAATGAGGTCCCTGCCGAGGTTTTCCCGAGGGACTACAGTATGGGGTTCTTCAAGTAAGGAGTGTATAAATATTTAAAGTATCGGCAATGCGCATGTGGCACGCCTGGAGTTGCCGGCGTCCATAGGGTGCGGTGACCGCTTACCATCAGGCGCTCCGTATGCTTGTTTGCCACCGACGTGGTATATAAATAAATAAAAACCAATGAAAACCTCGAAATTATCTTACAAAATAAAACAAAAAAATTTGTGCCCAAAACTTTATTAAATCATCAAAAATATAACATTTCAAAACGATTAATAAAATATAACTCCTATATACGTAGTTTAACTACATCTTCTATTTATCTCATGACAAAAAACAAAGGCTAATGCCCAGTTGCAAAATGTCCATTAAATGTAATCCATCAGACTGTCACCGTTTATCCTGATACATCAGAAGAAGTCGGCAACATTTGCTTTAAACATTTATCCAACTTGAGTGTAACTCTATATAGGTACATAAACTGATTCTCCTAACTAATAACAAGAAAGAAGCAAGTCTATATACTTCTTACTCTAAATTGTAAATATTGGGAAACGACAGGAACATTTCACCCAAAACTCACATTAATACATTCGAGCAACTATTCTCAGCCAATCCCAGTAACCCTGTGAACGCCACGAGCGCTTCTATTGGTCTACAGTGCCCATATATAGGGTCAGTGCGTCTTCAATAGCAGCTATGTGCTTTCGTTGAAGGTTTATAAATATAACCAAGCGCATGGTGTTCAAAAGATAAAACAACTCTATAAAGGTGCTAACACATCTAGGCGCACGCTACGCACGAACATTAGTGTGGATAGACCTATGAATTATCTAGATTTTCATACAAAGCGAATTAAAATCTGATCGGTCAGTGCTCTCAAAATTTTATTTGTCTTCAAAATCTTTCAGCAGTCAGTAAACAACACATGAAGAGACAAAAAAACGTGCGTAGCACAACTGCGCGCTGCAATGGGCTTCGGCCTTTCACGATCATCGCGAACCAATCAATATCACAATATTAATCATTTTAACCCTATCGATCTAGTTATTTCTTCGAACACCGTCCATGCCATAGCAGCAGTTAGGGTCCTGCGGAGCATTCTGGGTACTGCGCCTTTGAAGTAGCCCTTGATCCCGTATGTCTGAAAGAGATAAGTAGGTTATCAGTGGGAGAAAAAGATATGTGCAACCCGTTCGCTTAGAGTTTGCCGCTCCCTCGTGACGTATTGACCTCCCACCCCCGGCAGGGCGTTGAGCGGGGCGCGGTATGAGTACCGGGACGGGAACAAACGGCCAAGTCAAAGCGAACGGGTAGTAATATAAGTTTATTTATATGGGGTCAATGTTTCACATTGAATTGTTAAGCTTGAAAAGCACAGAGCGCGGCGCAGCGTCGTTGCGGGCGGCGGTGGTTTTGCGCTAAAGTGAACGCGGTCGGGATACGTCGCACAAAAAACCGCGCGGTATTCGGTAGCGCGGCAGAGCGGAGGTAGCGAGTGCGACATACGAAGCAGTAATCGACAGTCGACAGTTTCGGAAAGTTCAAAAATGCAAAACCGCCTCTGCCCCGCACCGCGCCGCGACCGCTCTGTGCGGTTCGAGCTTTAAGAAAGTTCTTATAATTTCGCATATCTGTTCTGGTTGTCTCTATATGATAAAAACAAAATTTAAATTGATTTTCACCAAATGTAGGCATAAGTATTTTATTATTATTCAGTATGGGACGTTTTCAGCGCTCGACGTGTCATTTTGACTCTTATTTTTGTGTTTTGTTGTGCTTTAATAATCGGAGGTAGTTGGCATAAAACAGACAATTGATCTTCTCTACAAACTGGTTCAAATTATGATATCATAAAAAAAATCTTAGCTAACTGCATATTTATGTCCAGAAGGGTTGATGAGACAAGTAACACCGCAGATAGAATGTGCGAACTTGATCTTTATTTCTAAGCTAATAAGGTCTAAATTTACCTGATGAACGTATAGGGCCGCGCTGAATGCGTTAGGGAACTTGTCTGGGTACAATTGCATTTTGGTCTTCAGTACATCCGCAGGGTTTGTGACGAGTGACGCTGCTATGCCGGCTATGATGCCGCAGCTGAAATGTATGGCGCTGGCGGCAGTGGGAGATTGAAGCCATTCTGGAAAAAAGTGTGTGGTCAAAATTGTGTCTTATTGTGAAGTAGTAAGGTGCAAATTTGAATAGGAATTTTTATTGTAACTTAATACTTGAAAAATTGTGGTTGTTGAAAGCGCGATAAATGTAATGAGGTGCATATTAGAAAGAATTATATGTGTTTACTAAATATAAAGAAAGATGCGATTGGAATGAGCAGCGAATATACTCTTATCTAAATTCGAATAATAGTTATTGATTTATTTTGAGAGCAGGAGTTGGAAATATCAAATCTAATTCCATCGTTATCAACTATTTCTCTCTTTCAGAAACGTGTGCTCACCTGAACAAAAACAAGAGCTTATAAAAATAAGTGTGTATTTAAATTTGAGTCTTACAAAAAAGCATTAAGATTCAAAATTGAATGGTTACTGAGTTGTTTTGCAGCAATATTCGTGTCACGATATTTGCTCAATATCAACACAAATGGTTACGTATTTGCCGACTTGTTGCCAACCAACAACAATACAATGTAATTATAATTAAATGATGACATTCTTTGGTATTATTTCACTATCTTATCTTCATAGAATTTGCTGGTCGTTTTCGCAATGAGAATGTAATAAACATGTTTTCATTTGATGGTAATCACTGGATGATTTTATCAGCTGATAATTATATACGATAGAATGGTGTGAAAAATATTTACACAACGCCACACTTCCTATAAACTTTATGAAAAATATTGTGTTTAGGGTTCCATAGCCAGAATGGCAAAAACGGAACCCTTATAGGTCCTCCTGTCTGTCTGTTCCTCTGTCTGCCCGTCCGTATGTCACAGGCATTTTACTCAAACCATACGGTCTATTAAACCCAAATTTGAAATGTAGGTGTATTATGTAGGCCGCTATCGTTTTGTATTCAAATTACAAAGAATAAGTTTAGAGGGGCATTCGATACATGTATTTGAAAGTAAAAAAACGGACTCGTTACCACCAATTTCTTTGGCAGGAACACTACCAATTAGGCAAAAGCCCAATAATTTGAACACCACCCACACGCATTCTTTAAGCGCGGGCGAGGTGTCTGTTATGGCCCCATCTATATTTTTATTGTGGCGCTACTTTTGTAAAATACAGTCTGCCATACATCACAGCGAATAAGGTGCTCACAACCATCTGAACTCGCCTCTATTGTCAAGGTATTAGAGTGCAATTTCAAATACTTTGTACACCTTGAAGTGTATTTTATTGAGATTGCACGATACCATAAAACATCCTTACTATAGTCCTATCGCTTGAGTATAATCCAATAATACTCGTTATATGCGACTATTATGGATAACTCATATGATAATAATTAATAATTAAAGTTAAACTTTATCTAACATTTGTGATACTTTTATGTAACTGTTACATAAAAGTTATAATGCTGCTTTTATGTGAATAGGGCCAATTTTTGTCCTTGCCCATATAGAATGACTAATACAGAATAGGTTTTTATGGAAGTGATTGAGTTTACTTTTAGACCATAGTCGTCCTTTTAGACTAGATATAATAGTGTCGATCGGTAGTAATAGTTAGATAGTTACCTTTAGGCACAGCCTGCTTTGTCTGCGTGTAGAACATGAGATACAGCCCTGAGAAGGGCGCGTCTCTAGCCAGCGTAGGGCCGAGACCACACGACAGCCCTCTCAGCCCTTCGGCCTTGTACACTGCCTTCAGGGCTCCGGTTAAACTGGTGTATTTGTATACGCCGGACTCGTATCTGAAAATAATAAATAGAATATTTATTTTGTGTATGTTTTACACAAAGCTGCCCCATGAATACAAACTGATGTTTAGTTAGTATTTGACCGATTTACCGTTAGTGGGTAGCCGATTCTTCATAATGTTACACTACTAAGTTCTCGCTCCACTAGACAATGGACTTTGGACGACCGTATGCCTTTAACAACTAAGTCACATACACACACACACACACACACACACACACACACACACACACACACACACACACACACACACATTCCAATTGAAATTGTAGTTGAAACAGTGCATCTCGGTATTTTTGGAATATGGTATTCTGGGAACGAACGTCATGTGCATGGCAGGCAGCTATGACGGTAAGTTATGCCTCAAATCTCGCTGCTACCAGTCCATCTACCCAATTTTGGTATAAGCAAGAACTGAGATAGAACTTGGTGATAGTCCTAAGCATAAAAAGGGACAAGTGGATCTCCTCAGCTTGATCTATATGCTCACACGTATCTATTTTTATATAATTGTTGGTCGGGTTGGTTGGGACAAAAGTGTATGGTAATGAATGAGGTTACTTTTACAATGATACATAAAGTCTCACATTAACACCTCATCAAGTAATTCAGACCTAATGCAAATTATAAATCATTCAATGTAAATTAGGTACATTATATGCTACTGCGTTTTGACTGCGAATGTCTACACGGTATTTTATGATAATCAAAAGTAGTTACTTAATTTAATTTACGTGTGTGATAGAAACCGCAAATGAAAAAAAAAGTCACATCAGACCATCCGATGTCGGTAGATTGGTAAAAACAATAGCATAGTATGACACAGTTTTAAAAGACTTACGTCATACATTGGTAATGTAATGATAAGATTGATAAGAATATGAAAAACAAATATGTTGATAATTAAACGATGTCTGATTGCAGCTAAGGTAAAATCAGTTTGATTTTTGGCTGCTTGCTTCTTATATTTCTAGGATCTTCATCTTAAAAATGTATTTATACACATTTTATAATGCGCTCTATTTCAAATTTTTGCTCTTAAATCTATAAGAGCTACAAGTGAGGCTCGAATTATTATTTTTTATAGGAATTGGGTTAATGCATTTATAGACTCAAACTGTTTTACCTCTCAAGTTATTTTATAGTCATACTTTTCCAATGACAAAGTAATTGTATTAAAACTCTAAATCATCTAATAACAAAAATACCTTCCTGAATCTGTCCATCATAAAATCGTATCATTCACAGATTTGGTATAGGTTTAAAATTTTGTTTTCTAGTGGTATGTAATGTAAAAAAGTGAAGATGACTCTTATTACAACAACATAAGATGCACACACACGTCAAAGAGGCTCAGCCTAGTTTCGAGTCTGATGGACAAGTTCTGCTATGCCATTCTTTTCTTGTTAAATAAACTATTTGTATTCTTTAGTATAAAGCCTTAACTCACCTCGTCTTAATAACAGTGATCGGTATCAGCGCCACGCCGCTCATACTCCTAGCTACAACCCCTAACGCGACTGCCTCCAACGCTCCCAAGTCCTGGTTCCTCGACTTCCCCATTTTAGCTTTCAGCCAGTGCAGTGAAGAGAAGTACAGTCCGACCCCGGGTACGCAACGAGCGACCGATGGCACCATACCACGCCATAGTCCGATTATGTGCTCTTGACGAACTATGTTGGCGAAGATTGTTATCATGCCTGGCTGGATGCGGCTGCTGTAAAAAAAGTTAGGACTCATGGATATTGTTCCAAGCAAAAGAGACACTCGTGTGTCGTCAACATGGTCGAATTTAAATGGCATCGCTACGCCAACGATACATTTTCCCCACTATGATCAAGCGCTAAATCTAGGTATCTGTAACTTTTTTTGTTTTTCGAGAAATTACGAATGTAGAAGCCCTATGAGAATTCCCACGAAAAACATTTTAAATCTATAAAAAATAAAAGCAATTGAAATTTTATCGTGACAGATTCCTTTAGGAAAATGGCTTTGGGAACTGACTGTCTGAGTACAGAAAATGATATTGCTGTGAGCAAAACTCGTGTTTATCAATGAAATGGTCTATCTTTTGAACTCTATTCATATTCAATAGAAAGTAAACAACCGGGGGGCACGTGTCTACGCGTGATAGAAGAGAACTTCGTAATAACCCGACCTCTGATTATATTATTAGCTGACAAATACGAGATATTATCTAATGTGTTTAATTTCAATGCATTCTTATATTAGAATGTACTATTTACTATATATAGTATAGGTATAGAGTTTTGTCTTAGTCAAAGAAGAAATATTACCTACTACAAATCAAGTTTTCACTAAATAGGTCTCTCCTCTTACTAGAGTTGTTTATAAAAAGATTAGAGGTTTTTATTGATTGAGTCCCAAAAAATAGTGAATTCATCGTTATCATCAGCACATATCTATACCGGCACAAGTATTTTATGGGTGAAAGGCAATGGGCTGGCCTGCGGATTGAGAACTTCATACCTAGAGGTCTTTGGTTTTTGTTTCGAATATGAATGCAGGTTTTCAATTAAAAAATACATCGTAAACACGTCAAATTTTGTAGGTAAAAGTAGACTAGGTAGATAAGACACGTACACCCAGACTGTTTATCAAGTATAATCCTCGTATAGTTCGATTAATATAATTTAGATGATAATAATGGAATCATAAGGCAACTTATGTACCAACGAAATATCATTTAACATTTAACAGGTAGCTTTGCAGTGAAGGAGAACAGGAAACCGGTCTAATCCCAACAAGGTCTTTCGTAAAACTAGTGCCAATGCCAAATACTAGGATTAGGTGGCAAAGCTACCTCGACTTCCTTTTTAGGCTATAACTAGGAAAACACATAATATTAGGTAGAATAGTCAGGAAAAAATAAAATAATTTTAAAAAATCTAACTCACTTGACACTAGCCGCTGCCACCAACTGCCCTGGATTCTGCAGTCTAGTCTTCACCAAGTCCAGGGGCTGAAGCAGGACCGTGCTTAAGGTCCCGGAGAAGGAACCGGCCAGGAACGCCTTGAAAACCGGGTGGTACTGCAGAAGAAACAAATTTATTAATCGATGTTACACCACTTAGTCAAGAAGATATAAATAAATAAAATAAATAAATAATTTCATATTTCGCCTGTCTACTCGACTTCGTCGGCTATTGGTAATCAGGGTGGCTCATCATGTTCACGCCATTCTAAGATGTAAAGCTTCAAGTAATTAGCATTGTAATCGCTTGTGAAAAAATGTTGGCTCGAGACAGTCTAGCAGATGATACACTTTGGCCTTTCGTTTGCCGATAACAGTCTTGTTTGAATGCTTTATAAAACTTACATTTGCCACAATATCCATCTTGAAACGCTGTCAGGTAATATCTTTGGAGTACACGCCGAACTTGTAATTATCGAAATTGTAAAGCCAATGGCAGAACGATCGGGAGAACGACTTTAAATACAATCTTAGATCGTATCCGAGTAGTCGGAGTAGTAGATCGGGTTGATACGGAACAACAGAGTAATGGTCATCTTTTGCAGCAAATCGCTCGAAAAGAAATGCATATATCTTGCTTTCAGCGCGAATGTTTAAAAAACCTGTGAACTACGTTCCACAGGCAAGAGCCTAGTCGCTTTAAGGCCGATCAAAAGTCTCTTAAAACACAGTACGAAACGAAACTAGTATTTGGGGGAGAGGAAACCACTGTTAACGAATTTAGCCATTAGGAAAAACAATAGAGAAACGGTGTGAATAGTGTAAAATATCAGAACACAGTTGAAGTTAGTTTTAGCAGAAAGCCACGTGTGCACTGTACGAGTGGTATCAATGTACTGAGCGCTCTTGGGTGATGTGGGGACATATATAGAGCATTTTATCTGTAGACTGGCGAAGCGTTAGGTCGTACCCCCGCTGATTATTTAGTATCCTTCTGACTAGGGGGTAACAAGTCACTGATATCCTATCGACTCGTCTGAGAGATAATTAAGTACGTACATGTACAAAGTTGAAGAGATAGTGCCTCCTTCAATCGTATGAGAGCAACATAAGCTAGAGATTTCAAATATTTAAAGAAACATACGACTGTATATTTCTCTACTGTAGTATTTTTTTCGAAACATTAACACAAACGAAGAGTTTACGTTTAGTCTCAATTCGCATGGCGAACAGCGCCTCTAGCGGCCTTTGTTGGTGGTAACTATTTGTTGCCATAGAAATTAAGACTAAACGCAAACGCGTTCGTTTGTGTTTATGTTTCGAAAAAAATAAACTAGAGGTGCTGTGTACATTAAATAAGACCTTTGCATAATTATTAAGGTAACAACATTATATTTACTCGGCCTTCGAAATATCTTTATTTTATTATTCAATTTAAATACCTATCGCTATCTAGTTTAAGGTCAAATATATTAACCTAGACATTCAGCCTAACTAAAAATTGGAAATGTTTAAAAATATCGTAATAAATTTTGCAAACTTGAAATTCAGATAGAACCAAATAAATATTAAACATCGAACCATGACTGTTTTAAGTGTATGGTAAATGATAATTAATAATATATTATCTTAAGTCTAGCGATTAAATATTATCTCTATAGTGACGTATATTTTTTTTATTATCACAAATCACACCTCCCAGCACAAACATTTAAACTCAGAGACATTTAGTGTTGCTAAGTCACAATATTTACTAGAAGCCGGTGTTGCCATGTGTTCTCAACGTGCCATCAACGTTATCTAACGCGTGTAGAGTTTTCTAAACAATAATTTAATTTGCGTGCGATTAAAAATTTGTTGCTACAAACTGATAGAAGTTACTAGAAGTTATTAAGACGGCGCAGTACGATCGGTGTGGATCGGTTCTCCATACAAACGTATTTAGGCTCTCATTTTAAAACGCCATGCTAGAATAACATGAAACTTTGTATACACAGTGGGATCCGGCATACCTAGGTCGGAAATTAGTTTCTATTGCTAGAAATTGAAAAAGAAAAAAATACAGCGGTTTTTTGAGTTTTTTACGGCTTGTATGAAAACCTTAATAATCGTTGTATTTTTTCACCATTATAATTTCAAGCAACAGAAACAATTTTCGACCTAGATATGCCGGATCCCATTGTGTATACAAAGTTTCATGTTATTCTAGCATGGCGTTTTAAAATGAGAGCATAAATACGTTTGTATGGAGAACCGAACGTACTGCGCACTCTTAAGTATATGTAAGCAATAAGGAATATTGATATGAATTAAAAAAGTTACCTAAATTTAACACTAATTGACCATTGTTTTATTACATCATTATGTAATCCAATATTAATAGTAAATATAAGTATATTAGTTAATAGTAAATGTAAAGAAATATTTTATGTTATTATTAAATTATTATTCTTGCAGTCTTAATGGCCTTTACGTCTGCGCAAAAACTGATACCTTTATGTAAAACTCCAATTTACTATATTAATTAAAAATATCAATATTTCCGTATAAATACCAAATTAACACGCCTTAAAAATATGTGGCAATCAAAACTGAGTCTTATTTAGCATACACAAAGTTTCTTTTTGCCTGGCACTGTGGGTATACATTTTACACCATCACCTAAATACATGATCGTACAATACCAAAGGTCGTGTGAGTTCATAATTAAGAAATAAACACAAATGATAGCCCACATTAACTTATGCAGTCTAATTGACCAATTGATATAGGATTGAGACTCGTCTACTGGCGGTTTAATAATGGATCACTAATATGGGAGGTCTAAGATAATTATTAATTGGACTCTATGTGGATACATTAAGGTTTTATCTTGCTTGAGGCTTTAAGGTACAAAACATATATAAAAAGAATACATCTTCTTTAGCAGGTGAAAAGACAGTGTTGTAATAGTTTTTTATTGCAACAGTTACATAAGTCAGTTACATAATAAGTAGTGTTATTAAAGACTCGAGAATTTTAAGACCTAATTATATGTAACGTTGCATTCAATATTTTTTCTATGACGAAAAAATAATTTGATATAAATTAAAAATCGATATGGTGGCAGAATACGGGCAATGACGTGTGCCTTAATTAAAAATAAATTGTATAAAAATGTAAGAAAATCCATTATGATTCTCCCATCAGTTATATAATGACTTGTATAAGTATATGGTTTGAACTTGCATTTGTATAAAAAGTTTATTGTTTTAATACTACTGTCACTCATTTAACTGAAAGATTATAATGCTGGAGTAGAAAAAAAAATATCTTGATGAGTTATGCTACACTGCATTTGTTATATGTATAGTTAAAAAAAAAAACGACTCCAGCATTATAATCTGTCAATTCAATGACTGACAGTGCTAGCTAGCTGCAGTATTAAATTAAAACAATAAACTTTTTATACAAATGCAAGTAGACATAGACATTAGACAAGTCATATGACAACTGTTTATTTTTAAATGAGGCACACATCAATGCCTGTATTCTGCCACCATATCGATTTTTAATTTAAATCAAATTTGTTTGTTGTTGTACAAAAAATATTGTAAGCAACTTTACACAATTAGGTCTTTAAATTTTCGAGACTTAAATGATCTCGAGTTTTAACAAGCCTTATCATGTAACTGTTGCATTAAATACCATTATTTATAATCCGCCTTTCATAAAAAAATGAACCTTCTTGCTTGGACAATAAAGTCACTTTTTGAACAGACTTAACTGATATGATTCAGTTAATTTTAATGATTTTAAAGATACCTGTCTGAGATTGAATGAAAGGTGTACGTAAACATGTTAGTAATTAACATATCTATATATGATCTTGTTTATGTTCACACATTTCCACTGAAGGAAAAACAATGTTTTGATATGGAAAACTACCATGATAAGTAAATGGTAAGATAATTTCATCAGCTTTTAAAACCAAATAAATATTGTACCTGTTTTTATATTATACTGTAATTAATGATATCTATGATGATATTGACAATTAGGTACAGCCCAGTTGTGGAAGAAAAAAATGGGCCTACAACTCAACACTTGACTAAGGTAAGAATATTGGTGTAATTACTGACTTGCTTAATTTCTTCTAAGAAAATATTAATTTCACCAACCATTTTTTTACTCTTAATAAAAAATATTCTGAAATATTATACAGATATTATTATATACTTATTTATTTATTTCTATAAAGTATTGATGAATGTGTGTTTAAAGCACTCTTTTTCAATTTCTGCACTACCGGTAAACTGTTATGAGTTATTAATTTCCTCCTACCCAAATGTTGTCTTGAAGACATCATTCTTTAGCGATAAGACAACCTGTTGTTGCATTGTACTAGTCTTAGTTATTGCAGTAGTCTTTGTTTATTCTATTCTAACTTTGTAGTGTGTAATAAAGTTTTTTTTTACTCAAAACTGTATGACTATTTAAGCATAGTCCTTCTATTGTACAGTCAAGAGTAAAAGTAAGTTAACACTTTTCACCTTATCACAGTGGAATAAATGCATAAGTGTTAACTTAATTTTATTATTGACTGTACATATAAAATATCTACTAATTTAAGTTTTTTTTAAGACTTTTAACCCTAAAATTGTCATTGTATGTAACAATGCATAAGATTTTTAATAACCTTTATAACTTATATATTTCTTAATTTTACAAATTTAATAGGTAGAATCATTGTTTGCCTAGAAGACTACATAATTATAATAAATAAATAAATCTGTTTATCTTCATTCATCAAGATTTATTCTGTTAAAGAGTGACAGGTAACCATTAGTGGAGTAATAAAGATAATTCGTTTAAAATACTTAACAATTAAAGTAGGTTATAAAATAAATAGCTTTGGCAGTGTTGTATGTGTCAGCTTGTAATGTTTTCAGACCTTCTGATAGTATAAGTACAATGAACCATCATTTATATTAGAGCTTGCTATGCTACAATAAAAAACGGCTTTATTCTTAAACAAAAAATAAACAAAATCATATCAATAAGTACCTAAAACTTACCTTTCATGAATTTCATTTGAACCCCAAGCTAATCTGATAAACATACCAGCTACCCGTAGATTTATTAATATTTAAAAAATATTCAAAACAAATATAATATGTTCATATCAAAAATAACTTAAAATTTTTCGCCCTATTACAATTGAATAAGGTGCAAAAGTGTAAATATATTTCAGACATTGACTGTACTAATCTAATCAGAAGATGCTAATGAAGTCAACAAAAAAAACTTATGTTCTAAAAGCCATAAAATAAATATTGTTCCATTCTATAAATAATGGCCTAAAAAAATACCTGCGTCAAGTATTCCATTGTAGAAAAGAATCCACCGAAACTCCCAAAAAAACAGCAATGTCAACAATCCTGTGACTGAATCACTAATGACTCTGAAACTTACCACCCGCAGCAGCAACTAGGCTCGCATGACGACATATTAGCGACTTTTGCAGGAGAGATAAGACGGGAACATAGCCAGCGAACAGAGGTCAAAGGCGTCGTATCGATAGCTATGACAAACAAGTCCGCAGGGGGCCTTACTTCATTATCTTTATCGCTGAGGTCAACCGGCGCAGCTGTGTCAATCGCCCAACCATTTTGAAACGCGCCCAGCGCCTGAGCCATTATTCGAAGCGGAAAATATTTATACGAAAACTACGTAATGAATTGCGCATGGTGGCGCGTTTACGTCAGAACTTGTGCAAATATTTGTCTTGTAGACACACCCCCGGCAAAAACATCACTATTGAGCTGTTAACTATTTTTGTATTCGTTGCAATACATTATTGTAAGATATTATTTTGTTTTTTCACAAATTGCGCTGGAGCTGCATTGATTGACATAACAGGTGACTTTGACATTGACACTATTGACAGTGACACAACAAAGGTGAATTTGTATACTTCATAGGGCCCTTTACACGATTATTATTATCACAATATCATTGATGTGCATTGATGTCAATAATAGTGCAGCGTCTATAAATGTCATTCTTAGTAAACCAGTGTCCGATGAGGCGGTGAAGACTTAATTTTTTTATAAAAAATGCATGGAATTAAGACCTAACTGAGAGTTACGAAAAGAGATCGTGGGTTCCTATGAGGCTGGCATTGTCACAATGTGTGCAAAAGCCTCTTTAAAAACTTTGAATAAAAAAAAGATTATAACTCGCTTCAATATTCATCTAGTAGAGTCTGGCTACTGAAATATTACCCATATTTCTGGCGGGAAATTCATAAAATTTTGGGGTGGTCACACTTTGTGTAGTAGGAACTATAGTATTGATACTAGAAAATATTTTTGATTTTACCTACCTAAGGAAATAAGTTACGTAGTAAGTAAACGTCGACGTGCACTCAAAGTCAGCCCACATAATTTCTACCACTGCGTGCAGTATAGTCAACGAAAAAAATTGGTTGTTTGTAAAGTAGGTTTACGATCGAGATGTTTACGTGATAACGTCTTACTTCACTTGCACTTCACTTATACCTGCGATCGCGCTCGTGAGGTTTTGGTGTGACACAAGTTTCTGAACATGTCACCCGACTAAAACGATTTTAAAGACGTTATCACGTCAAAACACATAGGTAAAGTCCACTCACAGCTAATAATATTCACTATGAAGAATATCACAAAAAAAAAGAATTGTTAATATTTGTTGATAAATACAAACCAGAGCCAGTGTATGAAGCCGATCACATACTTCAGCAACATGGCCATGAAGTTTTACGCCTGCCTCCATACCACTGCGATTTGAATCCTATCGAGTTAATATGGAGCCAAGCAAAGAGGAAAATTGCCAAGAAGAACATAGGGTTATCTGCGCAAGACACAGAAAAACTGATCCATGATTCTTTTGCAAGCATAACAGCACATGACTGGAAAAAATGATCAATCACGCCATTAATGTTGAAAACCAAAATAAAATCAGGGACAACATCAAAGAAGACATGATAGATAAATTTATTATAAGTGTGGGAAGTAGCAGCTCGACAAGTTCGGAAGATTCGATGGAAGTAGAGATTTTGGAGAGTGATTTTAATTATTCTTCTTAAATATACAATACAACGAAATTAAAAGAGTTTTATTTCAATATAAACTGTACTTTTTCCGCTTTAACCTCACAACAATGTGCAATGGCATTACATAATAGATTAATTACGGACGAGAATGTAATTAATCCATTATCTGTCTGTGTTTTTTCTTACTGTCAGATGGTTACCACAACTTGTACGGCATCAAGTTTTTAGGTCATACATTATATGCTCTTTACCACCAATTTTGGCACGTTTGAAACTTATAGGGACAAATTTGTATGTAGATATGTGGCTATACTAGTAAGTAAGAAAATTATATTTTTTGGTCAAGTATCACTATCGTTTTCACTATACACGGTGTTGCAACACATCGATTTTTAAATTTGCGTATACTCTTTAGTCTCTACTTTCATTAGCCAGACTCATATGACATTTCAAGATCGAACATTATGTACCTATTCTCAAATTATTTACAATAGCGAAATTACATCCAAATAATGATTATTAAGTCAATAGCTGTACATCTTTGCCTCCCCCGTACCTGTCATACTTAGCAGTTCGTTTGTAAACTTCTTCTAAATCTAACAATAACTTTCCAGCTTGAAATTCGGAAAGTCATGTCAAAAGCACCTGATATTTCACTTCCGGTGCTTCACTGTGAATTGTATTATTCATTTTCACTTTATTTAGATATTTTCGTCGAACAAAAACTGGGTAAACAACGATAATACTTACCAGCTGACTAGTATTCTTTGATCTGTGCCAGCTGCAATTCAATGTTTATTTACGGACTAATATTTGACAACTTTGACATGACACCTGTGGGGCTAGTATGATCGCTTATATGTCGGACATATAGCATTCGTCCCGTACTGTCAAGTATGTAAGTGCGAGAGGGACGAATGCTATATGCCCGACATATAAGCGATCATACTAGCCCCTCTGGTGCTGCCATGTAACCTCAGATCATAGAATTTCTTTCTATGATCTGAGCATGTAACGTCCTATGTTAGTTCCATTTCATTTAATTTCTACTCTTTATTGTCAGACTATAGTAGTGTACTGGAGTGCTACCGCGATCAGAAAACGAAATATATGCCTCTCTATCGCACTTGCAAATTCGAGCGACAGAGAGGAAAATACTTCGTTTTCAGTTTGCGGTAGGCCTTCTGATCAAAATAATAACCAAAACAAACTTTGTAATAAAAAGGGTTTTAATCCGAATAGCTAATAAATTACGGAAAACTTTAGTTGCACTTTCACTGTGCACTAATATAAAAACACGTTAGATTAAGAACTATCGTAGTTAACTTGTTTTAAGTCTTGTAATCTTACACGAGGAACATAGTTTGAACTGTCAAAACATTTGTACCTACACATTCATATGGGTAGGTATAGCTAGGTAGGTATATAATATATATTTGCCTAGGAGAAGTGAAAATAAGAGTGTATTACTCGGTAGCAAAACTATTCCTAACTCGGGCGTGCCGCTGTGAATCCCTCACTACGCTCAGGATTCTAACGTAAAATCCTTCGTTTCGTTCGGGATTCAACGCGCTAACCCTCGATTAAATATTGCATTTTGTTCCTTTGTAATACAATCTATTATTACGCCGCGCACGACGACCATTGGTTGCAATCAGAGATGTTTGCAATGCGTAATAAGAAAGATTTGATGGAAAAAATGTGTTTAATAAATATTAATAAAAATAGTTACTGACGACAGAATAGCTTTTATTATACCTATTTAAGTCATTCGAAAACATTAAGATATTCCAACCGGTAGATTCTCATTATTTATATGTACGTTTTATTTTTTCATAAATAGGTACATATGGAAAAATAAAACGTACATAATATTTTTCCACAATATGGTCCGATATATAGAAGTCTTGCTCGTCATAACAGGGTTATCTGAGGTCATTAGGCGATAATGCGCTCACAGGGGGTACAGCGGATGTCTACTTGGCTGTTGTTCACAATTAAGTATAACCAGTATAGTCTGACCTACGATTAAGAGCAGTCGCTACCAAATTAGGATTTAATCAAGTTGTGTTGGGATTCACGGGTACCTTAAACTTTTGTAAATAGCATTTGCTTGTCTCTTTGTTGAATAGCTAGCTGTCTCGACCCGTCAGACGTTATCACTTATCACTAAGGCCTCCAGACGTGGGGCATCAAGAGGCGCATATGAGGCACGGACCGCGCTATAGGGTGCCATTCCACCAGAAATGTGCTATGCAGCTATGCTGCGAGGGTGTGTAAGCTACGTTACGAAAACCCGTTTCCACCAGTGCTATGCTATGTGGGCCAATGACTATGATTGGTGGATTGGTTGGATTCAAACGCATCCATAGCAACATAGCATCAGCATCAGTGGTGGAAAGGCACCCATATCCAGGCAGGAATCCTTATCTATAGTCTGACAATAAAGAGTAGAAATAAAATAAAATGGAACTAACATAGTACGTTACATGGCAGCACCAGCCCGGCTAGTATGATAGCTTATACCGTCACGTTATATGGCCAAAATGTACTGAAACGTCACATAAAACGTGACGGTATAAGCTATCATACTAGCCGGTCAGGTGTCATGTCAAAGTTGTCAAATATTAGTCCGTAAATAAACATTGAATTGCTGCTGGTAAGTATTATCGTTGTTTACCCAGTTTTTGTTCGACGAAAATATCTAAATAAAGTGAAAATGAATAATACAATTCATAGTGAAGCACGGGAAGTAAAATATCAGGTGCTTTTGACGTGATTTTCCGAATTTCAAACTGGAAAGTTATTGCTAGATTTAGAAGAAGTTTACAAACGAACTGTTAATATGACGGGTACGTACTACTAAAAACTTTATTTCATATTTATGAATCGAGGCAAAGATGTACAGCTATTGACTTAGTAATCATTATTTAGATGTAATTTCGCTATTGTACACAATTTGAGATTAGGTAAATAATGTTCGATCTTGAAATGTCATATACTTAGCGTAAATGCCACTTCTTGATATTTTACTAGTCGATCACATAAAGGAAGCAAATGAGACGAAAAAAATAATCTTTATATTACTTGTACAGGTTGCAACTTTATCAGTGTAAAACGATTTAGTACATATAGCCTGTTAAGATTAATTATTACTAAATAATGAGAATTCGACCTAAAATCTAAATAGTTACACTTGTCATCATCATCATCATGTCAGCCGAAAGACGTCCACTGCTGGACATAGGCCTCCCCCAAAGACTTCCACAATGACCGGTCCTGCGCCACCCGCATCCAGCGGACACCCGCGACCTTCACCAGGTCATCAGTCCACCGAGTGGGGGGCCTGCCCACGCTACGCCTTCCGGTACGTGGTCGCCACTCGAGAACCTTTCCGCCCCAACGGCCATCGGTTCTACGTGCTATGTGCCCCGCCCACTGCCACTTAAGTTTAGCGATTCGGAGGGCTATATCGGTCACTTTGGTTCTGCTGCGGATGGCCTCATTCCTGATGCGATCACGCAGAGAAACTCCCAACATAGCTCTCTCCATTGCCCTTTGGGTGACTTTGAGCATTCTTATGAGGCCCATAGTAAGCGACCACGTTTCAGTGCCATATGTCATCACACACTTGTACATAGATACTAATACACTTGTAATCTGATACCCAAATAATTTTGAGTACTACTTAATTATATGATCATAAATATGTATAAAACTTTAAAATGTACATTGTTTCAGGGAAGACAGTAGTGTAAAGAAAATAGTGAATAAAAAAAGTACGTAAGAATAACGGCAAATTTGGAACGCCCACAGAGCACAAAAAAGGGGGTCCTCAAAAACAATAACATGACTTTGATATATGACTTTTATAATCAATAAATTCGACGAAACCAATAAGAGATCATATTTTATTTTCATTTTCGTGTTTATTTTTATGACTAACGTATATATTACTATAAAATTTGAATATATTGTACTATATTATTTTGTATTTAATTATTATCATAAGCAAGTATCAATATCAATCAAGTCCTAGTATAAATGTTGCCCGTTAAGGCACAGTGGCGACCTCAATTAATTTCTACTCTTTATTGTCAGACTATACTTACGATTACGCGGTAGTAGTGGTGGGTCGTTGACGGTTTTCGCTTCAACGAAACGAAACGTTAATTTAGAAAACGTCAACTAGTTGATTTCGTCAACTAGTTTTTTGCTTTAACTGAAGAGAAAAAGGCATTGTGTTGATACGTTTACTGAGTAAGGGGGAAAACGTTAAAGGCTTTAGTTTAGCGTTCCATTTCGATTACGTGTGTACGTTAAAGTCGTCAACTAGTTGATTCTCTTAAACAAAACGTTTCGTTCGTTGACGAACGAAAAACGTTTTATCTACTAGTTCGTTGAATCAACGACCACCCCTACGCGGTAGAATGCTGGGCGCTGTTTCGCGGCGTTCCTCACAGACCAATAATAGCGTTCCTCTACAAGGCTGAGCCGGCCTCGCTGGGGTTTTAGACGGTAGTCCAAGGGTTCTGTCACTGATATTAGTCCATCATACCACCCTGTCTAGCCCAGATGGGATGCGTAAATGCATTACCAAAGTTTAAATAATGGTTCCATATGCGCGACAGCGACAAAAGTGCTCACGTTTTCACATACCACCATACCGTACCTACCTACCTCTCATCACAAATCTCAATGTCACAAAGTGAGATTCTTTTTGAAAATGTACGCCTGAAAAGTTGCAATCCGTCATTGGAATTTGAACCTCAAATCGGAGACTCATGAACCTATACGGTAGTGTAATGCAGAAATCTGAAAGAGTAGGCACATAAAACTTGATTTATGTTCTATCGGCTCGAAAAAAGCTCGGCTTTTTTTCTGCGCCGCGCCTTTGCTCTGAGCGGACGTGTGTCTGTTTGTTAGTTTGAATTTATTTTCTAAATTGCTTAAATTAATTCTGTTTTCTCGGACCCTCCTTGTCTATCTTGGGTGGCGGTCCATATACGTCGTCGGCCATATTGTTAAGTGTCGGACTTCTCGCTCTTTGTGCCGGTGTTGTGTGTGAACTTGGCAGTGAAATACCAGTGACGTTTGTGCGCAGTCTTGATTTGTATAAACAATATAACTTTTTGTATTTTTGTGGGATTTGAACCCGGGTTCGCTGCGCTGCGGTTGAGCGCGCTACCGCTGCGCCACCGATCGTTGAACGCTGGCGGTCGAATTTAGCCATCACTACTGGCGACTACGAATCTGTTCCTAGATTTTCGACCTTAACGCATAAGACATAAGAGCTGACTTGGAAAAATGATTTGTGAGGAATGCAATACCAATGTCGAGCGGTGCGCTTCATTACAGTGCATGGGCTGCAGAAAATACTACTGCTTTAAATGCCTGAATGTATCACCAAAGCAGTCAAAAGAGTATATTACCAAGATTGCTAATTCATGGCTTTGCACATTCTGCACGTCAGTGACTAATCGCCGGCGAAGAAATGATGATACGCCGGTTATGGCGCGGAGCGCCGTGTCTTTGTCAGGCCAGAGCTCGATGTCTGGGGCAAATCTAGACGATTCCGTTATGTCATTGGACGGCACATTAGAGGACTCAAAGCTGACTGCCTGTGTGCACGGCACTAGTGAGTTAGATAGTAGGGAATCACTTACAACTCCACCTAACACATTCCAGTCATTGGACAATGCTTCCTCCCTATCTCCTGGGCATGCAGAGTTATTGAATAGTATCCTCGTTAAGGTAAACGCGTTGCAAACACAGTTTTCGGCCATTCAGGCGATACAAGCCGACATGAACCAGGTCAAATCTGATGTCGCGGAAATGAAAAAGAGCCTTGAAACAAGACTAGATGAAATGGCAGGTAGAATAGAGAATATCGAGTCTAGAGTCAGTGGATTAGAAAAATGCGCAGCTGAGGTAGATGATTTAAGGATCAGCATAAAAAATATTGTGTCAGAAATGCGCAGCAATGAACAGTGGGTCAGGAGGTCCAACATCCAGATTAACGGAGTTCCGGAAGCCAGGGGCGAAAACCTATATAATATTTTGAACTCATTAGCAGGACTTAGTGGTTATCCTCTTAATGTGGCGACAGATGTTGACTTTGTGACCCGCGTCGCTGTGAAAAACGACACGGATACCAGGAAACCTAAGCCAATCATTGTTAAACTGCAAGCACGCTATAAAAAAGATGATTTTATATCTTCTCTGCGGAAGCTAAAGAATCTTAAAGCTAAGGACTTGGGCTTTCCTAATGACGACTCTCGCATCTACATCAACGACCATCTGTCAGGATTCAACAAGTTCCTGCTGAAACATGCTCAACTCAGAAAAACCGAAAAACAGTACAAGTACTGTTGGGTTCGGAACTGTACGGTGATGGTGCGAAAGACTGATAATTCTCCAATTCTTTATATAACAACTGAGGACGCTTTAAACAAAATAACATAAGAGTGACCCTTCCCGAGTCTTTAGGTTTGAAATGTTTACATTTTTTGGTGGCTTTTATTTACATCATCGAATTACCTTTATATTGCGGAAGCAAAACTATTATTTACTTTTATATGGTATTTATATTTATGGTGCCTTGTTTGCGAAATGTATTTAAATTTATTTTACAAAACTATAATAGCATCTTGCTGGACATATCGGAATTACATAGTTTATCAGTGGATATCACTTTACATACAAATAATGTTTACACTAATTATATAATCTTTCATATTTATCACAATGGCATTTAGTTTTTACTATCAAAATGCTCGTGGGCTCAGGACTAAGACCACTACATTTTTACGAAATTTACTAAAACATAATTACGACTTCGTATGCATTACCGAAACGTGGCTGGTTCCTGGTATTTTTGACTCAGAATTGTTTGATTCGCGGTACAACGTGTACCGGACAGACCGCGACTGTGAGAGACTGGGGGTTACGCGGGGCGGCGGCACGCTGGTGGCGGTGCGCCGCGAGCTGCGTGCCGCCGCGCGCGGCTCCGGCCCCGGCGCGCCCGCCGTCGAGGCGCTCAAGGCGCTGCCGGACGCCGATATTACATGTCTTGTTATTTCTATCGCTCAGGGGCCGCTATCTAAAAAACTTAGATTATTTACTTGCTACTTCCCTCAAAGTAGAGAACAAAGGGACTCCCAATTTACATTCTTCGAATATTTATCTGATTTACATGCCGATTACCCTGATGATATATTTTTAGTTTTAGGTGACTTTAACATCGGAGATGCAGTCTGGAGTCACCCTGACAAGGGTTGTCACGGCCTTAAGTTAGATAATCCTAATTTTAACCTTCTCACTACTCAACTATCTACATTCTTGCATTTTTCAAGCTGGCATCAATATAATCACATTTCTAATAAAAATGGTCGGCAATTGGATCTGGTCCTTTCTAACCACTTGTGTAAGGTAGCTAGCGCGGACCCTCTTGTCCCAATAGACGCTCATCACCCAGTCCTTAGTATTATGATTGATGTTGGTTCGACTGAGCGTCATTTGAAACCAGCACCACGAGTAGTTCGTCGTTTTTTTGCAGCGGACTATACAAAAATTAACTCAAAAATATGCGAAATTGATTGGGAGGCTCTACTGGATACAAATGATATAGAAAGTGCTGTTAATAACTTTTATTCTACTGTAAATAAAATTATTGACGAATTAGTTCCATCCAAAACCGTCACAAAGAGTAACTTTCCATCTTGGTATTCCCACAATTTAATTACTTTAATTAAGAAAAAAAACAAAATACATAAAAGATGGAAGGTGTACGGAAGAATAGCTGACTACAATGCTTTTTCGAATTTACGTACCAAAGTTAAAACCGAAGAAATATCTTGCTACAGTTTATTTATTTCCAGAACCGAAAAGAACATAAGAATTAATTCAAAGTCGTTTTGGTCGTTTATAAAGTCGAAAAAGGATTGTAGTGGTATCCCTGATACACTCTATTTGGATAATACCACGGTTAATGATGGACTTAGCACGGCTAATTTATTTAATGACTTTTTCCAGTCGGTATTCGAGCCGACTGATTCTTCTACGTCTAATATCAATAGCTCCCAAACTTGCGTTATTAATAGCGTTAAAATTGACTTTATTCTAGTGGAAAAATATCTCAAAACCTTAAATGAGTCAAAGGGTAGCGGCCCAGATGGGATCCATCCTGTATTTTTGAAACGATGCAGTGGGTCTCTTGCGTTACCGGTATCTTTACTCTACAATATGTCGCTTAGATCTGGATCCTTACCTAAAGTTTGGAAAAAATCTATCGTTGTGCCTATATTTAAATGCGGCGATAAACATAACGTTAGAAATTATCGTGGCATATCTAAATTATCAGTACTTCCAAAATTATTCGAGAAAATAATTTATGACACACTATACCCAACTATAAGGCCGATGTTAATAACGCAGCAGCACGGTTTTATTAATAAGCGGTCAACAGAGTCTAATTTGTGCGAGCTGCTTGACTATGTCCTAAACGCAATGGACGGGGGTTTTCAAGTGGATGCAGTCTACACCGATTATTCAAAGGCATTTGATAAAATTTCACATTCTGTTTTATTAGACAAACTTAAAAACGTTGGTATTCATGGGGACTTGTTGCGTTGGCTTACATCTTACTTGCGGGATAGAACTCAAGCAGTTAGTATTAAAGGATACACCTCTAGTTTTGTCCCTATCACGTCAGGTGTCCCCCAAGGCTCCCATTTAGGACCACTTCTATTTAACATATATATAAATGATGTCATTAATTGTTTTTTATATTCTAAAGTACTATTATATGCTGACGATACAAAAATCTATACTATAGTAAAGTCCGAAGCTGATTGCCTAAATTTGCAGAACGACCTTAAAAGATTAAATAACTATTGTTTGTGTAATAAGCTTTATTTAAACATCGATAAATGTTCAGTTATTACATTTACGCGCAAGCTCGATCCTATCAACTTTAACTATACTATCGGAAACCAACCCCTCACTAGAGTTAACAGAGTTAAAGATTTAGGAGTACATTTGGACAGTGAAATTCAATTGGTACCTCACATAGACAAGATAACATCTAAAGCCTATAAAATGCTCGGTTTCATTTTTAGACAAAGTAAAGATTTCAAAAACCCAACAACATTATTGCTTTTATATAATTCATTTGTAAGATCATATTTAGAATATGCATCTACAGTCTGGAGTCCCCATTTTTTGGTACATATTACTTCATTAGAAAATATACAAAAAAAGTTTCTCAAGCGTATGAAGTATAAATTTAAATCCTTTAAGCCTGAAAATATTGAGACCCTGCAGGTGAGAAGAGAAAAGAAAGATGTAATGTTTTTGTACAAATTATTAAATAATTTAATCGATTCCGAATATCTCGTCAGCAACATATTATTTAGATGTCCCACTTTTCGAACACGGTCCACTGATTTGCTATCTGTTCCATTTAGTCGCAAAAAATTCGTAAAAAATAGGTTTTTGGCACGAGTCTGTAATACCTACAACAAGAAATATTCGCTCATTGACTTGTTTCAGCTAAATTATAATAGGTTTGTTTCTGCCATCAAAGAAATGCGACCAGTTAATGTTAATGCAAAACAAATTATTAGTAATTGCTTGTAATTAGTGTTTATTCTTTTTTGTTGTTGTTGTTTTACCTTTCATTAGGAACCCAAATTATTGTTTTAATTTCATTTTTCTTTTTCTTTTAATTTTATTGCACATGTTTAAGCGCCTAAATAAATTATTGGTTGTGCATGTTAATTTTATTTCGTAATCAATAAATGTATTCTATTTAAGCTGCTAAATTCTAACTCGCCTTTGATACTGTATTTCATGTTTAATATTTTCAGAGCAAAGGAATTTTGTATTAGCTATAAGTGGAAACTGTTTTGGCTTATGTTTTTACTATATGTTTAACTTTTTGTATTATTGTGTGCTGTATGTTTCCCGAATCAATAAAAAAAAAAAAAAAAAAAAAAAGACTTGTATTAGGTATTTGTTGTTATAGCGACCACAGTAGATAACCTACATATTTTGTAAAAATTCAACTGTATACCTATTGTGGAGAGGGTACAGCCCGTTGATAGATGAAAGGACGGGCATAGCAGCAGAGTTAGTAATTTGGAACCCTAAAAATGAATAATCTACATATTTATATACATTTTTTTGTAGTTGATTGTACCTACACGATATCCCAAACTCGATATGGAAGTCTGCGATACGGAATCTTCTGCGCAGTAGCTTTTTAAAATGATATCTAGACCATGAACCAATTACTGTCATGCCTTCTTGAATGATAAGTTTGAACTGTGAACTGCCACTTAAAAAAGATAGATAATAATATCATTAATAAATGTTGGAACATGAGGCATTGAAAGTACATTATAATTACTTGAGATATTATTAAAATCCTCGTACCAGTCAGTGACAGTCGCGCGATGAGATGCCCCACCTGTAGACGGAAATGGTTGATGGGGGCACATAGTAGCGGCACAGAATAAGGAATAGTACAAGTACAGAAATTTCACTTCCTAACAAAAACGGCGTTTAGGCATAAGAAACGTGCCTACTCTCTGCATCTCTGTCTATCCCATAACTTGTATTCATTCACGCGCGGCACGTGTAGCCCTAGGGTTGTCACGCCAAAAATACTTCAATGAGGCAAAACATGTTCTACCTCACCAGCAGGGCTAGTATGATCGCTTATATGTCGGACATATAGCATTCGTCCCGTACTGTCAAGTATGTAAGTGCGAGAGGGACGAATGCTATATGTCCGACATATAAGCGATCATACTAGCCCCACAGATGTCGCTTAAGTACAGTGAACCGAAATTAATGAAGTACATGTTACTTCACATGAATAGAGCGTTCATGGCCCAGTGATAGTTTTTAGTTTTCATTGTATACCTATACTACTACCATGTTTTTTCCACATATTCTCTTGCTTGTGGAGAAGATATGGAGGGTTGGGGGGGGGGGGGGTTTGGTTGTGGGGGACACCTAACTCTAACAAAAATTGACATTTTATAAATTACTAGCTGTTGCACGTGACTTCGTCCGCGTCTCCTATTGGTCGCAGCGTGATGTTATATAGCCTAAAGCCTTCCTCGATAAATGGGCTATCCAACACAAAAACAATTTTTCAATTCGAACCAGTAGTTCCTGAGATTAGCGTGTTCAAACAAACAAACAAACTCTTCAGCTTTATAATATTACTAGATGAAAGCCCGGCTTCGCTCGGCTGAAATAAATAAGTAAGAAATAAAGTAAACATTTATTCGTGACAGTTATGCAAACGACGAAAGAAATAGTGTACAAAAATGTATAAAATAAAAACATTACAGCAACGGATTATGATGAAACTTCGTATAGAAATATAGTCTGTAGTCTGGATTAATATATGAAAGAGGGAGTAAAAGATTACGCTGACGACGTCACGGGCAAAGCAAAAATCTTTGCAAGTTTATCCTAAGCATTTTTATAAGGGTAGTATTTAAAGGCACATAAAAAATTTGACACTGTAATCAGTACTGATTTGTATATTAAAATTCAGTTCAGATGTTCAATGATTGATGTGCCAGTCAGTATTTTTGGTGCGAAGTCAGAGCTGCTAGCGCGAACGAAAACAAATGAAGTTCGTGTATCTCCCTCTCTGTCGAACTTGCAAAATCGAGCGACACAGAGGGAAATACACGATATTCGTTCGTTTTCGTTTCACGGTAGCAGCTCTCTATTCTCCGCCAAATTCTATTAAGTGGGGCCCTTTACGCTCAATATTATGTGTCAATATTATCGTGATTTTTAAAATTGTATGGGGTCTGTTAAACGCTTAATATTATCACAATACTGGTGTGTCAATATTATCGTGGTTTTATAGATGTTGCTTCAATATTCAGTGTTTCGCGTGATAATAATAACAGTTGGTAATATTTTCTCCAATTAATGGAAGCTATTTAACAACTTGTTCCGTTTTGCCAAAGGTATTTCACATTCCGATACGCGCACCATCCAGGAATAGGAGCCGTCAGACCAGAGGGCCTACAGCGATCTGAAAACAAAGTATTTCCCTCTCCGCGCTCGAATATGCAAGTGCGATAGAGAGGCATATATATTTGGTTTTCGGTTGGTAGCACTTTAGTCCGAACACGGCGGACGGTCGAAGAAAGTCAAAGAACATTCCGTTTGTTGTCTGTCACGCATATAATTTTTTAACTTCCCATCGACCTATGAACTCGAAATTAGTTGATAATGTTTATTATGAAGTATAGGAACCGTCAGTGTGCGACTCCGACGCACTTGGCTGGTTTTTATTACATTTTGAATTTTATTTCTCTTATAGTAAAATACCCTATTCGTTTTAAACTTGACGCCTGAGGGCCTACCGCGAACCAAAAACGAACTATCTTCCTCTCTGTCGTTTGAATATACATGTGCGAGAGAGAGGCAGATAGTTCGTTCTCGGTTCGCGGTAGCGCCTCTAATTTTCCGAGCGCAGCGAACGGCATGAGCTGGGGGTCTACTCCGAAATTCAAAATCCTAACTTCGTATGGTGCCGTCCCTTTCACTCTCCTGTCATAGACTATATGAGTGAAAAGGACGGCACCATACGAAGTTCGGATTTCGAATTTGGGAGTAGACCCCCAGTACCACTAAGTTATAAGATAGAGCGAGATAGGGATAGAATTTTGCTAGACGTTTAAAAGCCATAAGTCACCTAGTAGTTTGTCACAACAAAATAAAGACGCAGCTTTAAGATGGCGGACAGACTCAGCAAACATTCAAGTGGTGTCCTTTACACGATTAATATTATCACAATGGGGTGTTAATATTATAGCAGTTTTCAAATTTGTATGGATTCTGCTTCAATATTCACGTGATACTTATCGTGATATGATGTATCACGTGATAATAATAACCATGTAACAGGCCCCATACATTCGCTTTGAAGGCGGTTATTGTGACAATCAGCCTAGCTAGCACGATAGATTATACCGTTACGTTTTGTGTGACGTTTTAATACATTTCGCCCATATAACGTGACGGTATAAGTTATCGTGCTAGCGAGGCTGATAGGTGTATAGAACGCTTGAAAACTACAAAAACAAAACGCTGCAGACGCGGCTAGCCGAATCCACACAATGGGCGATAATGGCCCATCACCCAGAACGCAGCCCAGCAACCTGGCCAACACACCGGACGCAAACATAGTTTACAATTTCCGAACGTACCCAACCCGACGCTGTCAACCAACGAATTTAATATGGCCGACCTTTCGTCATAAAATTAACACTTTTAAATGCAAAATACGCGACAATCCGAATTTTGCGGATACATATGTTCAACTCAAAAATCGTTATTTTTATACGTTCTTCAATTTGAGACAGGTCTCGTTCGGGTCTACCGTACCCCTGCACGAAATTATTAATATAGACTAGATGAAAGCCCGGCTTCGCTCGGGTGAAATAAATAAGAAAGAAATAAAGTAAACATTTATTCGTGACAGTTATGCAAACGACGAAAGAAATAGTGTACAAAAATGTATAAAATAAAAACATTACAACAACGGATTATAATGAAACTTCGTATAAAAATATAGTCTGTAGTCTGGATTAACATATGGAATAGGGAGTAAAAGATTACGCTGACGACGTCACGGGCAAAGGCTAGTATCTTTGCAAGTTAATCCTAAGCATTTTTATGAGGGTAGTATTTAAAGGCACATAAAAAATTTGACACTGTAATCAGTACTGATTTGTATAGCTAAAATACTAATCGTTCATTAAAATTCAGTTCAGATGTGCAATTGTTAAATATTGATGTGCCAGTCAGTATTTTTGGTGCGAAGTCAGAGCTGCTAACGCGAACGAAAACAAATGAAGTTCGTGTATCTTCCTCTCTGTCGAACTTGCAAAATCGAGCGACACAGAGGGAAATAATACACGATGTTCATTCGTTTTCGTTTCGCGGTAGCAGCTCTCTATTCTCCGCCAAATTCTATTAAGTGGGGCCCTTTACACTCAATCTTATGTGTAAATATTATCGCGATTTTCAAAATTGTATGGGGTCTGTTACACGCTTAATTAATTAACTGGTGTGTCAATATTATCGTGGTTTTCAAAATCGTATGGATTTTTATTCAATATTTATTGCACGTTTTACGGATCGTGATATGAGTATGTCGCGTGATAATAATAACCATGTAACAGGCCTCTATGGATGTTGCTTCAATATTCAGTGTTTCGCGTGATAATAATAACAGTTGGTAATATTTTCTCCAATTAATGGAAGCTATTTAACAACTTGTTCCATTTTGCGAAAGGTATTTCACATTCCGATACGCGCACCATCCAGGAATAGGAGCCGTCAGACCAGAGGGCCTACCGCGATCTGAAAACGAAGTATTTCCCTCTCCGCGCTCGAATATGCAAGTGCGACAGAGAGGCATATATGTTTAGTTTTCGGTTGGTAGCACTTTAGTCCGAGCGCGGCGGACGGTCGAAGAAAGTCAAAAACATTCCGTGTGTTGTCTGTCACACATATAATTTTTTAACTTCCCATCGACCTATAAACTTGAAATTAGGTGATAATGTTTATTATGAAGTATATTTTACCAAAAATATCAATATATTGATAAATCACATTTGTTTATTAGTTGTACGGAACCCTCAGTGTGCGACTTCGACGCACTTGGCTGGTTTTTATTACATTTTGAATTTTATTCCTCTTATAGTAAAATACCCTATTCGTTTTAAAGTTGACGCCTGAGGGCCTACCGCGAACCAAAAACGAACTATCTTCTTCTCTGTCGTTCGAATATACATGTGCGAGAGAGAGGCAGATACTTCGTTTTCGGTTCGCGGTAGCGCCTCTAACGTCCGAGCGCGGCGAACGGCATGAGCTGGGGGTGGGATCTACTCCGAAATTCAAAATCCTAACTTCGTATGGTGCCGTCCCTTTCACTCTCCTGTCGTAGACTATATGTGTGAAAGGGACGGCACCATACGAAGTTTGGATTTCGAATTTCGGAGTAGACCCCCAGTACCACTAAGTTATAAGATATAAGAAGAAGAGCGAGATAGGGATAGAATTTTGCTAGACGTTTAAAAGCCATAAGTCACCTAGTAGTTTGTCACAACAAAATAGCGACGCAGCTTTAAGATGGCGGACAGACTCAGCAAACATTCAAGTGGTGTCCTTTACACGATTAATATTATCACAATACTGGGGTGTCAATATTATCGCAGTTTTCAAATTTGTATGGATTCTGCATCAATATTCACGTGATACTTATCGTGATATGAATGTATCACGTGATAATAATAACCATGTAACAGGCCCCATACATTCGCTTGAAGGCGGTTGTTGTGACAATCAGCCTAGCTAGCACGATAGATGATACCGTTACGTTTTATGTGACGTTTTAATACATTTCGCCCATATAACGTGACGGTATAAGTTATCGTGCTAGCTAGGCTGATAGGTGTATAGAACGCTTGAAAACTACAAAAACAAAACGCTGCAGACGCGGCTAGCCGAATTCACGCCCAGCAACCTGGCCAACACACCGGACGCAAACATAGTTTACAATTTCCGAACGTACCCAACCCGACGCTGTCAACAGTATCTTCTTAGTAGTCTGTGCTGTCAACCAACAAATTTAATATGGCGGACCTTTTGTCGTAAAATTAACACTTTTAAATGCAAAATACGCGACAATCCGAATTTTGCGGATACATATGTTCAACTCAAAAATCGTTATTTTTATACGTTCTTCAATTTGAGACAGGTCTCGTTCGGGTCTACCGTACCCCTGCACGAAATTATTAATATAGATATTATAGATATCACGTAAACGAATAGCGTAATCTATACTATTATAAAGGAATCGACGACATTCTTAGGTATTATATTAGATGCCAGGCTGCAGTGGGGACCACATATCAGCAAACTGTCTAACCGTCTCAGTTCTGCGGCCTTTGCTGTAAAAAAAATCAGAGCCCTAACTGATGTTGACACAGCTAGAATGGTGTACTATGGCTATTTTCATAGTTTAATGTCATACGGCATCCTTTTGTGGGGGCATGCTGCCGATGCGAATTCAATATTTATCTTGCAAAAGCGGGCTGTTCGAGCTGTTTACAACCTAGGCGCCAGAGTTTCATTGAAAGACAAATTTGCAAAATTTGGTATCCTGACTTTTGCGTCTCAATACATTTTTGAAAATCTAATGTACGTACAGAAAAACCAAAATCTTTTTAAGAGGAAATGTGACGTACATACTAGAAATACTAGGAATAAAAATGAACTTGTGGTCAATTACAGCAGACTCCATAAAATAAGTAATTCGTTTATTGGTCAATGTATACGTTATTATAATAAGGTTCCATTAGACATTCAATCATTGCCTCTACATACATTTAAATTTAAGATAAAAGAAACATTACGCAAAAAGGGATATTATAAAATATCTGACTATCTCAATGAACGCGACCCGTGGAATTAAATTGTATGTTTTAATATTTAGTAATTTATTAACGAATATGTAAATTGTTTATTATTATTATTGACGTCATAAAGAGATTGTAAAATCCTACTATGAAAATAAATAAATTGAATTGAATTGAAAAAAGCTGAAGAGTTTGTTTGAACGCGCTAATCTTAGGAACTACTGGTTAGAATTGTAAATTATTTTTCTGTTGGATAGTCCATTTATTGAGGAAGGCTATATAACATCACCCTGCGACCAATAGGAGCGAGAACGCGGACGAAGTCGCGGGCAACAGCTAGTCATTTAATAAATCTCATATTTTTTTAACGAACCATGTTACGTTACCAAACACGGTGGGTTTTGCAAGAAAAAAAATGCATCCCCATTTTACGTGTAGGGGAAGTACCTTCAAACTACATAATATTGGGGGACAATCATCAAAATACATAATATCGTGTTACATATGGAAGAGCTCATTGTGTGCATCTCAAATATATATTTTTTGGCATTTTAATATAATTATTTAGAAATTATTTAAGAAAAGAGCCAAAAAATTACCATTCCCCCTTCATCTCTCGAAAAAAAAAAATACATTTCAAATCATCAACCAACAGGTTTTGTCGGACATACAAATCAACACAGCACATACAACAGGTCATCTTCTTAAGTTTCTCAGGTATAGGTACCTACACTTTGTCCGTGTTTCAAATGCTATGGCCACAACACAATAATGGACAACTATCTAAATAGGACAACTATTATGTAGCTAATCAAGTAAAATAAATTGAATAACGCGTGTTTCATTTTGAATAAAATTACAGTTAGGTACTTAATAAGTAAATCGGCGGAAATGTACCTAACAAAGTAACCAGGTGGTTCGTATCGTATTCATTTGTATTGTTGTTGTACATTGTAACTTACAACTTGATAATTTTAAACACCAAGGTTATACTAAATAAGTACTTATTATTACATATACCAAACTAAAAAAAAGACACACCAACGGTCCTTCGGGTATTTAAACAACCATATACAGAACATGTGGTGCCGGTTGTAGGATTCATCATGTTTTTTTTTAAATTACACAAAAAAATACGTTCGCGATCAAGTCGGCGGCGCGCGGCAGCGGATCACGACGGGCACGTACGCGCGAACCGGACGGCGTCGGCCCGCGACTGACAGCTAGTTTCGGGGATTTCGAGCGTTAGGTTATTAACGCGGCGCGCTCCACCCATTGCAAGCCCCTTGGTAGCGGAGCCCGAAGGCCCCCATACCTAAAAGCATCTGAGTTCTACTCTAACCGTAATCTCATTGAGTGAGACGAAGCCTACTTCATGAGAGGCTCCCAAAGCCATGTACATCACTGGGAATTTTTATATAATGACATTAAAGAGTCCCCAGTACGCTCGGCTGAACTCGATTCTCCATACAAACGTAGTTTCGTTCTCATTTTAAAACGCCTCTGAAACGCCTGGTGAAATAACATGAAACTTTGTATACACAATGGGAGCGCCATATCTAGGTCGGAAATTAGTTTATTTTGCTTGAAGTTGTATTAGAAAAAAAAACAGCGAATTTTTGCGTTTTTTACGTCTTGTATGAAAATCTTAATAATCGCTGTATTTTTTCTCCATTATAATTTCAAGCAACAGAAACTAATTTCCGACCGGATCCCATTGTGTATACAAAGTTTCATGTTATTCTAGCATGGTGTTTTAAAATGAGAGCGAAACTACGTTTGTATGGAGGACCGAGGTTACTGCGGACTCTTAATGATCTTAAGGAAGGCGACATCGACAAACCTGGATGTAGTGCGATCAATGTGAGATCGCGGAGTCTTCCGCATGACACAACTTAGGGTCCCTAACAACCTAGCAAATTAAGCAAAATTCTTCGGAGACTGACAGGTGGGAAATCTCATCGCGCGACTGTCACTGACTGGTACGAGGATTTTAATAATATCTCAAGTAATTATAATGTACTTTCAATGCCTACAGCCAATAGCAAAAGTACCTTGTCTCTTTCACAACTTTGATGTATTAGTGCGACAAAGTAGTAAATTACCATTGATCATCTACGTTTGCTGTTGACTGTACCTTCTGTTGTGTTTAGAACATGGAGTTTTTCAATTGTAACGATTAGATTCGGGAGTAATTTCTGTCACCTAAATGTGTCAAAAACTATGTTGAGTTGAGACAAAACTTATAGTAGCAATTTCACAGCCGAAAGGTTCTTTTGCCGAGTTACGACAAAAAACCTGCCAAGTGCGAGTCGGACTCGCACAATAAGGGTTCTATACATTAGACACTTTATTAATAACCTTTTTTAATTTAATTTAAATAATAATATTTTTTTTATCCGTAATAATAAGAACGTTAAATGATATCAAGTAGCATTTTGGTCAAGTGCGAGTCTGATTTTAGTTTTCTCATACATTTTGAGACCCAGCGCCTGACGAACACAACGAGCAACTTTTTAAAAGTATTATTGTATCGGGAGCTCCCTAGAAATATTTATTTTATATTTAGCATTTGTTGTTATAGCGGCAACAGAAATACATCATCTGTGAAAACTTCAACTGTCTAACTATAATGGTTCATGATATACAGCCTGGTGACAGACGGACGGACAGCGGAGTCTTAGTAATATGGTCCCGTTTAACCCTACGGGTACGGTACCTTAAAAACGATTAAGTACCTACGTAAAGAGTAATAATTTCGCTAAAATTTGATCGAATCGAGCCAACTTTGTATCACATTTTAGCGTCCAAATATTGAAGTTTGTCGGGTTATTCGGGCCCACGAGAAAATAAAAATCAAACACTATTAACTTTTAAGTACTTATTTAATTCCACGTTCTGCATATATCTATGTAGTATGTACCTACTTTTGTTAACATGAAACTTAGTCTAACAACCATAGTCAAGTCAATGTACGCAATACGAAAATATATAGAAGTGTTCATAATAAAATATTAATCACAGTATGTACTGTAGGTACTTTTTAATACATCTAAATGTGGAATGATTACTTGATATAATATAATAATAAATAAAGGAGTAAACCCTGATATAAAGTCAAATTTATAGATTTTATAGACACCTTTTCAATTTATTTCTCCTTTGGAGTGGGAAGGCACATTCAATAAATGCTTGTTAGCTTTACAATCGAATTGGTGTAACAAGAAAAGATACTAAAATTGAAGAATAATTACTAAATACATTGGCACAATGTTAAATTATTTAATTATTATTAATTAAAAAGCTAAGCCAATTTTAATGTCTTAAATTCGTATATACGTAGTCAAAAGTCAAATAGCAACAAAGGGGACTCAACAAATATAGCTAATGCATAAAAATAATTCTGGAATGACTTCGGAATGATAAAACGCTTGAAAAGCATAGAAAAATAGAACGATTGAAATTGAATTAATTCAAAACTTCTCACCGAGATTCTAACGAGATTTGGCGCCGAAAATGGTCCACTGTCAAGTCTTCTAAGACATCATTTTACTTATCTAACTATTCTATTAATGAAATCTCTAGTGCAATTAATTTGTGTCTTGTTATATTAAAAATCGTATGTAAGGTGTATGAAAAGATGATTAACATTAACACGGACCAACATACATTTAACTACGAATTAACAATAAAAATTTATATACTATATGAATACTTTAAGAAACTTGCCTTCATTAAGCAGATATTTACGGTGGAATTATTATTTCTTAGAGTTCTTGACATTACGAGTACTCATAAAGTGCTTCAATGTATATGTACGATACCATAAACAATTTATTTCGTAGTCTAGTAGCGTATAGACTTCCTTGGAAAATAATGCACCAGCCGACTTAATGCTAATCATCATTTAAATATAAATAGTTCTTGGATATATTTATATGGTAAAACGTCTGTTAAGAACATTCGGTTTTCTTTCGGCACGTTTAAGCGTAGTCTGGCTTTAATACAGTTTGAAGGGGAAAACGTATATAAATCGAATACTATACAAAGATTCTCCAGTATCTAACACATTGAACTAACAACAAGGCTCTCCCTTTGTGTCTATACCTTCTGTTAATGCATTCAAGACCAATAATGTAAATTGGGACCTGATCTGGGGCAATTTTTTTACCTCTAGTTTTTTTGTTCTTTCTTTATTGTAATTGAAATAAATAAATTTCAAAATTGGGCCCTTATTTGAATCTCATCTCAAACACCACGCCCGAAATCAGTATTACAAAATTTCTCCAATTAATTCACATTTAACGTGTTTTAATAACCCACTAACGTAATATTTTAGTTCATCGGGATATAATTTTAACGCGCCACTCGCCCAAAATTAACCTGTACCTCTAGTATATTTATTTCGAAACATACGCGTTCGTTTGTGTTTTAGTCTCAAATTGTATGGCGACGCGAACAGCGCCTTTGGCGGCTTTTGGTGTTATCTATTTGTTAGGATACAAACTGTGACTAAACGTAAAAGCGTTCGTTTGCGTTTGTTTCGAAAAAATATATATACTAGAAGTACTGTTTCTCGTGATTACAACCGTTTTACCGTACAAATAACTTTAAAAACACAGTCTACATATGCCTCGTGTTGCCGAAGTTGATGCCGCTCTGCGTAGCTCCTTTGTTTGAGCCGTACTGTAGTGATATGACGCCTTGGCCCGCCCTCAGTTGCTCCTCGGAGAAGTTCCGGACGTTCTTCTCCGATTCTTTGGGTCCGATTGATGGCTTGCCGAAGTTGTGGGCCTGGAATATAATGAAGTTACATTAACTATTTGATGCAATAAGGAAATCCTAATTTTGAAATGAAAGGGATACCGAAAATTAAAAAAAAATGTGCTCCGAGTAGGATTCGAACCTGCGACATCCTAGCATACGCGGCCAATCGCTCTACCACTCAGGCTCGACATCCTTAATAACTAGTTCCCTCTTATAAGCAAAACTTACAATACAACAGTATAGCGATTCATTAAAAATGACAGACAGGTTTGAGAGAATGCCAACCTTGCGAAAATGTAATTTCTTCAATTGGGCTGAAAGTATTTTCCAAGTGTTTTATTTTCTTTACCCAAATCAAGTCGCGTTTCCAGTGGCCGAACGAGCTTATATATGCATGTTTGTTGTATTTCTATACACAGTTTTTTAAGGTATGTGAGAAGAGACGTGGTTTATGCGGATTATGATAAACGAATCTAACCTGTCAGAATAATATATACTTTATAGAAGATCATCGTATAGTCCGTTCAAAAAAACTACAACAAATTATTTGAAAACATTGTTAAGTATCTGCATACACTCTAACCTAAAAACATGATTTTGATTAGTTCAGAAAAATAATTTGCCTTGCGTCATCTTATACATTTCAGTTGTTGAGACAGGGAATCAAACAAAAATAATATCCAAGCTGCTTTCTATGTACGGTCACGGACTTTAATTGTTGAGCCATTTAGAGCTCACTTTATACCGGACGCTTTATAGCTAACTATGATGCCCAGTATAAAGTGGGCTCTAAATGGCTCAATAATTAAAGTCCGTGAGTGTACCAACGATGCCAAACTATCCCTTAATCTAATAACAATTTTAAACTTTCTTAAAATGAGTTAAGGCCTAAACTTCTTTAACCTTCCCTGCAGTCACAATTTGAAAGGCGTTCATACACTAGTAAATCTAGTAATGTTAATTCCGCTAACTCGACACGAGTTATGTTTGCCTCATGCATTAAGGAAACGAGCCCTGCCTTCATTATTTGTACAGGGCAGGTCCAAAGGCAAATAACGGTCATCAACTAAACGAGTATTCGCAAAGTAAACAGGTGACCTTTTCTCATTTTCCTTAAGTAATTACTTGTTAGTAAGTCTCGGTCATTTGGTGGAATCGGTTGCGTGATTTAATTTACGAAGTATGAGTATTTATGGCTGGTAAAGTAATATTGAGTAGGTATGGTATATGTAACAATTGGGAATTTTCGCTAACTCTTTACGTAATAATAATAAACGTCGGAGGTCTTCGGGCGCCTTGAGAACTTCTAACATTTAAGTTTTAAGTCAATCAGGCTTTGTCAAATGAGAGGGTCATTTGACAAGCCTAATCCTATAAAGGTCTAGTTTCCCCCTTGGGTTGAAAGTTCAGATGGCAGTCGCTTCCGCAACACTTTACCTACGCCAATTCTTGGGATTAGATAGCGGATCTCGGGCTTCCTTCAGGATGTAACTCTTCTGGGATAGCGCTAGACTGATGATGATGATGTTGCTAGTCGTAAAAGGATTAGAGGGAAGCAAGTTCTGCTAGATGTAGCTTCAGGCTTCTTTCTGCTAAGTGACTCCAGGCAGATGACCACGGAGTTGAGATTACTCCGCTCCCACAAGTACTGTCAGGAAGGTCTCTTGTGATAGGCAGTTTTTAAGAAGGCGTCTCTCTTCGCCATGCGTAATTTTTTTGAAATTAGGCGCGTAAGGTTACCTTTCTGCCAAGTGACTGCAGGCAGATGACCACGGAGTTGAGATTCTGCCGCTCCCACAGGTCCACAGTCTGGAATGTTTCTTGTGCTGGCACGCCGAGTTGTCGCGCCGCTTCCAAGAACGCGTTTATGTTTTCCATGCATTTGAACGCCATCTTTGATTCGTTAATCTTCTTAACGAGGCCGGGCTGAATGTTGTTGGCCAGCCTGGAATGAGAAGTCGATGTGTTAAATATGTATAATGTTCCTACAAATACAAACAAGCGTAGTCTTGACTGGCTTCTTAGTGCACAATTAATGTACTCTTAAACCTATAGTGATTTTGCACTAGGTGAGGCGATGCGGACTGGAGCGGGAAATGTCCATACCGTTGGCGATAAAGTAGTCATTTGTTTTATCGTACATTCCATAAAATGTCTCGCTTCGCCTCGCCTTGCTCCACCGACCGTGTAAGTACATCGCCGACAATTTCCTTCCCATGCAGTACGCCACACCCAACGAAAAATGCCAGAAATATTTGCCCTTTGAACGGCGATTCTATATTTCACCTCGTCATCTGCCCAACATTGAACGAAGCTATCAAAAGAGTTAATGACGGATTCTGCAGAGAATCATCATTATTTCGTATTCGGAGTAGAAGTACGTTACCATACCGATCGATACATCGCCAATCGATTAATTTCGAATGATCGTTTTCGAGGATTCGCTATCGGGTTCGTCTGTGATCATTCTGAGCCATAGGGATGGAGGATGAATGATGCAGAGGTATAGTGAACTTTGAAATTAGCTGTATCTATCTCTAAGGCCGCGTTCACCTACACCCGAAACGCAACATAGTGCTTGTCAGGATGTATGGAAACCAAATGCTTTGACAAGCGCAACGCGGCTTAACGATGGCTCATGTGATCCCTTGTTGGAAGAGTAACTCCAATAGTCCTCACTTTAGAAGCCATTTCTATTCAGTCAATTGAATTGACCATTCAAGTTAAGAGGGTATCATCAAGTCCACTAGCGCCACTCGTAAAATATGTGATTATTTAAATTTAACGACAGATATTAAAAAAAGGGTCTGCTATGTACTACATTTTGTATTTGACTACCTTTTGAATACATTGAAACAGTTATTACGTTGCTAGATTCGTCAATGTATGCGTCGAAGGAAAACCGGCCGTTTTATTTTTGAACTCAAAGACCGACAAATCTCGCAACGTAATAACTAGTTTGATGTATTCAAAAGGTACTTAAATACAAAATACAGTACATAGCAGTCCCTTTTTTTAATATGTATCGTTGAATTTATATAATCTCATATTTTACAAATGTCGCTAGTAAATCCGTTGATACCCTCACCCCAGTAAACTGAAATTAGTCACTTACTTGCAAAGCAGGGTTCCGTCCTTGAGTATTTCGTAGAAATTGTCCATGTCCCCGGACACGTTGTCCGGCTCGCCTGTGATCATTTTGATCCACTCCAGGCACTCCTGCGCCAGCTCTTCGCTGTATTTGCTGTTGATCTGAAATAGATAAACAACCCGGTTAAAATATAAATCATTAGTTATTAGAAGATTGGGGTAAGAGGGGCGATATTTTAGACAATGAACGGAATGTCTGTCTCGTTCCCGAAATTAAAATTATTGAATAACGATAGCCTAAATATATGTAAACAACGAAAATCTGAATTAATGCTTCACCAAAAGAAATGCTATGTAGGTATTATGCTCGAATACACCAGCAAAGTTTCTAAAAACGCAATTGTCACAGTGAATGTCGAAGCATAATTATTTCGAGAACATGACTAAACAGAATCAAATGTATGTACGTAATATAGATCCTAAGAGTTCCTAGTTTCTACGGAAAGTCTAAAGTCTTGCCCGTAATGGTGCCGGGCTAGAATAGCACCACCCCCCCTTCTTTCCATGGAAGTCGTAAGAATTACATACATAAGTAGGTACTTGGTTGGGTTGTAATAGTGTGTCGCGGACGGAATTAAATCCCTCTACACTACTCTCTGCCTATACTCATTTTAGGAAAGGATGAGTTTATTTATATACATATCAGTGGCGGCGGGTATGAATTTTCCCTGGGCAACCCGGAGCAAAAAAGCACCTACCTTAACATTTATAATTTTTCTTTTAAAGCAAAGTTATATTTGTGTTCTTGAGCGCAACCCCTTGCAGTAAGTGTATACCACTTTTGCCATATTTGTTATTTCATCACTGACGTCACGTAAATAATGTATGTCGAGTCGAGTATGACAAAAGCGGCTTTGAAAAAAGCCTTTAGAGCAGCATTCACAGCTAAACTTAATTAAATTATTTACAATTAAACAACTGACGAAAACAAAAAAAAATACCTGCAAATACGCCTTCCTCGCAACGGAACAACAATTATTAATGCAAGCTACCTTGTAGATCTAAATTCCACTGGTTAAAAGATTAATTAATTATTTATGCATTAATCTTATCAAAACAAGAAATCACAACACCAAACATTCATACTATTCGTATTCGTAGAGTAACCGGGCAAATGTAAACTGTATTGCCACCCCATTCCGTTATTCACCCTAGAATCCAAAAAACGGGCACTTTGGTTGCGAAATTCTTGGTAAGTAATTAAATTATTGAGCTTCAAACTACGTTAGACCATTGTGTTTTATGATACAATTTATTTTAATTTTAAATTATAATTATAAATAATGGAATTTTATATTTTGCGCAATCCATTCCACACAGTTTTCGATGAGAGTAAAGTATGGCAATGTTTCAATAAGTGCGCCAAATTCGGACAGTTTCTAAATTGCTAAGTCAAGGTCTAAATTCGAATGAGACACCTTACCGTAACACGATAATAATCGGCTTTCTTTCGGCGGCCATTTTGCGATGCGTGTCCTTGACAATTTACGAACGTAGTGCGTGTAATTTCAATGACAACCGGAATTTTAATAATGAGATGGCAAGGTAAGGCAAGACAGAATACGCGGGCTTGTCTTAGCGTTAGCGCGTTCGACCAAGGTAAGTTTGCACCTGGTGCGTATGGCGCCGCATACAAATGAGGTGCAAACTCAGCTTGGACGAGAAGTACGTGCGTAGTAAATAATGAATGTAGTGATTGTTGAAATTTATTGTGAAGCTAAGATACTTATAGTCAATTTGTCCATGGTACTACGTGTTTATGTAATAAATATTTTGTATTTTTATTGAAGAGTGATTTATGATGAGTTTGATATATTGTACCAAAAAATTTAGGCAAGCCGGTGGGAATCGTGTTGTAGGAGCGCTCCGCCACTGGTACATATGTCAAAATTCAATGTCACAATTCTAAGGTATGATAATTAATTCTAATATCACAAAAACTGCATCTATATAATAATAATGATGACACAGTGTTGTGGGACACGTTCGTACATAGCTAATGCAAACAGAGTGATGTGTGTTTATGCAACAATTTGACTCGCACGCCGAGCAAAGTGAAGGTCGTTCTGATAACGAGCCAGCTTCTCGATAGCTACGACTAAACGTTAGAAATAGTTTTAATAAAACTTGACTTACTTCTTTACTGTAATATCATAAATGCTAAAGTAATTTTTGTCTGCATGTTACCGTTTAATCAATTTGTAGTGAAGAAACTCTAATTCGTCACCAAAATGATATATATAAAGGCCGAGCCACACCGAATGCGTGCGCAGCACGTGCGCGTGTGCGTGGCATGCGCGTTGTATCGTATGAAATTTCATGGTAGAAGACACACCGTGCACCGCTTGCTGAGCACGCAAGCGGTTTGTCATCTACTATGACATTTCATACGATACAACGCGCACGCCACGCACACGCGCACGTGCTGCGCACGCATTCGGTGTGGCTCGGCTTTTAGGATGCAACTCTGGAAGACGTCACTCCTCAAGCCGCGCGCCGCACAGTGGCCGTATAAGATAGGGACAATTCACACCGAAAGGCCGGAGTCACCCTCCCTAACCCTCCATGGCTCAAGTTCCTCTGGTGGGGTGCGAGCCGACTCCGCCCGTTCGATGTGAATTGTTCCCTAGGTAGGCCTATAACAAGTTCTCCTGGTGGGGGAAGATTTTTGAATTTCAAGTATTTTAACCGACCTCATTTCGGTGGTTGCTGGATCGCTGATCGCATTATTTTATTAATAATGAACTAATGATATAGCTTCAAAGACGAATTTAGGCACTCGGCTGACTTGTTACAGGTACTCTCAAAATAAAAAATACATTAACGCGGCAGTAGTAATGTGTTAATTCCCAATAGTTGACATATTATGTTTTCACTTCTATTGTTATGAATTCAGATTGAAAATATCAACTACTGGGCCAGCCAGTGTATACCTTACAATATACATATTAATGATATCATGATATTACATACATATATAACATTAATATTACATTACAAGTTTGAGAGTATTGTATAAAGTTGTATTCTCGTACAACTTACTTCAACTACTAACCATTGTGACGAGTGCAAGTACTGGCTGTCAACATATTTAGTCACCCAGCAATGCGGTCAGCCTGCGGCAAGTTATTTCTGGAGGGACTAAATTAGGGCTAATTAATGATGAGGTAGTTACTAAAGCAAAGCCAATGTTAGGTATTGTGGTCATGGCTAATAAAATCCTGGCGTCACCATACGTGACACTCCTCAGATTGAGAAGTGTATTTTCCTGTATGTCATGTAATGTGAATGAAATATGTAATTATGTATAGGTCGATTCACAAGAGCTGGCGCGGAATGTCTATGAAATTAATGACAGTTTCATACATTTTCCGCGCCAGCTCTTGTGAATCGACCTTATAGTGCCTCGAATGAGCAAAGCGCCCACATGTATAGTCAACAGCATAAGTAGATGATCATTTTAGTACCTTGTCACTTCCACTACGTTGAGGCATCCCAACTGTAGCAGTATTGTTACGTTAGTGCGACATAGTACTAAAATACCATGTACGAGAATAGAGAAAAAAACTTTTTCCACAGGGCTGTTATTCACAAACCGATTCGTCCTCACCTCTCAGCCGTTTTTATTATATATGAAAACTGTCAAATGTCATTAGTCAAATTTTGACAGTTTCCATATGAAAATGGGTAATGGCGAAAATGGGTGAGAGGTAAGAACGAGTCGGTAGGTGAATAAGAGAGATAAGATGTAATTAAATCTAAAAAAAGCCATAGAATTATTAGTAAAAACGGGTATCATATATTAAATTTTGAGATGACGCTTTTTCCTTACAATTTTAATACGAGTAGAAAAATAAACTATAAATTGCTGTTCCAACTTACAGTTTGATAGGTATAGAGGATACGAGATTACGTTTACGTATTTTCCTTTAATATCTATTGAATTTGCTGTGGTTTTTATGAAATTAATTTGTTTATCTAAATTAAACCTGATAATTAAGCTTTTTTTGCGTTCGTTTAAAATAGGTAGGTAACACCCATAACTTTAATTTGAAATAACCTGTAATGTTATATGTTGCTAGGTCAACGTGTCGAGAACAACACGTTTACGGAAAATTTATTTCGTAACTTATTGTGTAGGTGTACACCTTAGAATTTACTATTTGCTCCTCAATTTTTTATAAACTTGACTCGCTCCCCTCAATTCGACAACGTCCACCAAACTGGACATACTCCTTTCACTGTCTGTTTATATTTTAAATTTTCCCCTAACCACGCAATGTAATATTACCGAGACCTAAACTATTGGGCTTCGTTATTTTTGGCAAACTAATGTTTAAAAATAATGAATTGTAGTAAGAAAGTTCTTACTGTGTACTGTGTTGTAGAGGAAAGACTACATGAATATTGATACTATAATTTTTACGAAAAAAAAAACCGACTTCAGTGGGGGAGGCCGGTGAAAGATTATTATACTTTGATTCCATACAATAAAATAAAAATGGCTATAAGTATGTTTATAAGGGTAGAAGACTAAATACCCTCAATTGCTCATGGAATCCTCCATCAGAACTCAAACTTGACGAAAATGTGTCTTGAAAACCTAGCTTGCTTGACAAACAAAACGAAGAGAAGAAATCGCCAATCGTCTTCTGATCATCATCAGCAGTTCCACTTCATCTAATGTCACTGTTTTGAATGAAAATGCTTGATTAGTTTATGAAAATACTAAAATCTCTATTTGTGTGCCTTTCACATTTGAGAAGTTCTCTCGATTCCTAATGGATCACATCATCAGAACTAGAGCATGACAAAAAATAATCGTGAAAATAGAACTTGCTTAACAACGCAGCTAGAAGGACAAATCATCAAACGTGAACTTTTCGTCGTTGAAGAGTTCTGTTCGGATCATCATCAGCAGTTCCACTTCATTAAATGACACATTTTTGTATGAAAATGCTCGATTTGTTGATAAAAACACAAAAATCACTGTATGTTTGCCTTTAAGATTTGAGGAGTTCCCTCAATTCCTCTTGGATCCCATCATCAGAAATCGAGCATGACAAAAATTAATCGTGAAAATAGTACTTGCATAACAAACACAGCTAGGAGCACAAATCGCCAAACGTGAACTTTTCGTCGTTGAAGAGTTGTGTTCTGATCATCACCAGCAGTTCCACTTTATCAAATGTCACATTTTAGTATGAATTTCGCGATTTGTTGATAAAAACACAAAAATCACTATATGTTTGCCTTTAAGATTTGAGGAGTTCCCTCAGTTCCTCATGGATCCCATCATCAGAACTGCGTTTTGACCAAAAACGGGACCAACTTGGATATATATACTTAAATTAAAAAAATATATTTTTAAAATCGGTTATGAAATGACGGAGTGGGGTATGGAGTAACAAACATAAAAAAAAACATACAACCGAATTGATAACCTCCTCTTTTGAAATCTTGAAGTCGGTTAAAAAGAGATCATGGCCATACATATGAGTAATTGAGTAAGTACGTGAGCAGTCAAAATCTTTCAAATTTCAAACAACATTTCAAATTTCCAAGTAGGTAATATGAAATCTTAACTCATTTCGTTAATTTGTTAACAAGAAACCCAAGCTTCTGTTTGATTTTTTACGCTGTGACGCCTTACTTATTGCTTACTCTCTTTTAGAATGAGGAACTTTGGAAATCGATTTTTTAATTTGAAATTGGGACATTTTCGAAAATTTAAAAATGTGGTCATACTAAAAAAAATATCCTCTATTTGACTTCATCGGAAAAAAACCCGCTTAAAAAATATGTTGTCAATTTACAGATTAGCAAATTCTCAATAGTTATTTTTATTTATAAAAGGTTTTTTTTAAATAAATAAATAATAAATATGAATAAATAAATATTATCGGAATTTTTTTTTACACTAGTCGAACTAGTCCCATAATAAGCTCAATAAGGCTTGTGGTATGAGTACTAGACGACGATATATTTAAAAGATATATACATAGAAATCATCCAAGTCTCAGGAACAAATGTTCTGCTCACCACAGAAACAAGTCGTTACCGGGATTCGAACCCGGGACCTCTAGCTTCGGAGTCAGTACCAACTACAGTATGGGATTCTTCAAGAATGGAGTGTATAAATTTTTAAAGGGTCGGTAACGCGCATGAAACACCCCTGGAGTTGCAGGCGTTCATATGCTGCGGTGACCACTTACCATCAGGCGGGCTGTACGTTTGTTTGCCACCGACGTGGTATAAACAGGCCGATAAAAGTTTTGGTCGCTAATATATTAGAATTATAGAATAATGTCAAAATAAATACTTACTGCTTATTTTTCGCAGAAAACATAAAGGATTTTATTTATTCATTAGCACATGACGATCCCAAAATTTATCTGATCCAAACTCACTGTCGCTAAAATACACACTTGCTCACTCTCGACCATTTCGCATATTTGCCTTCGAAACTAAACACTGCAAACTGCAAAGGTGCATGAACTCACAATATCGAGTTACCTGCAATATTGCGAGCCATAAACTAAGTTTATGAGTGAAAACCTCTTCGGAATAGAAATATGACCGTGTCAAGTGCAGGGAAACTGGTTACGAACAATAGAGCATACCTACTTAGAAGTTTGTTGTTGCTCTTGCTCGGAGTAAATACGTTGGTGAAGTGGGATTGAAGATATTGGTTTGGTGTATTGTATGCACGTTTTTCTGGCTCCATTATTTATAGGCGTGCGTTTCGTAAAAAAAGAATTCTAACTAAACTAGTCTAATTATTAATTCATCATTCTAATGGTTATTCTTGGTAAATAATTATCTAATCTTGTTTCATCAATTGGATGCATTCTGTTACCTACTATTGTAAATCATTATCATTATTATTATTGTCAACTTTTTTTTAGTTCTGCAATTCTGTTTTGAAAACATTATAATTATCATTGTCAATTTATTTAATTGTATAATTCATGTGTTGACTTGTAAAAGTGCCCTTGTGGCCTATTTGCAGAATAAAATTTTTGATTTTGAATCGGGAATCGAAGAATGTATAAGTACCTCAACCATTCCATTTCTCATACAAATCACAAGCATAAAATAAATTAACGACCGAGTGAGCGAATCAGTTTTCGTTTCAGCTAGGGCAGAAATGCTTTCGTATGATAATGTTACCCTAACACCCAGCCTTTGTGTTGTTATTTTTTACTAACCACGGGTGACAACAGTCTTTAAGATTTATATCTTTGCAGTTATTAGATAATCGTTGGCGAGCAGCGCAAGAGAACAGTGCTACCGCGAACCCCAAAGGAAATATCTCTCTCTCTGTTGCTCCAATTATGAAGTGCGACAGAGTGGCAGATATTTCGTTTTCGGTTCGTGGTAGCCCAGGTTCCAGAGGTAGGCCTTAATCTTTAATGAGTAAATTAATGAGTAAGTATACGTCTATAAAGGATTTACTACAACCAAGAGCGTCTTAACGAGCACGGTCGTCATGAACAAAAAAATGTATTATTTAAAACATTGAATTTATATTTTTGAACGATTACCATTACCTCTAATTTGTGTTTAGTCTTAATTAAATGGTAACAAATAGTTACCACCAAAGGCCGGCAGAGACATACATACTGATTTGCAACAACGGAAACGCCGAAAATACTGACCGATGTTATGAGATCATCTCTAGAATACTGATTTCTAGATTTATAAAATCTTAAAGAGTAATTGAAATCCCCGCTATAATGTCCTGTGTAGTGGGAGGTTTTGTGAATAAGAGACGATCAGAACAACCCAGACATGACTTAAAATTTACAATCGTTAGTTGTCAAGGCGTGGCATCCATTAGAGGGAGTGGTGCTAGACAGTCAAACAATGCATTGTTACAAATATTTCGTCGCTATCAACTATACATAGAATATATATGTATATGACAATCTATGCATACTACTCGTATATACTTCCCGTAATGATTGCACGTGCTTGAAATTGTCACCTTTAATTTATGCATGTGGCAACTTAGCGCCCGTTTTAATATGAAGAATTAAAATTTCTAACACATCGCGTGAACTAGGCAAAGGTACCTATTTTAGTTCAATTGCAATGAATTCCTGCTTTACTTCTGTACTTAGTGCTAATAATATTGTATTTTTAGCTAGATTTGATTTTGTATCATATAATGCTGCTGACCTTGTATCCTCGTGTAGTGGCCATATGATTTGTAAAAAGTGTTTTTTTTTACTAATAAAGACAATTCGGTATATGGTTTGATATAGTATGGAGGGTATATATTTACATACAACATAAACACAAATACTAGCGACCAAGAACTAACTTCGCAATCAGAGCCACAATTAAATAAGCTAACTCGACTTAACCCTCAATATTATAGAATAGCGAAGGTCCGTTGTAAAATAAAATACAAAAATACGGTCAAAGAGTATGTCCATCCGGTTGGACATATATAGGTAAATTGTCGAATCAAATATCTTCAGTACTATCCGTCTAAAGAAAAATAGCCGTAAAATTTACTTTTAGAGCAACTCTATTTCACATTTTGTAATATCACGGTATAAGTGTCTGTGTAGAACATTGGTCGGCACACATCGGTATTAATAAAGTTAGCAACTTCCTAAGCGCCATTGGCCTAAAGATTAATGGTATACCTAACAGTTTCTATACAATGACTAACTGGCTGACTAGATGTAACGAAACTCGTGCGCATGGGCATGACGTAATCGAGGATTCTTTAAACGTGATTCAGAAATGGCGGGCTGAGGTCCAACTGAATTTAGGACAAAAAACCTGCCTACAGGTCCGGTCGAGGTGATTCAAGAGAAGTGAAATTAAAACTTGAATAACTTTTAAGCATTGGATGATACGAAGAAGATCGCTGATGTGATCGTGACATAATTGTTGTAGCATTGTTTAGGTTAAAATGCACTAGAAGCGCCTGCTTTGATTTTGATTTGATAATGCTTTTATTTTCGACGGAAAACATGTTAAAAATATATTATCAAACCTTCAGATGACCAACCTTCACACCTTGAAGATGGCAGATGTATTTTGTGAACGCTGTTTTAAGACTCCAAACGATTTATTAGTTTCTTGCACATAAAAAGCGGTGTAACACTTCGTCTAGATGGATCGAGCTGATAAGCGAACTTCATCATTATTCCGAACCCACGTCTAATTTACGTTCGAAGACAGAGGAAGTGGTCATGTGAACTAATTAGGCTCTTCGTGCTATTTCGGCGCACCTGCTCTACCGGACAGGAATTTCGAAGAGGGGAAAAGCATGCTTCAACTCAAAGTGCACGATGACAAGTGAATATCATTTAGCCATTAACTGTATAATGTCTACGATAATCTCCGTGCTCGGGAGATGACGGGATGAATTGAATTTTAGTCACTCAAGCGCAAGGATAGTTTGCAATGAAAAAATAAACAGGAACAACTCCTTTGTATTACTCGTAATATTGTACGGAGCCCTTTTGCCGCCACTCACGTGTCCGTTTGTCCATCGTCTGTCACTTGGATTTTACAGCCAAACGGTTGAAGGTCCAAATTTTCACAGTTGTTGACCCAAAGCGATATTTGCAATCAAAAATTTTTTTGAATTGGTGTTCTTTGAAAAGATTCGATTATAGTGTTAAATTTAATCTATTTATCGCGGGTTCTCATCGTCTCTTAGAAACTTCTCAAACATACTGTTCGAACAATTCCTTGCACACATACAGAATCAATATTATTGTGTATTGCACACGTATTGCATGACCCATTCAATAATATAAGATTCAATAGCTATAATGTTCAGTAGGCACTTAAAAGCGACATAAAGCCAAAGGTTAGAATTATTATACAATCCGAACACGAACATTTGCATTACTTATTTAATTAACTTTATCACAACACATTTAATAATAGAAGTTACTAACAAGCTATTCAATTAAAACACAAATATAATAAAACTTAAATGTTAGATTAGACTAAAAACGTGCCTATTACTTCGATCAGAGGATGAAAACATAAAACAATTGAATTATAATAAATTGATGAAATATTGTTGGGTCACACGGAGATCTATATGCGAATTTATTTCCTATTATGCCCGAACGTCGTCTAGAAGAGATAGCTCTTTAGCGACAAGATCACCTGCTGTTTACTTCTATTTTAACTATATTATTATGTGTTTAATTGTATTAGTTAAACCACAGTGCCCTTAACCCATTAACGTGAAGCAGGTATCTCAATTTTTATGTTGCGACGTTTAAAGACGTGCACGCAAACGGATACTTTTGGGAAAAGGAAAGATTTATGTTTTCCCATGTGTGTATGATCTTTATACTACATTAATAAAATATTGGCATATACGTGTGGTGTATCAACGAATATAAACTCCAAATATATAGTTAGTTTGTTATCAACGCGTTCATTCATTCGTGCTAATCTACAACCCGTATAAAAATTCAGCTAGTAACAAACGGTCACAGCCATAAATAACGATGAGTAAATGTCGCTGGACTTAATTACGTCACTGCTAGGATTTGAAGTGCCCCGTTTGTACTTGGATGCTGGCGCGATTGTTATGGCTATAGAAATAAGGTTTTCAAATGTTATTAGTTTGCGAATAATCAAAGTTATAGTTGGCGGATCAGAATTCTTTTCATTATTAAGTAAGTGACGAATTCACAGCTCATTATAAAACCAATGTTGACCTTTATGTTCGTGCTTCTTTACTGCTACTGACTAGACAGTGAGATCACACATCTTCCACCTCGCCTTATTTCATATCATGTGTCTTTACTCGACATTGGGTGCTTAGAGCGGGTTCAATCAACTTACGATTACAGTAAAATACGACGCAGGCAGCTCTCATCCCATAGAAAAATTGTCAAATTTGCGTAAAAACCAGGTTTTACATAGTTTACGATTACCGAGAGTTCTAATCAGAAGTGCTCCGCTTTTTTTAACCATGGTTCACTGAATCCCCGGAAAGGCTGCGACTGAATTCTCATATCCTTGTATCCTTGTTACATGTTTCTAAAGGTGAAATATAAGTAAAATGTGAAAAGTGGATAGTACTATGTACTATTAAACTTTTTCAGACTATTCTCAATGGCGGTGGTTAAACTTACACATTGAGGCTATTTTTAAGCACTTTAAAGAAGGTAAAAAAGGCGAATGAGGTCCTATTCTTCCCTGACACGAGATTAAATTTGGGAGTAGGATTAAGACTCGAGTGAACCACTGATCCTATAAAATCTCAGTTGATAATCAAATAGCTATAACGGTGACTCAGTTTTCGAAAAAGCCAGTCCAACGGTAAAGTAAACCATAAAAAGCAGGCAGCCTTGCCGACAATGACAAGACCGGTAAGGACTAAAGAATGGGGTCGCGGTCAATGCAATGCAACAAGTTATCCGCAAAAAGGGGACGTATTCAATAATATCAGCACGAACGCATGTACGTAAGGTGACGTGTTATTACCATTTGGATTCTAATGGAATGTGCGAATCGGATCTAGAAACATCCATAACAGATGTATGATGTTATTGTATGATTTGAAGTTTCAAATGCCTTGTAGAACATTTGATTGCTCGATCTAGAGGTAGATATATTTTATAGGTCCCTCACTCAGCGCATCCTTGTGAGTTTGAGTGATCTCACATAACAACAGGAATACAGGAACACAGTACTTCATTACTAATGTTAAAAGGAGTAAACAAGGATGTCAGCAATCCTATAAACTGACTTCTTGGGAAATATGAAATCGTAGCTGAGTAGATAAGGGACACGAATACAGTAAGGTATTGTATAAGTACTTGAAGTTTATGAACCCGTCTATAGGTATGCGACTTTTGACGCATATATATTCATCGTTATGGGTAATAAGAGAACAAACATTATGAAAAATACTGTAAATAACATAATAATACCTATTATATACTCTGAGTAAAGACCAAAATGTAAATGGAGAAATGGTGGAAGCTCGCAAAGATAGAGGATTTTAAATCTTGATTCGATAATGTCCACCCGGCTGGACTTACTTTTTTATTATGACTTTTGTATTATATTCTTAATCTTCATTTGGACTATTCAGCGTCACCAAGACTTGAGCAATGGACCCTAGCTATTTTTGTCAGAGGATATAAACTCGTAAAGCTGGAACTAAGTAAGTTTAAAAGGTTGAAACTTACTACTATGGTAAAAGAAGGTTTAAGATGACTATGATGAAGCTTCATATGTTCGCGTAAAGGATGATTCACAGTAGGCCGTTCCGTGTCCGGGCCGGCCCGTTTTCTCCTAGAGAAATACGCCCGCCGTTGCGTTTTCTGTCATAGAAAACGGGCCGGCCCGGACACGGAACGGTCTACTGTGAATCATCCCTAAGTCACATTGCCATATGCACCGCTCTGACTTATCTAAGACACAGTCCAACAAAGGTTGATAAAAATTAAAAAGGATACTTTCAATTACGCCACATTAACCTACGAGTATGTAAACTTGCGTCAGTTTTTCTTATTTTCTTTAGTTCAAGTAAGCATCTTATTTATTCCGCTTGACTCACAAAACTGTTGACTGAGGATTAATCTAGACACGCGGCAGCGTGTCCAGCCAAGTTCACCCCAGGAACTGGCGGACAGCAGCCGTGTGTTACACGAACCGTTTGGAGCCACTTTTGACCCCCCAATAACTCCAAATCTATCTAACATAAGAACATGGAATTTGGTACATATATTAAGATCCTTTAGAACAACCAGAACCCCAAATTTCATACCTAACCCACTTCCAGATGACCTAGAAAGCTGAAATTTGGCATGCAGCTTGATAATTATGTGTATACAACTAGAAAAATCAGAAAACAGTGATTTTATTGTTAGTTGTATTATTATTATTTATGCTTCTTAAATGTCCAATAGCTTTTATGGTATTATAACATATTGCATAGAAAACTGCCAAGTTAAGGCTCAAAATGCATTAAGCCGCAGTAAATTAGTTTTACTATAAACAATCTAGTGCCAAACTTGGCAATTTTCAGATAGTCCTCGGAACTTGGCGCCCATTTAGATCTCAATTCTTTGGTCGGGGAACTTGGCTGCCATTTTCACATTTATGTTTTTGATGGGATTTTGCAGATATTTCTGTGATGTTATAATAATTAGCTAAAATGAAAATTTTATAATTAGATTTAATTTTAACGACATTAATGGTAACTGCAATCAATATTTTAGTTACTAATTATTTTGATAATGACATTTATGCGGAAACTTAATGATAAATAATACTATGTAATGAGGTAATTAGTACGATTTCGATTATTACCACAGCTGTTTGATTACCTAATCGTTAAAATGTCCATGTCCAATATATGGGACAAACGGTTTAATCGTTATTAGACTTATTAGGCAATAAGGAATCTTACGCAAAGTTGACTTCAAATGGCGCGACTGCGAGTACCAATAGCAATTTACTCGTAAATGGTCAAATATATTTCCTTAAATAAACGTCCATATTGCTTTACTATCAAAGTTTAATTTCATTCAAATTGCTTGATTCTAAGAGTCTTCGATTAAGTACTTCTTACTACTAGTTTATGGGTATCGGTTTACATGGCTTGGTTGGCTCTCGTATTCCATAAACTTGTTTCAGATTAAGAGTCACATCTCATAATAACCTCCACATATTATATGCGGTATTATAATGACATTAAAAATTGGAAATCATACTTAATTACGGTCTATTGGTATAATTAATTTATTATCAATTTATATTTTTTCTTGTTTTTGACCTTACACATTTAATTTGGATCGAATCCATTTTTTTTACGAGGTGAGGCGTTCTCTCAGTTTAAGATGCCGGAAGAATAAGGTGCTTTAAGGCGTATCACACCTATTTAGAACCATCTGCGCCAGAAAGAAATTTGGTCAAGCGTCAATCTCGAACATATGGCAGGGGTTTTGAAAGTAGCTCGTATTAAGCCTTATAAATAAGTCTGAGTAAAGGCCGAACCTTATAAGGCGATGTTGCAAGCTCGGCCTTATGTGAGTCATCGTGAATTAGTATGAAATTCAACAGACTGCTAATTGAACATCTGTTTCTTACTTATTTGCACAGATTACACATTAAATAAATATAGAATACGAATATTCTGTGACTAACATGATGTACCATCTCTAAATCGCCGATGATTTGACATCAATTGGTAAGTAGCGCATAAATAAATATTAATTTGAGAAAACACGAACTCATAGTTATGGATCGTACATGTTATTTGATTTGCTGGTATTGTATACCGTTATTCGGGTACAGGAAATTATTATTCACTATACTTAAGTGTTTTCCTTAAAAGCAATACATGCTTTTACAAGAAACTCAAAACAGTATTATTACTATTCTATTCGTTTTATTGAATAACAGTATACGTTGTTTTTTTTTAATAATAACGCATCGTGGCAAACAAGGTCCGGACGAGTACCTATGTGTGTTGTCCACGTCCACCCTAAAAGTAAAAACCTTTAAGTAGAACCTCCTTTCCTTAAGTCCTTTTTCGAAGAACCCCATTCTGTAGGTTTATACTGTGGTACTGAACACGACTCCCTTGCTTATGATTAACTATTTTAATGGGAAAGTTTTCATCCTTTATATGTAGGTATTTATTTTCCTCAATAACGCCTAACAACAGTAACACGGTCTGAACGAAACAAAACATTATTATTATTATTTAGATCTAGGTATTAAGCTTACGCATAAAAGACAAAGCGAAGATATTCTCAAAATATAAACTTCTAGTTGAGCCACAGACAAAAGATAGACAAAACGCATCACACATTGGATGAGTTCTACCGGGAAAAGGAGTAAGTAAAGAGACACATAAAGACCGCTGGACCAATGAAATTCAAAGAATAGCCGGTAGAGACTGCAAGCTGAAGCACAAGATAGAAAGATATGGGAACGGTTGGAGGAAGCATGGAAATAAAGGCTTTATTATTGTTATTACATTATGATATTTAAATCAAGACCGATGGCGGCAACTATGCTATGTAAACATAGTGTTCTGACCTGAGTAGGTAGCGATTTCCATGATAAGCAAACTTGCATAGCTCCACGTCCACGTCAGATACGGGTAGTTGGCGTTTTATTGAAACTAAATTTCCATTTCTAACTCTAGCTTTCAACCATTTCCTCCTCTATTATTGAAAATTATGTATATACTTAGTTTTTTCAAGTGGAAGTTTTACTTTTTCTTCCGAGAACTCGCTGGCCCCACTAGCCATCGGTTCTCCGGGCATTGTGAGATCTCGAGTGGTGACCACGAGACCATGCAGCGTTGGAAGGTCCTGTACGAGGTCGGCTAATGACCTGGTTAAGGTCGCGGGAGTTCGCTGGATGCGGCCAGCCCATGACCGATCGTTGTGGCATTATTTAGGGGATGCCTATGTCCATTGTCCAGCAGTGGATGTCTTTCGGCTGATGATGATGACTTTATCTTTCCGTTGCTAATTTTCATGTATGCATTAGATGCCTGTTTTAATAATACATTTTATGAGCGCTTATTGCGTAAATCTTTTTAATATGTGCCAAATTATTTAAACAAGTTCTATAATTTTGATGAAGGAGTAATAGTCGAGCTTCAAATCGAAGTTTTTGCATGAGAGGCCAGATAGTGATTTTCTCTTTAGGTAAGTAGATATTTCTAACATTTTAGGTTACAATTAGATTAGAGGAACTGAACTATATGTTTTTGTATTAAATTGCCAGCTACTTGATGAAACTAGTCTGTTACCTATCAAATTTCAGATCAGTGCGTTCTGCACACACAAGCGACGAAGACGCATAATGAACATAAATAAAGATGTGTACTTATAGTTAAAGTATCTAATGTAATACGATTTATCGTCGTATTAGGTAGGTATCACGTTGCTATCTAGAATACATTACAATTCAGCTCGAAGGTATGTAATGAATGACGATAATGTTGTGGATTTTGTGGCATCATCACATTACAAAATTATCTTCAAGACGTGAGTTTAGCTATCTAAGACACTGTTTTTAACCGACTTCAAGATTTCAAAAGAGGAGGTTATCAATTCGGTTGTACGTTTTTTTTTAATGTTTGTTAGTCCATAACTCCTGTCATTTCTTAACCGATTTAGAAAATTCTTTTTTTGATTGTAAGTATATATATATATCCAAGTTGTTCCCGTTTTTGTCAAAACGCAGTTCTGATGATGGGATCCATGAGGAATTGTGGGAACTCCTCAAATCTTTAAGGCAAACATATAGGGATTTTTGTGTTTTTAAGAACAAATCGAGCATTATCATACAAAAATGCGACATTTGATAAAGTGGAACTGCTGATGATGATCAGAACAGAACTCTTCAACCACGAAAAGTTCACGTTTGGCGATTTATCCTTCTAGCTGTGTTTGTTAAGCAAGTTCTATTTTCACGATAAATTTTTGTCGTGCTCGAGTTCTGATGATGGGATCCATTAGGAATCGACGGCACTCCTCAAATGTGAAAGGCACACCAATAAGGATTTTAGTATTTTCATGAACTAATCAAGCATTTTTATTCAAAAAAGTGACATTTGATGAAGTGGAACTGCTGATGATGATCAGAACGGAACTCTTCAACGACGCGTAGTTCACGTTTGGCGATTTGTTCTCTTCGTTTTGTTTGTCAAGCAAGCTAGGTTTTCAAGACACATTTTTGTCAAGCTTGAGTTCTGATGGAGGATTCCATGAGCCATTTTTATTTTATTGTATGGCATCTAAGTGTGCACCATCTAAGTATAATAACCTTTCATCGGCCTCCCCCATTGAAGTCGGTTTTTTTCGTAAAAATTATTATTAAGACATTCCCTATGTTGCTATTATTTGACTAGGCTAAGTTGTATCGAATTAGTCCGTTCAAAAAGCGACTTCACGATACGAGCAAGAAGATTACATTTTTAGCCAGTTTTTTTAAAATGTTGGACATTTATAAATTATTTCAATGAACAGCTCAGCTAGCAAGGTAGCTTTTATAGTTATGTTTTACGTGAAGTTTTTTATGTTTTAGGAGCCGTAAAATAACATCTTATCGTGCTACCTGGGCCGGTGAAAGTTGGCGGTATTTTATCCACAAAAACGATCAAATCCCCAATTTGTATACAATCCGTTATAGGTTCACTATAATATATCTAATTCACTATTACTTTTATTTATTTCACAGGGATTGAAACCAGTCACCCTTAGTATGGTTAGATAACCCATACGCAGACTTAGGCAATATCTATCATGTTCCCTAATTTCGAGCGAGGCTGCTATTAGGGGATATACTTTGAAACTAAAAAATAATAGGGATGGACACGTATAACTTTCTCACTAGCCTGTGTCAGTACACTGCTGGACATATGCCTCTCCCACGATACGCCACTGAGCTCGGTCTTCAGCTCTTCTCCAATCCCTGCCCACTGTCTTAAGAATAGCATCGCAACACCTAGATACAGGGCGCCCCACACTATGAAGCATTAAAGGTGGCAATCCAAATTAATCTATCTCCTTTTTTTCTACCGCTTTTTACAAACTTCACACCATTTAATGTATTTTAATTCGAGCCGCTACTAAACTCATTAGCTCCAGATAATTATGGCTGTTAAATCAGTTTAGCCACAAATACCGAATGTTACCGGTATTTAGTCACGCGCTTAAAAAAAGTGTTGTTGAACCGGTTACACGCTATATCTGAATAGTGGCTATAATACCATCCTTGACCCGAATTAATGTCCGTGCTCCCACAGGGAAGAGATTTCGTTCACATAATGCATTATCAGTGAAGCGGCAGCGCGCTTGCTCAATAAAGGTTTTACTACACATTGTGAGTATTTATAATAGGGCTATTTGGTTTTTATTGTATGATGAATTGTGATTTTAAAACTAGATGACAAATAAAATAGATTTCTGTTGGTAACCCTATCAAAACACAAGGCTGGCCTAATACCTTAATCCCGCTAGACACCATTATTGTAAACGTTGACATGGGACATTATTGGAAAATAACATCCAGAAAGACTACCTCTGGCTTATTCTATTGGATTTAGTTTGTTTCTTTCTGGGGTGTCCTGGATAACACCTGGGGCTTTGGCGCTACTAACTCATTGTCGAAAAGTTGCGGCTTCCACCTCATATGTACATGAACATGTTGGTAGTTCTTTATTCAAAAATGCACGTGCAAAACTAAAACACATGTAGAGCACAGCTAATTTAACTGTACTTCTGTAAATAACGGGATATTTCGGTTTATCATTCGCCAAATTTTGTTTTTACGTAGTATATGGGCGACAGAGCGTACCTAAGAAGAACATCGACCCGCATGTAGCATAGTTAATTAAAAGTACATTAGAAAATAAATAGTAGACGATGATTTGGCCATGAGACTAGAAAATGATTAAATAATTTTGGAAGGCTTCGTTAGGTAAAATTAAAGGAATCCCTACATATTGCTAATCCCCGAGTTTTATTAAATTTCTTAATCACATTACACAAACAGCTATGATGTTCACAATCTGTTTCGACTCGCGTAACTTATTTCCAGTAGAACTTGACCCGACCATCTAACAGTAACAACAATAATGTAAGTACCTGGGCGAATCTCCGGCGTTTTAAACGCTCGTTTCTAACGTCATTGTCGGGTACAAGATTATATATTCAATGGGTAGAATAAACCGCGAGGATTTTGATCAACAAAGACTTAGAACCGATATTCGTTTTAGTTTTTAACAAAAGTTAACCCTGGTTATCATTCTATTTTACCAAAATATATGGAGACGACAATGACGAAAAAAAAAACGTTGTGAAAACGCTGAATATTCACCACCTAATCATGGTCGGGTTGGGGGCGACTTTCATACGAAATCAGATGATAATCTGCCACCGCAGCCTACGGCGCCTGTAACTCCAGGGGTGTCACATGCACATTGCTGACTTCAACTGGTTCGCCTGAGGTTGTTAGTAAACGTTGTTAATACCAATCTTGTTCTGGCTATAAGGCCAGAACAAGGTTTAAGTAAAACGCTACTTTCGAGCGAAATCCAGCTTACGCCAAAATTAATAAATTATCGTATGTGTAACACAATCATTTTAGTATTTCCGAATAAATCAAAGTCCATTTATTGTCAAGTTTATAAAGTTATAATGTGTGTATAATGTGTGGTAAACACCAACAGCCAACACTGGTAAAGGCACAAAAAAAATGTTAATTATATTATAAGGTATATGATAGATATAATATGTTAATATTCATACTGTGCCGTAAGATTGCAATGAATAAATGATTTTGACGGGCTGTTTAGCCTAGTTGGTAGTGACACTGTCTCCGAAGCTAGAGGTCCCGGGTTCGAATCCCGGCCAGGGCATTATTTGTGCATTTAGCATGGATTTTGTTCTTGGGTCTTGGATGTTCTCTATGTATTTAAGTATCTATTTATCTATATAAGTATGTATATCGTCGTCTGGTACCCATAGTACAAGCTTTGCTTAGTTTGGGACTAGGTTGATTTGTGTAAGATTGTCCCCCAATATTTATTTATGATTTATGAAATCAAAACATTTGGTTTTGTACTGACCCTGTCTTTGATTTTGTTAATACCTTGATTAATGCATGAAGGCACTTAAAACTCTCCATGTAAAAGGTTTCTTTTCTGGTGCAGAAACTCTGGAAATCCAGCAAAAGACAGCGCAACGCAAGAGGCATCTTCTGGGTGAGCTCGCTTCATCGTCGGCCTCATCTTTGCCTCCTGGCTAGATGCTGGCCAAGAGCAATCCCATTTTTAATAAAAAAAAAAAAAAGAGAACTCAAACCTCGTTGAAGCCGATTCTCGTAATTTAAAAAAAGGGTGTCAAACAAGATGTATAGCTTATTTCTGTTCGTTCTTGGCCCTGTAATGGGCCCCAAATCTCTGACCTTGTAGATGTAGACATCAATGCACAATGCATGGACCAAATCCGGTCGTTAGAGTATCCTTACAAAACTTACCAACATGCATATTGGTAGTTATATGTTTAGCTTTAGTATAGACAGGTGGGTGTTCTCTCAGGTTTTTTGTTACGGAACCAGTTTTAATTCGGCCGTTTAGGATGTCTGCTGATTCGAATTGGATTATTACAAAGCTATATTCAGGTACCTACTTTACAGGGCAGCTTTAGATGAAATTTAGTAAGGCGATAAATAAATAAACTTTTCTCAAACATGCAATGAAATATTGATGTTATGTTCCTTATAATAGGCTGCGAAGTATGACGTTTCAGGTGCGGCTAGGACTAGGTAGTTAATGGAATTACATACAAATCTTGCAGGCTTAGGCCTGCAAAGTCCTCTTTTTTAATTTCCATCCCATATAAATTTGTGGCACAGGCATCATGACATTCTGCCCCTATGCGTAATAAAAATAAAACTTAGATTTTTTTTTGTTGTTTATTTCATTGCATGTTTGAGAAAAGCACTATACATACCTTGGCGGGAAATATGGAGTTGCCGGCCTTAGAGCTATCCGGCCTCGCTTCGCTCAGCCGTCTATATGTCTTCGGCCGGCAATCCCTTTTGTCCCGGCCTCTGTAGTAATGTACTATAATTCTGCAAGTAGGACGCAATGGCGCTTAAGGCGCTTTTACAAGTAAAAATCAACTTATAAATACTTAGGATTCGAGACTTGAGGAGGGTCATATATTGTATGACGATGTTTGAGTGTTAACCTTTTGAACGCCACGGTCGGCCATAGACGTCAACGTAAAATCGTCACCCCGACGGCACTGGCCGACAATTTTTTTAAATGAAAAACTACTGAGACGCTGCCCAATTTTATATTGGCATTATTTCTTTAAGTACACATCATTTTTTACCGTTGTGGCGTCAAGGGCACGGCGAATTACTTTGACGTCTGGCGGCGAAAAGGTTAATTAATGCGGGAGGAAGGACGGAGATGCGGGCACTGGTAGTAGCCTAAGCAGGGTTCCACCATAATCAAGCCAAGGACATCCACTGCTGAACATAGGACTCCCCCAACTGGGGGGGGGGGGGGGGGGGGTTGGTAAATCGCAGTATCTCCACCGCACTCCAGGGATGCTGCATGCTGCTGCCCATCCCACCATACCCGGGTCCAGCAGGGTTCCATAGCCGCACAATGACAAAAAAGGTGATTTGCCAATAGCTCACTAGTCACTACGTTACGTGGGATCATCATAATAACTTACTATTCATTAAGTTTCTATTGTTAAAGCTATATAATAGCTACAGACATTCAGACAGTAATGTGAAGAAGGTGCCTAATATAATAACGTTGAATCATTGAACATATTTTTTTGAAGTCGGCAAGAAGTTAAGTGCCGGAGGTAAGACGCCATGTATTTTTTTTTCGATCAGTAGGATCTGGTTACGTATACATATTTGAATAGGTAAGGTCCAAGCTTTGCTGCCATAGAATAGTCTTAACGGCACTGGCCAAAAACAAAATACAATAAAAAATTGCTATGTCCAGCCGGCTTGACATTGTCGAATTAAGGGTTAACGCTGTCAAGGTCAAGGCACACACACCTCACCCGTTTTTATATGGAATCTGTTAAAATTTGACAAATGACGTTTGACAGTTTCCATAAAAAACGGTTGAGGTGACAGGTGAGGACAAGGGCTTGTGAATAAGAGGGCAGGTAGGTTTTCAAGAAAGGCCTCTAATACTTGTAAGTTATAATCAGTAATGTATTTTTAATAACTTAGGATCTGTTTAGTCCCTACGGGATTGTTGTAAATATGAACAGTTAGGTATTAAAAATAAAAATCAATTATAGTTCTCCTCACTGCCTGGTGTCTTGATTAGTGCAGTCGGTTAGGTTATTCATATTATATTGGCATTTCGTTGGTGTAGGAACAATTTACCACGCAAAAGTTATACCTAATCAAAAGATACGTAAATAAATGCTGGTAATTGAACGTACCTGCGCAATCTTACTATAAAACAACCAGCAAATTTAGTACCTGTATTGTATTGTAGTTATTTGGGTCCTCGCTTAAATAAACAGCCGTCCAGGTAAAACGTATAAAAACCACGTTTTGAATTCTATGACCTAGAACACAGAGCTGAAAATCCTCCACCGAGCTGAGTAAATACCAGTACTATGCAAAGTTTATCAACATATGTCGCTTAATGAGGTAATTAGTGTACCAAGTACGTAGGTAAAGTAAAACACACGTAAAATAAGTACCTATACTACATGTGTTTTACATTTAATGTAGGTCAATCGGGCCGCCCTCCTAACCTATATTCTACAGCATCCCAATCGATAACTAAGACAAGTTACTGTTATTTTATTACGCTTGTTAGAAAATTACCTAATTCAAATCATTCCGATTCGAAGAATTCGGTTGCAACGTTCGCCGGTAACTTTGGGCATTTAAAATATGAATTTGGAACTCACCTTTCGCTGAGCTTCGGCGGCAAAGCCAGACTTGGCTGCTCTGTTGTTGGCCATGGTGAATAACTAGTTAGAATAAATAAATCACAGACACTCGGGAGTCACTAGGTAAACAGCGCGAACGCGAGACGCGGGTTATGTGTGTGAGTGCGTGAGGATGAATGACATCATGAGGCGACGCCGCGCGCTAGGGAAGGATGTAGTGATGTGACCGCGTCGATGATTTGAGAGGCTACGGCACAATAGAGCCTGAGGGCCTATTACGAAACGAAATATCTGCCTCTCTGCCGCTCTTGCATATTCGAGCGACAGAGAGGGAGATACTTAATGATCTATCTGTTCACAAAATTGGGAAATACGAACTATAGAGGAGAAAAGCCGGTAATCAGAGACAAATGAAAGCATTTTTGGCGAAATTGAAACAGAGACCTTCGTTTCACTCGGTCAACAAAAGACGCTAAAATATTTCGTTGAATTTATTATATTTATTCATTCAAGGTTCACCAACAAGGGATCGGTGTCACAATCACTTATGTAAACATCACTTGGAATACAGTTTTGGATATGAGCAGTGACAAAAAAGGTAAAAGGAAACTACAATTAAGACTACTTACTGAGATTACTAAATACTAACATTTACGGGCAGTTGGTATACATTTACTGAGTGGGTCGTAGTGGATGTCCACCACGTCGCCACAAATGCGATATGAAGTTTATACAAATATAAAATAGGTTTTCTATAGTATTTGACCAAGTGAAACGAAGGTCTCCGTTTTAGCTTCGGTCGGCGGATGGTGGGTTTCCGGATTTCCCGCTGTTCTCCTCTGCAGGTCGTATTTGTCTACTGATTCTCGTGAAAATTTGTGAGTAGGTTTGATTATTTTATAGTATTTTTTGTCAAGTCATGAATTGAAAATTTTGAAACTTAAAAAAGATCTTTTTGCGTAGTTCACAGAGCCACTAGTATTAATTATATTGCAGATATTTTCATACTTACCACAATATTTTACCAATTCACATAACGCTAATTATTTTGTCGACAAATCTTTTCGTGATCGACGGGCAGCGCTATTCATTCGAAATGTAAAACGAAAACCAAGTATGGAATACAATGAGAGCGAGCAGTTTGGCGATAACGGAACTCTCGCTCAAACGTCTCGACGTTGCGGCGGCAACCGGCAAGGTGATCTGATACCGAAGGAAGGAAGGAGCATTTTTGGGAATCTTTAAGTAGGACCACAAAAAGAAAGCTTGGCTCGCTCGAATGCGGCACAGTTAAAACGTTTGGTACAAATATAAAATGTGTCCATTACCGGTTTGTGGCCTGTGGCCTTTTGCATTACATTATAACAAGTTTTTACTTGCAATTATTTATTTGGTTTGGTTGGACACATTTTGCCAGTCTTAGTTTAGTAAGGATATTCATATAAGTAAGGAAACTTTAAGATAACATGACGTGGTCGGAGTTTGAACATTTCATAAATACCATAGCTTATTCTGTGACGATAGTTTATCGAGTTTATCCTACTTAATGTAATCAAAAAAGTTTTAAAGTTAACTTTAATATTATTTTAAGTTTAGCGCCACCTAGTGAATAATTATGAAAATAATTCGTATGCCGTACAACTCGGTAAATTTTATAGAAAGTAAAGTGACGTTAGCTTTTTACTGAATGCAAGAGGTTGGTAGAATTTACGCTAGATGGCGTTGAAATAAATACAGATGAAAAACACTTATCATTCTAGTGATGTTATAAGCTAATTTTGTGAATGATGTACTGATGTAAGGTAAACGTCCCAATTTTCGACACCTTAATAATAATACCCAATAGTTGACACCTATTATTCACCTTTATGGCTCTGCTGTAGACCTCGCAGTTTTTTTTTCATTTTTTTATATTTTCTAAAGCTGATTTGTCAAAAATATATATAATTATCAAACCTGGTCACACAATTTCACGAACAAACGGTTGAGAAACGCGACCTGTAGAGGAGAACATACTGCCATAATCCGATTAGGTCACATCGCACATAATATGCTAGAGCATGTTAAAAAATTCCATAATTTTTGTGTCAAAATTGGTTGGCATACTATAACATCTTACCCGTCCATGAACGTGTTAAGCCATATTAACTTTAAAGAAGTCGCCCAAGAGCATGTCGGGCCATGCTCAGTGTAGGGTTCCGTAGTAGCCCAATGAACTTACTTTAAAAAAATCAATCACAAGCAAAAGGGAATACCTACTTTCGCAGCGTTTCATACGTCGTTTATTAAGAAGGGAAGACTTTTACGATAACTCAAAAACAGCTTAACTGATCATGTCCGCTATAGTTTTCATTTAAATTCTTTATTAAGCTTTAGTTTAATGGTTTTCATATTTTTTGGTCCCATAGTTTAAAAGTTAGAGGGGAGGGACTCATTTTTTTTCTTTTAGAGTGAATATGTACGGAAATATTCACTTCATCAAGAAATGATTGATGAAGACTTTTTGAAAGACCTATCTAACAACACACCGCAACTATAGGGTTACAGCAAAAAAAAATAATTATCCCCTCTTTACGCGTTGGGGAGGTACCCCTAAAACATTTAATTTTTTTAGATTTTATTTTACGTCTTCGTCAGTTTTATTGTTTTATACAACCATGCCAAATTGCAGCTTTCTAGCACTACCAATCACAGAGCAAAGCCTCGGACAGACAGACAGACTATAAGGGTTCCCAGTTGACTACGAAACCCTAAAAAAAGTAGGACGCCTCGCGTGGAAATTACAGAAATAAGGTCCTCAGTTCATAAGCTTCCAAAAAGGTACAATTGTTGTAATGTTTAGCTCCATCTTTAAAATTAATAATAATCACATAAGCCTTGTCATCATCATTTATTTAAGAGCTAGGCTCTTGTCGGTGGAGCAATCTCCATGTGTTTTTTTTCCTCAGCCTTCCTTTTAACAGCCTGATACGACACGACTTTTACTTTTTCCGCACTCCTTCCTTCAAGCCTTGTACCTACCCTAAAAAATCTTACTTGTCTGAGACATGTTTATTTTGACAAAAGTTGTACCAACTAGATAACTGTTTCTATAAAATTGCTTGTGCAGAACGAGGGTATTATCGGATGGCCTCTAAATGACCGAAGTCGCTACGGAACATATTATTTATATAGAGATTTTTATAGACAGTGCTTAGTCCTCAGGCTTAGTCCCTTAGTCCTTATTTGCCTGTGGATGACATTTTACGCCAATATGGCAGCCAGGCGTTGTGACTTGTGACCAAGCACGAATGTTTTAAAATCTATTTTTGAACGAGCGAGCGAAGCTCTACAGGTCGTATTACTCAACCGATACTCGTAAAATTTTGTGAGGAGGTTCGATAATTATACAGATTTTTTTGTCGAGTCAGTTTTTGGAAAATTGAAAAAAGTTTTTTTTGCGAAGTCTACAGCTCGCACAGTCACTATTGTAATCGATGTTCGATGTACGATTTGAATTGATACTTTAATCGTGCATAAAACTATAAATAAAGCAAAAATATACTTACATGTAAAATGAATACTCATCAGCTTGTAAATATAGAGCAAAATGTTTTTCACACAAAACCAGCACATTAAGGCATTTTGTTCTAACGTAGATCTTCATCCCATCAAAAACATAAATGTGAAAATGGCAGCCAATTTCACCGACAAAGAATTGAGATCTAAATGGGCGCCAAGTTCCGTAGATTACCTATCTGAAAAGTTGCCAACTTTGGCACTAGATTGTTTACAGTAAAACTAATGCTTAATGCATTTTGAGCCTTAACTTGGCAGTTTTCTATGCAGTATGTTATAAATAAAAGCTGTTGGATATTTAAGAAAACTGCCAAGTTAAAGCTCAAAATGCATTAAGCATTACTCTTTTGTCGGTGAACTTGGCTGCCATTTTCACATTTACGTTTTTGATGGGATATCATTACTTTTTGTCAAACTTCATCCAATGGTGCTTTCCCAGAGCGAATGCACGACTTACTATACAAAATACCCAAACCGCTATAGGTGCATCTAAAATATTTGAGGAGTTCCCTCGATTTCTCCAGGACCCTATGATCAGATTCTGAACCGATGACAATGGGACTACCCCGGAAGTATAATACCGTTTTAAACAAAAAATAGTTATTTGTTATACAAGGGTGCAAAGTTGTATTTTACCCGCGAGTGTGGAATTGAAACACGAGCCAGCGAAAGGATTCTATAGTTGAACCACGAGCGAAGCGAGTGGTTCTAAATTAGAATCCTGAGCGTAGCGAGTGTTTCAACACACGAGAAGTAAAATACATCTTTGCACCCGTGTGTAACACAAAACTTTTCTCCTCACTATAGCGAGGAAAGTGCAACAAAACACAGTTCCACAGCAGGCATGATTTTCATCACTGGAATCACCGATTTTTTTACGATAATATAACAGAAAACTCTGGAAGTTGTGTATAATATTTACGTGAGTCGGAGTCCGTGACAAGTTGTGTATATTGTAGTTGACATTGACAATGATGACATTTCTTACGATGCGTTTTGAAATTGCATCGACTCAACTTGTGCGTTTACAATTATACTCAATATCATTATAAAACAAATGTTACTTATAGAGTTTGACTTAAATCATTAAATAAAGCTAAATTTGGTATTGTTTGTTATATTCTCAAACCATTTATTTAATGATAATTGATATCAAACGAACTATTATTATAAGCGTTTTACGTTTTGTTATCTGTCAAAAGCTACTCAAACACGCTCCAAGGTCAAATTACTTTCCCCACTTGTGGATAAAATGCGATTTTATCCGCTTGTTTCAAAGGACAAAATACGGCTTTCCGAGCTAGTGAGGGGAAAAGAATTTTCCAAATCGGTTAATAAATGACGGAGTTCTGAGGTAACTAGCATTATTAATAATAATAATAAAACTAATAATAAAATCACCGTTTTCTGATTTTTTCTAGTGTATACACATAATTACCAAGCTGCATGCCAAATTTCAGCTTTTTAGGTCATCTGGAAGTGGGTTAGGTTTTTGATTACTAGTCAGTCAGTCAATCAGTCAGTGGTAAAAATGCCGTTTTTTGGAATGCAATATCTCAATAACTATTAATCCTATATTTATGAAATTCGTGGTTCTAGTTGTTCTAAAGGATCTTAATATATGTACCAAATTTCATGTTTTTATGTTAGATAGATTTGGAGTTATTGGGGGGTCAAAAGTGGCTCCAAACGGTTCGTGTAATATAACACTCGGCTGCTGTCCGCCAGTTCCTGGGGTGAACATGGCTGGACACGCTGCCGCGTGTATAGATAGGCCGAGAACGATTTTGAGACTGACGTATAATCGATTTATGAAGTAACTTGGCAGATTTTTATACATATATGGCCGAGGGATAAGTATAAGTATATTAATGGTGTCTTCTGTGTTAAATGCTCTAAGTATTACAGCAGGTTTGGTGCAACCCATCCCAAATCTGTAGTTAAACCATAGACTAATCATCTTCACTTTACAACCCCCAGCTAACCCGCTACCTTACAACCAAACTTCATCGTGACACATTACAATAAAGTTTGTCAACTTGACAACATGGCCAAATAAATATGATTGATAAATCAATAAACACATTTCCAAGTCGCAAAAGAACTTAAAAAAAATGTAAACATCCATCTATATCATACCGTTTAATAATGGAAAACCGAGGCAGGAGGGGTCGTCGAAGCAGATGTTACCAGAATCAGAGCGCTCCTTTTTTCGGAGTCAAGTGCCTGGTGGCCACTGTTGGTGTCGTCTGCCTTGCGTGCTCTATGCTACAGTACAATTGTAGGAACTGCCAATCGAAACAAGAGTTGATGAAGCTGACGAGTAGTGTGGAAAATATAGCGGTGAGTACTTCCATAATGATCCATAATAACTACTACTTAAGATTCCGCAGTAAGCTCGGTTCTCCATACAAACGTAGTTTCGCTCTCATTTTAAAATGGCATGCTGGAATCATTTGAAACTTTGTATACACAAGGGGATCCGATATATCTAGGTCGGAAATTAGTTTCTGTTGCTTGAAATTTTAATGGAGAAAAAATACAGCGGTTATTAAGGTTTTCATAGAAGACCTAAAAAATTCAAAAACTGGTTGTATTTTTTTTCATTCCAATTTATAGCAACAGAAACTAATTTCCGACCTAGATATGCTGAATCCCATTTTGTATATAAAGTTTCATGTTATTTCAACATGGCGTTTTAAAATGAAAACGAAACTATGTATGTATGCAGAATCGACTTCGGTCGAGCGTAATCTCTCTGCTCTGCTGTAGGGCTCAGATGTGAAGGCCCCAACCCAATGCGCATTGGGCCCGCCGCACTAATGCTCTCTCTCTTCTAGCCATTTAGGATGCTAAGAGCCACAAAGTACAAACATTCTTATGCAAATTATATCTATACATCATCAATTCATCATAATTAATTTAAGAGCCTTGCTCTTGTCGGTGAAGTAAGTTCCGTTCTTCTTTGGTCCACCTAAAGGAAAGAGGGTCCCAAATTAGGGACTTAGTTTTTTTTGGCAAAAGTGCAAAAAACGTAGGGGTTGTAAAATACTTAGTTTTTTCTGTACTAAAAAGCAAACAAGCAACCAACCAAGCATGAGTTTTCAAGGCGCAAAAAAAACCTAACACCAGAATCCGCTCCGTTTCGCTTCGCTCCCGCCTTAGGCTGGGTTGCACCAAACCGTCTGTAATCGTAAGCTCTTCTAATATTTTCTATCGTCTTCTCTATATGTACATAACGAGTATAATTTGTCAACCATCATGTCGCCGCCGTTTTGAAAAAAAATTGAATACTGAATCGACATAAACTGCCATTTAACTGTAACGTGGATTGATGACCTCGTAAAGGTCGCGGCAGTCCGCTGGATTGGATGCAGGTGGCGCAGGACCGGTCATAATGACACTCATTGCCTCCCCAAAACTACTGTTTGGCGTCCACTGCTGGCGGTAGGCCTCCACCTACGGCCAGCAGTTGACGTCCCTCGGCTGATATAATGATGAAGAAATTATCGAATCTGCTCACAAAATTTCACGAGAATCGGTTGAAAAATGCGATCTGTAGAGCAGAACAGCCGGCCATGTAATAGCATTTTTGTAAAATCTGAAAGAGAGATGCTACGCTCGCGCTACGCGGTCGTTCGGTCTATGAAAGAGGAAGCCTGTGCCCAGCAGTGGATCGTATATAAGCCGATGATGATGATGATGATGATGATGACTAGATAAACCTACCGTGCCGTACGTGTCAGACGGTGCTTGAGTGGCAGGGACCGCCGGCCCCGCTCTCCCGTCCGCTATGTTTTAGAGAAACAAAAATGTTTCCAAATCGGTTCAAAAATGACGGAGGAATCACCTAACCAACATAAAAAACAAACAGTCGAATTGAGAACCACTCCCTTTTTTAGGTCGTTGAAAATATAAAGGCTTTTCTTTCAACATTAAAAATAACTCCCATGTCATTTGTTTACAGAAACAGTTGAATGAGATTCAGAGCAGCTATCAACTTTTGGAAGACAAGATTACTGTGTATTCCCAAGAATTGCCCAAATTAGAGAAACAGATGGCCGTTTTCGATGCCCTGGCACAAATAATCGAAGCCAACAGAATCGGATGGAATCCAAGAATCAACACAGCGTTACCTTATGTCGACGTAAAATTATTAGATTTAAAGAAACCTGTTCAGAAGGTGTCAAACGAAAATACAACAAAGACAAGCAAAATTCGAAATGTGAAAAACAATAGTAAAGTAACGTTTGGAAATAGGACAATAAACAAAATATAATAATATATTGTTTGATTATTATCGACTAGGTTTGCAGCAATATATACTTTCTATATATTACATTCTTATTTATGATTATGACTAACTGAACGCATCCGTGCTCTAGAAGGCATGCTAAGCCGGGGTTCCAGACGGGTGGCTATGATATAAAAGACCTTTGATCGGCTTGAGAACTTCTGTCAAGTTGCCTACTTGCCCAGGCTATTCCCAAATAAGGTCTAGTGTCCCCCTTGGGTTGGAAGCTCAGATGGCAGTCGCTTCCGTAAAAACTAGTGCCTACGCCAATTCATGGGATTAGGTAGCGGACCTCGGGCTTTAGGATGCAACCTGTAGGTGGATAAATAAAATAAATATTGATGTTGAGGTAAGTAAGAGAACCTTTCAAATCAGTAATATACTTATCACTACAATGTTTTGCAGCTGTCAAAAGTCGGAAAATTTTCAGGATGTGTCGAATTCGTGTTATTAATAGTTACACGTTGAACGTTGTACTTTGATTTTACCTGATTCGGTAAATTCGCCAGTTTATAATTGCCATCTTTGTGCAAATTCAGCAGCTTGCAATTGTCGTCTTTGTGAGATATGCATTTGACTATGCATTTACAAAAGTCTTTAACTTCGTTGTTTTTATCTGTATCAACGCCAACATTCATACATTCTATAAGACGTTCTGTAAACGTATTCTCGTCCTTTGCAGGAGTACTCCAGTACTGCCTGAAGTTCTTACTACTTCGTTTGAAATTCTGCATGAAATCTTTGGTACATTTTTCGATGGTAGTCTCTGCATCTTGCTTTACGGGCAGGCTTTCGATATGTTTTTGTTTATGTAGAAGATATGAATCGTATATGGGTCTAATCTTTGGTGCGTTGAACTCTGAGGGATTTCCATATTCCCTGTTTCTAAATAATTCGTGAATATCCTCGCGCAGTGTATCATACGCCAGTCCAATGTTGTGGACGATTAGCTGAAGAATAAGAGCTGGTTTTAATGTAATGCAATGCATGATTTTTTTAATTAAATTTCGTAGAATCGCATCATAAATATGTACATGTTACGAGCAACTTGATAAGTCCGGTCATTATTCATAAAAGCCGGTCAGTACACATAATGCCGGCCCCATGAGCAATGTAATTAAAACTGCATGATTAATCGCTTTGCCCGGTCAGTATGAATACTAATCGTAATCACTCTATCTTTGGCAAATGATTATCTGTCAAATTGGTGAAAATTGACAGGTACTTGACAGCATGTCGACGGCAGCCCGCTTCGCGGGGTGCCTATTTCCGCTCTGAGGGACGCACGTTGACCCCCACATATGATATGACATCATCACATTGCCCAGCAAGAAAAAGGAAATTATTCATACTGCCCGGTCCAAAGCTATCTCAAACTTTAATATTTAAATATTAAAGTTTTGCAACTTACGAGTAAAACTAACGACTAAAGACGACGAGTAAAGTTGTAAAACTTTAATATTTATGGTTTTACTCGTAAGGGTCTTACACTAACGATTTGCGAGCGGTCCCTATACTGAGCTTAGACCTCTGATATTTAGGTAATATAATAAAAATCATAAGCAAGGTACTTCTGGGTATAACTTCTCCCTACATTAACGACATGTTAGTTGTCTGACCTTTATAGCAAGCAGTCTTGCACAACGCAAATCAAGCGGTTTTCACTGCGAGCGAAGCGGACTCCGTACTGACTCCGTTTAACTCGCAACAGTAAATTGCATATAAGCACTTCCACCAACAAAAAGTTACACTATATGCAGGGTTAAGCGGACTCATTACGGAAATACAGAATGCGCTTCCCTTGTAGTGGAAACCCTGCTGTCCAGACAGTCTCTCTGAGCTAGTGGCTCTGTGAGCTTAGACGCCGCGAGTCCCCATGGCTCTGCCATTTTGAAGTTTCCAAAAACTGAATTGACAAAAAAATCCACATAATTATCGAACCAGAGGGGCTAGTATGATCGCTTATATGTCGGACATATAGCATTCGTCCCTCTCGCACTTACATACTTGACAGTACGGGACGAATGCTATATGTCCGACATATAAGCTATCATACTAGCCGGGCAGATCACAAAATTTCACGGGAGTCGGTTGAGATGAGGAATGCGACCTGTAGAGGAGAACAGCTGGACATCCGAACATACAGCACTTTTACGGTACGACCACACGACATATACAATCTTCGTCTTCGTTGCAATCGAATCGTTCGCAATCAGCAATCGTCGTCTTCGTCTGCGCAGAAGAGTGATGATGTAACAAGGTATACTTAAAATTGTTGCTTGAGCTTATTCAGCATTAACCAGCACTCTTCTGCGCAGACGAAGATTGCCTATGTAACCTCTATATAAATTTATAGTAGTCTTTTGATGTAAGTTATATGTATTTGTGGTCGTACTGTTCCCGCGTTGAAATGGATCGCTCGGTCAATAGATACGAGTATATCCAAGTGACAATTGAATGAATATATTACATTTATTTAACTTACTTCAAGTGTATTGAGATCCGATTTCATGCCATTAAGTGCTGACTGCATCAAGAACCTTTCATATAGGTTTTGGGACATGTGTCCCACAACAGCAAACATGCCCACATACATGACTACTTCTGCTACGATAGCTCTGACGGATTTCGTTCGAGGCATCTTGGAAAATGGGTGATTACATATTTTTGATGGTTAAGTTCCACGTGGAATTTAAGGTGGATTAGTTACATTTTTGGAGTTTCACACTAATATGATGGTTGACACACCTGTCACCAGCTGCCACTGGCTGCCACTAAAAGCTGACATTTGTCAAAAGCTTGCGTTGACATACCCAGTATGTACCCAGTAAAACATTGTAGTATTTAAACGTACCGTGCCTTATCATCAACGTACACATCCTATTTTTGCTAATACGAACTTTTGCGTCGTGTTTCCTATTAAGGTTTTGGAAACCATACATAAATATTTCTGGACAATCTAACACAAATCGACATAGTCCAAGGGCATTCACCCTCACACCTTAAACTCTAATATGTAATTAGATTCCATCAAATCTACCAAGAAATGTCATTGTCACAATGACATCTGTCAACTTCAATATGTGGGACCAGATGTCGCCAACCCTTTCTTAATAATAAAAAATACAATTATCTAACTAGGTGAATAATATATTGAAATCCCTGTCTATGTATGGAATACGGAAGTTACTTGCTGCATCAAAATACGTAATTTATTATACATACCTTTAATGAAATGCTGCAATTGCCTACATAATGCGATACCTACTCCTACTACCTACACATTATGAAACAAATATGTTTTTAGTAGCGGCCCAAACAAACTTTCTGGACTTCTCTATACTATGTGTAGAAGATACAAAGAAAAATATTTTATGTCACACCTGGCCATAAAGTAGCTTTTTACGCTCGCTACGCGTACGAAAACGTGTAGGCATGAAATGATGTACACAACACGGGAGATAAAGAAAAAGCCCTTGATCGCATATTTGAGGCCCTCGCTTGCAGCTGGGGCCGCAAACATCTGCGATCTCGGGCTTTCTGTTTTATCTCCCTAGTTGTGCACGAGTGCACCTATGACTGGTTACTTGCAGTGGACTGGCAGGCCTGAGGCGAGTGGGAGAGGAGAGAGCCTTCCCGATTAACCTGCAGTGTCTGTTTTCCAGTGACGTAACTCTCAGTTACGAGCGTTCGTCTACCAGTGTGGAGTGTTCGACTACCAGAGTCCCAGTGACCGTGCGGCGTATGTGCCGCCTATATTATACTGTCTGACTCTCCGCCCCTCTCTTCAGACCTGCCTCGTCCGCTGACCCTTATTTGGTAAAATCTCTAAATTACAATTTTACGGGCGCTATTCATGGGTTTCAAGAAAGGTATAGTTATTACTCTAAGTAATAAACCATTAGGCATTATTGCCGGCCCGTTGTCTGTTCGGCCCGTCGGCACGTTGCAACTCACAGGTACAATACAGAACAAATGGTGTTTTAGTGCACACCCTAATAAAATAGAAATCAATTCCAAGAATATGAATTCAAACAATTGGCAGTTATATCCCTAATGGGCGGCTACGTACAATTAAACCATTAAAACTATTGCTAATTTCTTCTCACGGTTTGTGAGGTTTCGACACATCTGGCAGTCCTTTCTTTATAGATCTACCTAAGACTAACAATGAACTTAACAGATGAATAATCTAAGGGAACTTAACTAAGGCACTCTTATCGAAAATAACACTAATATTAATTCGCCGTCCTGCACACTAGTGGTGTAGTATACTTACTATTAAAGATATCGTCACTAGGCACTACGTACATAACTTGCTCAGCTTGGCATTAAGTGAGGTTGATCGGTCTGTTAAAGACTGTCAAATCATATAATTTATGTAATTTTTATGTGTCTATGAAAGTCCAAATCTGTAATAAAATTAAAGACTTGCCATGGTAGAAAATTATCCCTATTTTTTAACAGCTGGCCTAAAAAGGGTGGCCTAACAGTGTATTGTGTCAAATGAAAACAACAATATTTTTAATAAGTTTATTTATTCTTCAAGTTCCGATCCACTCAATTCATCTTCACCTGTGTTTATAATAAACGGCTCTACAACATCATCAATTAAATGATCTAATTGACACATTTCATCCTCTACTTTAATAACATGATCTATGCACGATCTCCAGCGTTCTGGTGTAACAAGCTCCAAACCTTCCTGGAATAATGTTTTGACCTCGGCCATTTTAAAACTTTTATTATTTTTGGCGACATGTCCTTTTACCTGTGCCCACACTAATTCAATAGGGTTTAGTTCACAATGGTATGGGGGGAGTCTTAAAATGGTTACATTGTGAGCAGCCGCTAATTCATCAACTGCCATTTTGCTGATCTTGGGTTGGCTTTCTACCAGAGCCCATAACTCCGTTTTTATCATGGACATGTCACAGGGTATATTCCTTTCATGCAGCCATTGAATAATTTGGCCCTTGTTCCACCTCTTTACAGGGCCACTTTCCATTTTTCTAGAATGGTATGGAGCATTGTCTATGACTAGTACAGAATTGGGCTTAAGCCTTGGCAATATACCAGTCAGCCACTCTTCGAAATGCTGAGCATTCATTTCTTTATGGTAGTCATCAGTATTTTTCTTCGATTCAAATAATAGTAGTCCATTTTCTAAAAATCCTTCATCGCTGCCAATGTGGCTTATAATGAGCCGCCTTCCTTTTCCTGATGGAGCCTTCAGTCCGGTTGTAAGACCCTCTAAAAATGCTTGTCGAGATGACAAAACTTTTGGGTCTTGCCACACTTTGTTTACCGTGTGCCCTTTAACAAGAAAGAATCAGATTAAAATAAAAATTACTACAATTACTCGTAAATCTCGTAACATAGTGATGAATAAATGTTTACAATCACTTAATGAATACTTTTGGTACAGGCAACATCAAAGATATTTAGTTGTTACACTTTTACAAATTTTTACAGGAGTAAGGATCAAAAGTGTAAACATATTTTTAATGTCAATTGTACAATGTTTTATTGCAACTATTTTTCCAGATTTTTTTTCAATTACTTATTAAGACAATTCTAATGAGCCCAAACAAATTATGTAAATTATAATATATATACCTTCATTAACCCAAGTCTCATCTTGGTAATATATTGGTCTTCCCTCTCTGCGATATTGTTTTATTTTTACCAAATATCGTTTTCTCCACAATATTATATCAGCCCGGTCAATGAGGCAGCTATGGCGTTTCCGACTTGCATATTTGAAATTTAGGTGCTTAAGTACCAGTCGCAAGGTAAATGCAGACAAATTTGGTAGGTCCGGGTCATCATTAACAACCTGCAACACCTAAGAACATAATACAAATTTTAGTACATTGACAAGTAAGTATTCATGCTTTGTGTTTTTTTTTTAAATACATGCTTGTATACATAGAAAACATCCAAGACTGAGAAACAAATATTCGTGATAAACACAAATAAATCCCTATGCAAACCCGGGGCCTCTGGCTTCGTAGGCAGGGTCACTACCAACTAGGCTACGGAGGTTGTTATCATTAATTAGAACATTTTCTGCTTTTTAAAAGATGGTAATATTGCCATCATACAGCATTACATTATAACAGTAATAAATGGTCATGATTACAATTAAAAAAATACCTTTTGAATAGTAGGCGGCTCATTGTGATGGAAAAATTGATGCACTATCCGTCTAATGGCTGCAAACGTAAACTCGTCCAACTTGTCAATTACTGCCAATTTCGGGCCAGGTTTCTTGGGCGAAGCGAATTCGTTGGTCGTATTATGTTCTTTTAGTATATTTCTGACGGTTCTTTCGGATATTCCCAATATTTCCGCCACTTTTTTAGCACATTCAACTTGTGTCCAATACTTGTCCTGGGGCCACGTATTGTACGTATATTTGTAGCAGTTCATCACCATACATTTTTCGGAAACACTCATATGAGATGCCGGTCTTTTTTGGTGGGGAAAGAGAAATATTCTCTTTCATGTCCTGGGAGGGACCTGCCACGGGTTCCATTTTACTTACGTAAAACGAAAACTCACGTTCACGGTACAAACTTAACAAAGAGTCAACGTAAATACACAAAACAAACTTAACAGTAAACAAAAACTCAACAATGAAAAATACCACAACGAGGAAAGAAAACATTCGAGCGTTCAAGACAGACGTCAGATGCCGAATGAAGTGACAAGTGTCATGGCCGCCATACGTTCCCCATAAAGGGCGTACTACACAACACATAAACAACCCCATATATGAATTTCCTTTTTGAGGTGAAAAGATATGCACTCAATGTTAAGACAATAATGGTAATTATATTAAAATTGATTACCAAAGGTGGTTTACACCTGAGTTTTACCATTCCTAAACAAACATTTGTACCACAAAATAGTTTTTATTAAATATTAATTTGTGCGACAGCTTTTTTATGAAGTCTGGTTATTTAAACTGAGTATTTAAACACAATAATTAAAATTACCAATAAATGTTGTATATACGTCCATTATTTCGCTAAATTTTTTTTTTCTATTTATTGAACGTTTTATTCTAATGGCAACACAGTGGTAGCTTTGATGGAATCTATTTACATATTTTTTTTTAGAACCCATTCACGTACGGTACAGGGGGCCAATTCTTGGTCCGATAGAGATGCATGTCTATCGTGACATTGTATAGAATGGTAGAGTCACTTGTATGGAATCTCGAATAGAGATCATCTCGATCGAGCCCGAGAATTGGCCCCCAGTTTCAGGGAAATCTCCTCCCTCGGACGCTCCGATTGTGGACTGAGCTCTCTGCCGAAGTTTTCCCGAGGGGCTACAATATGAGGTTTTTCAAAAAAGGAGTGTATATGTACATTTTTAAAGGGTCGGCAACGCGCATGTGGCAACGTTGGAGTTGCAGGCGTCCGTAGGTTGCGGTGACTGCTTACCATCAGGCGGGTGTACACTTGTATATTGATACTTAATACATAGAAAACATCCCCAAGACCCAGGAACACTTATTCGTGCTCACCACACAAATAAATGCCCTGACCGGAATTCAAACCCGGGACCACCAGCAATCATCACATTCAAACAAAAACAAATCGATCACGGCACCAAAAAGTGTCACAATCCTATAATTATCGCTTTTGAGTGGTTTTGATTCGAATACCCAAATCCGGAAACGCAAAACAGTTCATTCCCAGGTGGAAGAAGTTCTGCGGCGAAACTAGTGAGGCTTTTTTCTATATAGATAGTTCCTTCAACGGCACAAAGGGGTAGTTAGGTACTATGACGAGCGAAGCGAGGAGGAGTGTTAGTAGAACCGCGACCCTACAGCTCGCGAGCCGAGCGAGCGAAGTGAGCGTGCCGCAGTACCGGCCGGCGATGCGCCACAATCCAACATTGGGAACTATACTTTTGGGAAAAAGTCTCATCTCACTTTCATGGGACTACTGGGAATAAATGGCAAAAACCTGATGAAACCTGACCTGTGTGCTGGATAATAGATCATCCAATGTCGATATCAGTGCTGTCCTGTACCTTATTCTAACTAGAATAGCGTGCAATATTAATTGCTTTATATTGAATTTTCTCCGCTTCACTCCTTCGCCATAGGTAATAAATGGGATTAAAATAACATTTTCTCAAACATGCAATGAAATATTAATGTTATGTTCCTTATAATAGGCTGCGAAGTATGACGTTTCAGGTGCGGCTAGGACAAGAGGTCGTTAATGCAATTTCATACAAATGTTGCAGGCCTAGGCCGGCAAAGTCCTCTTTTTTAATTTCCATTCCACATAGATTTGTGGCACAGGCATCATGACATTCTGCCACTATGCGTATTAAAAATAAAACTTTGTTTTTTTTTGTTGTTTATTTCATTGCATGTTTGAGAAAAGCACTATACATACCTCGGCGGGAAATATGGGGTTGCCGGCCTTAGACCTATCCGGCCTCGCTTCGCTCAGCCGTCTATATGTCTTCGGCCGGCAATCCCTTTTGTCCCGGCCTCTGTAGTAATGTACTATTATGCACCTTTTTTCCACTTTATTATAAAACATACTTAATTTGCCAAAACTTCAATATACAATAAACTTCAGCACTAATCAAAATCTTCACCTGCACTCAACAAAGCAGAGTCTAGGAAGTATTCATTATTTTCAAGGGAGCCATTTGAACATGAGTAATGGTTCTTAGACTGGTTTATTCCTTGAACCACCGGCGACGGGCAATCTTACAGTAATTACCGAGGAGTTGCACAGGCATCGTCTGAAAAAAGATTGATGCTATTGTACGACTGTACGTTTGGTATACTGTTAATTATTATATTATTCTGAGGTATTGTTGTGGATACTACATCCGTCACTCTCGCACTTGTCTACTTGTCAGAGCGTGACGGACAACAAAAGCAAAAGTGAACGAGATTTAGCAATCGTGCTAAATCTCGTTCACTTTTATATTTATCGAAATATCGATAAACTGTCGATAGTATATACGAAAATGTATCGTGATTGAAGAGTTCTTCAGTTTGAAATAGTTCATTCAGGCTGAAATAGAGGCGCTGCCAGGTAATAAGTACCTATTATTTCTGTAAGATGAGTTTTATTTTCGAGATCATCCCAATTGTCTTTCCTTAGGTACTTGCTTGGTGGAATTCCCAAACTTAAATGGCAGTGAGCGGCCCACATTGCCCGACGAACCGATGGCCGGTGGGGCCAGAGAGTTCTCTAGTAACGACCGCATACCGGAAGATGCAGCGTTGGAAGGTCCCCGAAGCACGAGGTGGGCTGATGACTTGGTTAAGGTCGCAGGAGTCCGCTGGACGCGGGCGGCCCATGACCGGTCGTTGTGGCGGTCTCTGGGGGAGGCCTCTACGTCCAGCAGTGGACGTCGATCGGTTGACGATGATGACGATGAGGTACTTACAGTGTCCGTTGAAACATTCCGCATGGAGCACTGTTGCAGTAAACGTACATCTTTAGCAGAGGTCATGCAGGATTTTTCCGCCAGCTCCACTTCAATCTAATAAGAATAAGAGTGTACAAATGAGAAACGGGATGTTATGTAAGGGTCAGTTCAGTTGTTTCAAAACGTCGGCGTCGGTAATCCGACGTGGATAAGAGGAGCGACGTCAAAGGGTTGTAGATGGGCTTCTCTCTCGCGCGGTCTTTGTTGAGTGGTCGACATTTAATTTGTACGGCAAGTTTGTGATTTTGCATATGCCTGGCTAGCATGATAGCTTATACCGTCACGTTTTGTGTGACGCTTTAGTACATTTAAGCCACATAACGTGATGGTATAATCGCTATCATATATCTATCGTGCTAGTTAGGTTGCTAGCGCTATTTTATATATCTTTGATCGATCTGTAATCATAAGCTGGTGCAACTCGCCCTGAGATTATAGACCGATCAATGTATAAAAGACGGCCGGAACGGAAGTCGAGTCGTCTACAGACTCCGAGACCCGACAACGATAACTGAGTTATATTATTGGGACCCGCGGTGCCGTGACGCACGTGTTAAACCGTACTGCACCGAGGTCCGAGATCCAAATGGACTTCGACGTCACACCTTACAAATGAAGCGTGACTAGTAAAGTCGCATTGTTTAGAGCCTTCCGACTCTCGGGACTCCACAGTGAGCACATTGTTGCGAACAACATTTTGGCCCCCGCTCAAAATGGATGTAGGGTTGGGTCACGTCGTACTAAAAAGCTCCTCCTCATAGACATGACCATTTGCCAACGAGTCCGGCGAAACAGAGGGACCCTATCGACGGCCTGGATTGACTATAAGAAGGGTTTTGATTTGGTGCCTCATTCATGGCTGAGGAGGATCTTAGAGCTGTATAAAGTTGATGCAGTTTTGAGATCCTTCTTAGTTGCTTGCATGGGGCAGTGGACCACAGTCCTTCGTCAAGCCGGGGGAGGAGAGGGCCCCTCTGGCCCGCAGGATTCCATCAGGATTGAGCGAAGTATTTTTCAGGCTGATTGTCTGAGTCCCTTGTGGTTTTACCTAGCGGTGAATCCACTCAGTACCCTGCTGAAGGATTCAGGACTAGGTTGCCAGCTTCGGAGAGAGGGTGAGGTCATTTCTCATCTGCTCTACATGGACGACCTTAAACTATTTGCACCAAATAAACATGACCTGGTTGGAGCTACTGAAAACCACAGAGGTCTTCAGTAGTGCCATCAAAATGGAAAATGTTGTCGATAAGTATGCGGTCATGCATGTACAGCGGGGGAAAGTAGTAAATTCCACAAATTAAAAATTTCTGAGACAATGGCTCTCAGATCTCTCCGAAGCAGAAAACTATAAATATCTTGGTATGTCACAGTCTTTGGGTATCGAGGGTGGAGACATCAAGCGGGCGGTGAAGGAGCGCTTCTTCTGTCGCCTGACAAAAGTACTCAGCAGTTTTTGTCGGGCGGCAATAGAGTGCGCGCCTTCAACGCCTGGGTGATGCCCTTGCTCACATACTCCTTTGGCATATTAAGGGGGACTCAGACTGAGCTCGATTTCCTGGATCGAAGGATGCGTGTACTGCTCATTGCGCACCGTATGTTACACCCACGATCTTCTGTTGTGAGACTGTACATCCCGCGGAAGTTTGGAAGTCGCGGCTTCTTAAATGCCAAAGACCTCCACAACCGCGAGGTGTGCAGTCTCAGGGATTACTTCCTAAACAGTGAGTGTGGGCTGCATCGTGACGTAGTGGCAGTAGACGCATCTTTCACCCCGCTCTTCATGGCAAACGAGAACTGGCGCAGACTTAAAGTACTAAGCACCGAGGACCGCAAGGCGGCATGGAAGAGTAAGGAGCTACATCGCTACGGGTCTACAAGGCTTTTACGGGGCCCGACGTAGACCTGCTCGCGTCGGTGAACTGGTTACGTTTCGGGGATCTCTTTGCGGAAACCGAAGGTTTTGTCTGTGCAATTGCGGACGAAGTTATCATGACGAATAACTACCGGAAATATATCCTGAAGGACGGTACGGTCGACATTTGTCGGGCATGCTGCCGCCACGGAGAGTCGCTCAGGCATATCATTTCCGGTTGTGGTCATCTTGCTAACGGCGAGTACTTGCACAGACATAACTTGGTAGCCAAGATTATTCACCAGCAGCTTGCTCTTCTGTACGGTCTTGTGGACTTCGAAGTGCCGTACACACCTACGCCAGTTCTCGAAAATGGTCGTGCCACGCTCTATTGGGATCGATCTGTCATCACGGACAGGACTATTATGGCCAACAAACCTGATATCGTGCTGACAGATCGATTGAAGCGCCAGGCAGTGCTCGTCGACATCACCATCCCCCATGATGAGAACCTCGTGAAGGCCGAGAAGGACAAGGTTAGTAAGTACCTAGACCTGGCACACAAGGTAACCGCTATGTGGGATGTTGATTCGACGATCATTGTCCCGATAGTCGTCTCCGCGAACGGTCTAATTGCGAAGAGTCTCGACCAACATCTTAAGAGACTCTCGCTAGATGGCTGGGTCAAGAGTCAGATGCCGAGTTTCTTACGCCGGTTCTTCTCGTGGCAGAGGTTTATTTTTCCGAACCGGTGGTAGTTTATTGACGTTCATAGGTGCATGTAATATGCCTAATTTGAAGAATAAACTACTTTTACTTTTTACTTTTTTTTTTAGAAGGCGGTACTCTTGGACACGGCGCGGATAGTCCGGAGGTTTCTTTCTCTGTCGCCCTAACCACCGGTCTTACCTCTACTACCTACTCACCTTAGGCCCTGCCTCACTGCTGGCGGGACCCTAGGTTAGGTTTTTTATAATGCTTTTATATTTTGTATGTATGTTTATATATTTTACATTTATAAAGTAATTGTAAAAAACCTAGCTTAAGTAAGAAAAGAAATACGGAGAATAATAATATTGTAATGGCGCTGGTAGATCTCATCTCGGCACGAACACGCCGGCTTACAATTACTTACATACGGTTTAATGTAATTCACTCAGATACTCGAGACTGTGCTCGATAGTGCTGTGGGTAAATAAAAGTTATTTGTTCAACAGGAGAGCAAAGTAGATTTTTGCTGTGTGTTGATGTTGAGTCTTGAGGAAGCGAAAGATTCTATAACTAAAATTGCATAAAATTTGAATCTTGAGCGTAGCGAGGGACTCAAAGACACGAGATGCAAAAATCTTTGCTCTCGTGTGATACATACAACTTTTCACCTTAACGACGAGAACATATAACGCAAAGTAATCGTGACAGAGAGTGACCATTAAATGTTCTAAGTTTGTATTACACCCCGCAGTATGAAAAGATGACCTGCGACTAACCTACGATAAGAAAAGTTTTTTCACGCTCGCAGCAAAATTGCATTTTGCTCACTGGTTTCAAGCAGCAAAACCGCCATGTTCGAGCCGCTGAAGTGAAAATAAATGTCTCGTTAGGCCCAATAAAACACCCGTATTTTCTTTAGTATAAATTCGTCGAAATTTCTTCGTTATTAAAGATAAATTATTTTACCCTTTATACTTTTCACGTTTACGTTAATCACAAGACGTTAACGCACGATTTTTCTAATCTTATATGGAATAAGATATACTACTGTACAAATAAGGATTTTTTCAACCTTTACAAGCTCCAAAAATTTCTTCATACAGTTCAGTTCTTTGTCATGGTTGTAGGAAACAGTTGACAAGAGATAGCTGACAAAAACCACAACAGCGAAGACGGCAACGACCATCAAGTTTTCAGATCCCCAGAAGTTGTTCCTCGGCGGAGTAGCAGTTTTGGTGTTTCGAACGCTTTTTCTGGTAGATCTACTTCTTGCGCCTATAAAAGAAATTATTGTAATATTAAAATTGTGCAGTTGTAAGTGCAATGGATTTCATAAAATCGTGAAGAAATTAATACCTACAGTGTTTTTCGTCCAGAGCGTTCGTGCCCTAGCGGCGCCCGCGTACCGCGTGCGGTATGCGAGGTTAAGCAATGTCGGCCAGAGTCAGTTCTTGGATGGGTGATCGCTTTGAGTGGTTTACTAACTGAGCGCTCCCGAGCTTTGGAAGGCACGTTAAGCCGTTGATCCCGTCTGCTGTCTATAATAGCAGTCGATAAGCCAAGTTAGAGGCCTTCAGGCGGCTTGAGAATTTCTAACAGTCAAGTTGCCGACTCACTTGATAAGCCTAATCCCAATAAGGTCTAGTTTCCCCCTTGGGTTGGAAGGTCAGATGGCAGTCACTTTCGTAAAAACTAGTGCGCCAATTTTTGGGATTAGGTAGCGGACCCCGGGCATCCTTCAGGATACAACTGTACTGGGATAACGCTAGATAATGATGAGTGTTTTTCGTCCAAAAAAATCCGAAAATAGAACGATAGGAAGGGTTTTCTCAGAAGACTCGCCTACCTTATTGACCTGACCAAGTGAAAGGAATTTCCGGGTTTCCGGCTGAACTCTTCTACAGGGCGCATTTCTCAACCGATTCTAGTGACATTTTGTGAGCAGGTTTGATAATTAAATAAAGGTATAGAATTTTTGTCGTTGGTTTTCGGAAATTTTGAAATTTGAAAAAATAATCGCGTGATCTACAGTTCACAGAGCCACTGTTTTATACATAGAAAACACTATTACTCTCCACTTACCTGAAGTACCTATTCTGGAGCTACACTGCTCCATTACTATTTTTATGTCCTACATGCATATTAACTATCTAACTTTACTCATGAATTCATCATGTGGCAGCATGTACAATATCTAGCATATAAAAGGTATGGTTAGTTAGTTAATCCGGAAATCGCAGCCGCGGAGATAATAGGTTTAGGTTTTGCATATTTTTTTGACATGGACGGATCAGATCAAAGATCTGATCACAAAGTACAATATATATACTGAGATAGAGATACCAATGAAATACTCCACATAGATCGTAGCGCCGTTGTGTATTTAGTAAGAACTAACCGCACGACCGCTGCATCCCTGTCACTTCAATATGCAAGTGCGATAGAGATAGCACCGAGTGACATTTGGTACAAACAAGTTAAACTAACATTTCCATAGAAAAATTCGTACTTCGAGCTGAAAGGCCCCTGATGGACGGATCAGATCAAAGATCTGATTTTCACCTTGACATACAGTTTTTTTTATTTCTTGATGTATGGATCTTATGGATACAAAAATCCTTCAGATCCTTCAGAGTCGGATGCACAAAGTACAATATATATACTGAGTTAGTGTTACCAGTGGTATATTCCACATAGATCGTAGCACCGTTGAATATTTAGTAAGAACTAACCGCACGACCGCTGCATTTCTGTCACTTCAATATGCAAGTGCGATAGAGATAGTGATGAGTGTGACATCTGGTACAAACAAGTTAAACTAACATTTCCATAGAAAAAATCCTACTTGCTGAAAAGCCCCTGGTCGGATGACATCGTGGTTGACAAATTTAGGTATGTTGCCGGGGTTGCTAGTAGAAATGGGCCTTGCCAGGGATATTTCCAATTTTGTATGGGGAATATTTCCGAGCGGGAAAATTTGTAATATTCCAGGTATGGTAGTACTATTACATATATTTTCTGAGTTCCCGATCACGGCACATCAAAAAGTCTGTATATAAAAAGGAACAAAGGACAAATATTAATAAAATAGGTACTAGTTTCTAGCACGATAGGTATTATGGCTTTTATAGTCATGTTTTACGTAACATTTTGGGCGATTAAGCCCGTAGAAAATGACCATAAAACCGATCGTGTTAGCTGGGCACAAAAGTATACCTATTTATCATCCTAGACGGCGTTCTGTCTTATGTCACAAAAAATAAGGGCGTAAATAACCTGTAAATAACAAACTATTAAATTTTGATAGAGTTTAAAATACCAACTTGATTTTATATTTAAATTTTTATTTTACATGTGACGCTTTTTGATTTCATTGCTATTGAGTCAAATTATTGTACTTAATGACGATCTTTTACTAATGTTTTTTTACAAATGTAAAATACTATGTAATTCTGTGAAGGAAGTAAATACATCAATCTATCTATCTAATTATCTTGGCCTGTTGAAGGGGGAATTACAATTAAATTAGGTATACCTATATAATTGTTCTCAAACATGCTCGGAATTGGTCGTATTTTGTTTCAAAAACAAACATACAAAGTGCCTATTTTTATCCACCCAAATTTAAAAAGTTTCAACTCTTCCCTGTGGCATTATAGTCTTACTAAAATCCATTATTTCCTGCTGCGATAAACTTTAAAAAAATCTGACAGTGCTATATTTAGCCAAAGAAAACTGCCCCCAATCCACGCATTTGCCAGTGTGCGCATTTAATATATTTCTTTTTTTTTCTTTGTATAAGAAATATTTTAAAACTTAAAATATGTTACAATTTCATTGATTTGAATCAATTTGAAAACGTAAATATCACTACATGTGTTATTATATTATACTGACTTTAAAACTTTGACTGTAGAAGAAGCGTGAAAACTTTCAGCTTAATCTAAGTAAAAAAAAATTCACTGGGTTTTTGGGTACGTCGCCAAATGTGTTTTGTTATTTGTTTTATTTCCTCACATTGGTTGAGAAAACCACTATATTGCACCTTGGCGGACACCTGATTACCTAACTCGGTCTCTTGGTCAGACAATCCCTTATTTTCCGAGCCTCAGCTAAAATATACTATTTATCCAAAGTAAAGTCTACAGTTTAACATAAAAACCCCGTAATATGAGCCATTACTCGCAGGTTTTTACCATAATCCTCAATAAAGTTGCAATACTTCCACGCCATGATGGGCCGCCTAGCTGCCGTGATTTATACTGCTATTACAAAGCCTATTTCTTTGTTTTTATTCCTTTATTCACCAGTCAGTATTTAATATAAGAAGGCAGTTTATACGGGGAACGGGAATGTGATATGAGGCTCACCAAAAACTTATTTGCGAAGGTTTTGCTTACCTGGAGTTGCAGGCGTCCATAGTCTGTAGTGACCGTTTGCCATGGCCATGCGCTTATTTGCCAGGGCCGTGGTATAGAAAAAAACCCAAGTACCAGCAATAATATTATCAGAGAGGACAGTGCATTTAAAAATAACTGCACTCTAATAGTGCATGAGCCCGCAACAGATTGCGTACAAGTTTCTCACGGGCTGTACCTATCTAAAATGGAAACCCGTGATCCTTGCCTACCCCACTGGGAAACAGGCGTGGTTATATGTATGTATGTATCTGTATGTTAACTTAAATGCTTAAATGCTTCAGAAAGTGCCCGCTCTGTGAATGTCAGCTGTGGTTCCGTACTACAGTTTCTAAACCATCAGTACTCATTTTACTGCTTTTTCGAAAAAAAACTCGGTTCTTATATTCAAAATCTAAACGGAAAAGCGCAGATCATATCGAGCTAACATTTAGCTAGCGAGCGAGCAAACATTTTGGGGGATACAATCACCTTATCTAATGTCGGTATAAATAAATATTTAAAGATATCGCTTGTGTAATGGGTTGTGGTCCGAAGAACTGTTCGACATGATGCCCACGGCCGCTTTGTACAATCGCACCGCTCGCCGTCGGTAGGGCATTCATCCTCACACATTAGAACCTAAATGGTCGCGTACGGTACGGTTTCAGAGGAATTTCCTCCCTCAGACGCTTCGGTTGCGAAATTAGCTTCCTGCCAAGGTTTTCCCGAGGGACTACAGTATGGGGTACTTTAAGAAAGGAGTGTATAAATGCTTAAAGGGTCGGCAACGCGCATGTTGCAACACGCTTACCATCAGGCGGGCCGTAAGCTTGTTTACCAAGTGGTTTAAAATATCTATCTACATAATATCATTAAGTGCAATATTTGGGATATTTGATGCGTAAAGAGAAATATGAATTTCTGTAACTCATTACACGAGGGAAGATCCAACGAAAAAGACACCCGGCAGAAATTTTCGCACTTTGCTCAACGTGAGCACAAGATCTTTATTCCGCGCGGCCATGTCTAAAGTCCGTATAGCCCATACGATAGCCCACCTCCGATTGGAGATGCCGTTTGAAGAAGAAGAAGAATATCCTTAAACGAGCAATTCTAGATCTCGGTAACAGCTACTTCTAATTTTAATTGAACCGAAATTTTCAATTCTGGGATTTAAGGGGGTAAAAAATCTATCTGGATCTCATCTTCTGGAAATTTCGTATTCTCCGAAAAACATGAAAGATATAGAGCAAAGCCCGCTCGCCCAGGTATCCATTACCTGACGTAGAAGGCGACTAAAAGGTCCTTGGGGTCGAAGACGGTCACATTTGGGGGCTGTGATCGCCTATGAAAGGAAATGGTGGGACCCACAGACTCTAGGGCGGCACTGGTGCGTTCCGAAGGAGATCCCAGAGCCGCCCGAAATGAATTGAGGAGGACGATCGGGGGGTTTTTAGTCGGTGCAAGTCCGACATAACCACCGCACTGTCCCCGCGGTGCGGTGGTATCCATAATGGATTTTACCCCCGGAGAAAAAAATAAGGTACAAACGCCAACACAGTCAAATGACCAGTCATGACCCTTATTACAATACGTATAAAGTGCATGAATGGTCAGTTAACTGTGTTGGCGATGGTACTTTTCAATAAAACGCTACCATACTTGTATCTCACTCCGAATCTAGGTTGGGTCTAGCCCCTTAAACACCATCCTAATGCGTTCTCGGTAATTAATTCCTTGGATCTGTAATATATCATTCGTAAGTCGCGACGGCTATCCATAAATCATAGCTCTCGGGATAGTTGGCTGCTTAGTGGGTATACATGACGTGGGGAATTCGGTGGAAACAACGTACCTAAAGTTTAATAGTATGTAGGAAGTTATATTTCCTTATTGGACTTGTGCAGTAACATGATTCGTACCGACAGCTTCCTGTCTCAAATATGGAACTTTTAATAACTGTACTTTTTTTTTAATACTACGACGATGACAAACAATCTTACGGCCTGCCTGATGGTGAGCAGACACCGTAGCCTATGGACACTTGCGGCTCCAGAGGAATCACAAGTGCTAAACGTCCTGTTTTGTTTATGTCCTAAGGAAGTAACAGTATGTGTTATTACTTGTTTAACACTTTGATGGACACTATTCCAGACACAATAGAAATAACAATAGAATTACGCATATAGGCGTCTACTGTCCATCTATGCATTAAAAGGTTTCTAGGCATCCTTTCTCAAAAGCATATCTTCTATTTTCTCGGCAACTTCTATGACTTAGCCACAGATGAAATATAAGTTACTTCGTAAACTTAGCTGTCACTTCACACACTCAACGTTTTCCATTTTAGTTCAAGGCGCTAAAATAAAAGTTATATAGGTGTTAATTTGCTGAAATATATTATTATGTTTAGCTTTATTTTCCATTGATTGTTATTCTATTTAGTGACAGAAATACTTACATATGTACGTATGTAGGCAACGTACGAAAACTAAGAAGTATCCTCGTGATATTATTTAGGGTTGTATCACCAAAACAAGCCGAAGCTTTTGTTTTAACAAGCAATATACATTCTTTTGTGATATGTGATATGTCTGTATACGCCGATATTGAGAAAATACCCCTCGACAAAACCTTGTTGATTTTGAACGCGGGGGAAAAAGGGCTAGAACTGAAATTCCGTCAACCTGCATCGTTAATCTATTTTAATCTAATCAACATCGATATGAAACATCTGTTCCATGTACAATGTCTTCAACCTATATTTCTTATGGCACCTAAACTAGAATCCCTGCAATTCTCACGTACAATGCACCTAACAATCTAAGCTTACCTACAGTGCATCAGGTATAAATACTTATGTCTATAGCAATAAGGTCGGGTTTCATCGGCGTGAATTGTGGCGTGATATAGACCTAGCCGCGAGACGTTCGGCTCACATTTCTCGCTCGGTTGATAATAAGCCTCCTGCTATAGGGATTTACCAACAAATACTTCCAAGTTTGCATTTTATCATTATCATCAGATATGTATATACTATATACATACTGTTTTTAACGATTAATGACTTCCGTTCCTTCGGGCATATATAGCCGTGTATATGTATACCCATAGAAACGATGTAGCATATTTATTTTTATCAAGTTTTTTTTTTCATTTTCACTTAAAATTATTAAATATAAGTACATAGATTTATCACCTTAACAAAGGTTTTGAATGATATGTTTAGCAAATATATTAGAAAAGTTTCGGGTAACTTCTTACAATTAATGAGATCTTAAGACGGACACTGAAATATCAAAGCATTGGTAAATTTCATACAGGAGCTAGGGTGGTTAGAGTAGCGCTACCCCTTTCACGCAAAATATGCACGCTAGTTGTCGACTTGCGGAAAACGCCCAGTAAAATTAACTAATTATTTAGTAAAAAAAATCAAAATCGTAGTACTAGGTGAAGTAAAAAAAAAAGGTATCGTATAAAGAGGTTTTAGTCACACATTCTGCCAAGCGAACATTTTAATATTATATGTATTACACATATTTAAGATTATCTTTAATATTACAGGAAAAATACAACTTGATTTACTATTATATTTTCGCGAGCAGCATCACGCACGGCAGTCGTCCCTACATGTGCACACACACACATAACATAAACTACGGGTATATTTTCAGACATCACACACGTCACAAAAATACTTTACAATAAAAATACCTGTTCCTTTAGACATGAAAGGGGGATTAAATCCCTTTCCCCGCCGGCCGGAAACATCTTTTATCCCATCCAACGGATATCGTACTGAAGATAGGACAGATCCTGTGTTCACTGAATGTACGGTTGTGAGGGAAGATTAATTTTGTATGAAAGCCTATGCATTGTTGGTAAAATGGAAAGCAATTACTGGTTTTCTCAAGTCATATTAAAATGAGGGAAATATTAATTTAAAATTAAAGGAAAAGTTTAAAAATAACCTATTTTGGAGCTGGATTCGACCACCTCATGTCATAAGTCGCTCTCAACCAACTGAGCTTTTGGGACCATGCTAGGTTCAACAAAATATTTCGACCAGTTCCGTCTTAATCCACGATGTGCGTATTAAGAGAGACGGAGGCAAATATAAATACCGTACCTTTCTTTTTGTAATTTTTGGGGTAGTACCTTGTTTCGTAGATAGTAGTTTCATAAAATGTATGTTTCCCATAATTTTCATTTCATAGAAAGCATTTATTCACAAAGGGTCGTAGTTGTAACCTAACCTAACCTCATTTTCTGGTAGACCTAAATGAGTTCTAAACAATGACCTAAAAAGTTAATGGCTTCGGAAAAAAGATTTATATGAAATTAATAATTCTGCAAGTGCGAAACAAGATGACAGGGACACAAATTTTTGTTTTCTGTATATTTGTAAGTAGCTATTTGTGAGCTCTGAAGGTAGGACGTCAAATGATAGCAAATAATGAACTTATAGTAGGGTGGGTAACCAACCCGGTGTTCGACGCTACAATCGTATGTGATATTGATAGAGGTGAAAAATTAGGTATTAACGTTCGGGTATTACTGTGTCACTCATTGGGATATTTACCATAATACTTACTACCAACTCAAGAATTATATAATAATAATAATTATATAAGTATACATTCTTCACAAAACTTCTTCACAAAATGTACATTTTGCGTTTTGTGCATTTTGCTCCGAAGGGATAATCTCGACAGTTTCGGAAAGATCATCAAATTTTATAGATCGTAACCAACTCTGTATAAATCTACTTTTGGTTCAAGTTTTTCCTAATACATTAAACATCAAATAAATGGGTATAACAGACAAAAGGAGTTATTTATAAATTTAATTAGTCGCAACATAAATTATTTACGTAATTTGGGAGTTATTAAGTTTTTCAACAGCTGTTACGAAATTTATTAGCCGAGTACTCTCGCACCGGGTATCCCGTTTCTGAGCAATACTGTTTAAAATAATACGTACGCCAATATAAAAAAAGACTGGCTATTAAATACACGTTTTTCTTGATAAATAATAAAATAAATAAATAAATTGGGGGACATTCTTACACAAATCGACCTAGTCCCAAACTAAGCAAAGCTTGGCCGTCGATAAGGCATAAATGACTCTTTAAATAATGTATACAATAATTAAAATAATTGTTGAAAAGTCCCCGGTGCACCTGGGTACGTCCTAAAACTACGACCATGCCACCGGGGGTGGGCAGCTGCATCCCTGGAGTACGGTGGAGATAATAATCTCACCTGATGGAAAGCGATATCACACTTTCCAGTTGAGAGGGCGCGATGTTACTGACAGGTAGGTTCATATTGATTTTTGGCAAACCCATTAATACTTGCCGTGGTTCAAACCTCCGACTTTAAAGTATAAAAACTGAAAGTCTTTCGGCTACAATGTCTTCCGTGCCGTGTAAATATATAAAATAGAAATTAGATCCATGATCAAAACAATTTAAAAATCAATACGCTCACTAAAATATACCCCTGGATTCAGTTTAATGGTTTCGTGGATGGATGGAGCGTTCGCGGTTGGTTTCCGAGCAACAGTTGGGCATGCAACAGCGCGAAACACGTCGTTGAGCCGTATTACGGGCGATGCGACCGCAGGTATCTCTTCATTCTTAACTCAGTAAACACTAAACATGATCATTTACAAAGGTTTTGTCCTGTGGGGTAAGCGCATGTTGGACACCCTAATTCCCAATAGTTAAACCTATGAGATTGAAAGTGTCATGTGTGGGGTCAGTGTAAAGTACTCGTACTTACGTTTACATACATTATAAGTTATAATGACATCGGATAAGTTTTATATCTTATACAGACTTCATAAAGTATAATCAGAAAAAAAAGAACAAAAAGTAGGCGTAGGCATACAAGTCATTAGATGTAAGGTATTTTATCCACACCCATATAGTAAATCCTCTTTAATAGTTCAAGTTCAACAACCATCCGTAAATACCAGCTTAACAAAATACCCCACCCCCGCCCAGCCTTCGCCCGCGCGCGGCCATTAGGTATTACATCATGTAGTTATGAATTATGAGATTAAGTATAATTTTACAGTACAGGTTCGGGGCGCGCGCACATGGGGTCGGGGCCAGGCTGCCGGGTTGTCTAGGTAACATGCTTCCGCCGGCTCAATGGTGGCATATGAAACACATTAAAGAGGAATGTAGATAAACTAGAGTATGCAACTGTAGGTACCTAGGTACATAATCAGGTATTATAACAATTGTCTGATCTTATTATGCTCCTATACTCGCCTGCGGCTCATTTCATAAAACCACACTCGTGTTTTAATGCCTCGCATTATGTAACAGTTGCATAAAATATTATTACATAATAGTTTGTATGCAATTCTTTTTTTTAGTTTGTATGACGAGGCAAAGGATTTTTTTCTTAGTTGGTATGATGAATAAAATCTGTTCTTAAGACTCTTAAACCACTGAATCGATTTAAACGAGGCATAAAGATTCTCAGAAAAATGTTTTATTTCTAAGACAGCCACTTCTTTTTCACCCCTTTAAGGGGTGGAAGTTTCTAGTGTTGGGAAGTCTAAATAACTATAAAACACTTGCTATTAAATTTACCTTAGGCGAGTTTAATTAATCCCTTACATCTTATCCCTTTACTCTTACGTAAGTAACTTAATGAATACATAAGAGATTCTCACATCCGATGACCTTGAGCAAGTAGGCTTTGTCGGACACCTTTCCGTAACCACTAAGGGTTTCAGGTCTGGCTTTAATCTCCTAATGTGCTTAAAAATGACAACATTTCCTGAATGTTATTTCATACTATTTTACGGGTAAGAGTTGGCTAAATAGACGCCTTTAAAGTAGACAATATGTTAGTTAGGTAACGGTTTAGTTAGGTACTTACAAAAATACGTATCGATTTAATCCTCTCATAAGTACGTACTGCAACTTTAATCTGCCGACATAAAAGCTAAAGGACATATCTTTGAGCAAGTTGTATGCACCCATATTTTTGCAGTTGACTGTACTGCTGGGTAATCATGTAGCTTTTCGAACGTACGACAGGTGGATCGTAGACCTGCCATTTTAAGTATTGAAGCGTAGTGAAACTACCCCACTGATCATAAATACAAGTCATACCTAAGTTAGAAAAGTGGTTTACATGTCCTGTATGGGGCCAGCGCTAAAATTAGGCCTTAAATCGTCTGAAACAGTAATAATACTGATTTATTTTCGACAACAATGATCCATAATAGATTGATATAACTTAGGATTTGACCACGGGTAAGACTAAAAAATTACTTTGACCCTTAACCAAAGTGAATGTTGCGCAAGGTACTCTTAAAGGCCGATTAAGTTGCATGAAATTTTAATTACATTGCGGGGCTACGAGCTATGGAGGTAAGACCAGTACTATCAAACCCAGCAATGTAATGAAAATTGCATGAAGATTCTTGCAAACGTAAATAAGCCTTTACTTGCATCTTACACATGGCACAGATTTTGCTGCGCAGCGCCTTGGCCAGCCACTGGGGTCAGAGGTGGAAATATAGTTAGGATATTCGATATTTCGACAATTTGTTCTGTGTTGAAAATTACCTACATAAACTGCAATATACATATACCTGTTTCTCGAATAGATCTTTGTACAAAATATTATCTTCTCGTTGTCTGCAACGGTGATGGTATATCTAATCCATAATCCATACTTATATTATAAATACGTTTGTTTGTTACCTTTTTTGATGAGTTAGGTATTCAGCAACTATGTTTTTGTTTAAAAAGACATAGGATACTTTTCATCTACCGCGAATCGCTTAAGGATGTGAAATGGGAGGGAGAATTGACTATCGGAGAGTGATTGGTACTTAAAACAGTGCTTTTAACTATCTGATTAAATAAACTGCAAACTTAAGCATTAGTGTACAAATCAATACAGTCCGACAGGTGAAGGAAATATTCTTCCTATTCAGAGGGCCTACCGCGAACTACAAACGAAATTTTCCCTCCCTGTCGCACTTACGTACGAATTCGCGAATGCGACAGAGATGGAAAATTTAGTTTCTGGTTCGCGCCCCTCAGTTTCCAAAATTTTGTTACGGTTGGTTAAGTTTCAGTTGACCTAATAACACTACTATTCGGATTTAAGAATTCTTAAATCTGAAAAGGGCTCAGCTAAAGTTACCTCTTAACATACGCCTACAAGAATTGAATAGCAAAAAACCTCTTAAGGCGATTAACAAGTTCTACGAGGATGAGATCGCGGGCAAAAGCTAGATATACAATACCCGTAGTAAAATAAATACGAGTATTATTTGTTCCTTATTCCTGACAATATTTACATTGGAAAAACCGCGAGGGAAATCTAAGGAGAGACTCGCTTCTTATTAATAAAAAATAAAACTAAAGGTTGGTTTGATTAATATGATTTACCCGTAAAACAACAAGTATTGTAAGGTTCATGTCATGTACTTTTGTTCGTCGTTTTCGACTACAGTTTTATGAAAATATCACCTTTCAATATTTTTTCTCGTGTATAGTAATTACGTAACAAGATTGACATTTGACCCTAATCTATGGCACTGGCAAGTGATTGAAGAGCAAGTATCGGTATCCAATCAAGGTTATGATTGAGAGGTCGAATAGAGATCAACTTTTCGCATAATTTCGATTTAGTATCAATGCCGTTTGCTGGTTATGACATGTTAGTATTGCGCGCATGGAAGTAATGTTCGAATAACGTTGTAATGCGAAAGGTAAGTCTCTCATCAACTCCAAAGTTTAATGGTGGTGTGTTCAGGCGACTGTAGCCCCTAAAAAAATTGAGTCGTCCGTTCGCATACTCGGTAGGTACCTAAGTATCTGCCCGTATTTTTACAAACAGTTTTATTATGCTGTGCTCTTCGCCCGCGCACAGACTAACATAAGACATTTCAATAAAAGTTTAGGTAATTTGATAAATAAATCATTTATAAAAAAGAGTTTTTGAAAATACTAACTTAGGCTGGGTTGCACCAAACCGTCTGTAATCGTAAACTGTGTTCGTTAAAATTTGATTGTATGGAAAGTTTGACAAGTTTCTATGGCATGTACAGCTGCCGGCGCCATATTTAACGTTGATCGGTCTGTGATCGTAAGTCGGTGCAACCCAGCCTTAAAACACAACAATCACCACAAGTTTCAAGATGTTTATTGACACTATTGTTCTATCTATAAGACATCCAATGTTCAGATTATTGATTAAAGACGAGGTAAACGACTCAGTGCTCGACACCAACCCATCGCTTGACACTTAGAATCTTATCTATAAAACAAACTTACATATAAAACAAAGTTAGGGCCTCAAGATCACAGAACATTTCCAGTGGGGGTGATCTGTGCTCAAGATACAGGCTCAACCTAGTTTGGGGTCCGCCAGACATCTATTTTACCGACGATATAACGAGTTGCACGCGGACGGAGTCGCAGGCAAAAGCTAGGTTTTGTATATTTGTGTGCTAATAAATAATTTTGAATTTTTTGATAGTGTACCATTTATAACTGAAGATCGGCTGGAGTGATTTTTTATGTTGTTTTGTTTGGTTTTGTCTTTGCTTCGAATTGCAAAATAACTATAAAAATATCGGTAAAATATTTTGTACGGGGCGGAATGAAGTTTGCCGGGACAGCATCATAATAATACGGTGAACAATAGGTGTCAACTGTTGGGTATTAAAATGTCAAACATTGGAATCTTTACCTTACCTATCATATTATTATCCGATTTTTGAAAATGCGTATCATATTGATGAAAACAAATTACCCATTTCTACTGCGACGTGTGGCATATTAAATGCTACATAAAGCGTTCTACACACATACCAATTTGCCAAAACAACCATGAGATAACCGCCTTAAAAGTAAATGAATTCAATTATTGCTATCTTTTCTGCGGGCAACTGCAAACAGTATGGCCATGAAACACACTCATATTATTTTAATTCAGGTAAATTACTTTCGAGACGTTTTGCATTTGTAGTAGTATTTGTATATTTACAGGGACACACGTACTCGTTGACGTGCACAGACACACGTATGTGTGTGTGTGAGGCTGGCTTCAGAGGTCACCACTACAAATGCAAAAACATCTCAAAAGTAATTTACCTGTATCTTGGTGTTTAAAAAAAAAACAACATGAGAGTATTCTCCGTATTCTCATTTAAATCTGACAATGACAGTTACCAGCCTAGGCATAAAACAATATATACTAAAGTAGCCTTCCTACAACACATCAAGCTTATATGTATTTTTTATAAGCTGCGTCTCTAGTCTCTAGGCTGTTAGTGACGAATTGTTAGGTCTGTAGATCGGTTAAAAGATCGCCTACGGTCCGACAAACGGATTAAAATATAACAAAGACCCGAAACGCCGTTTTGAAAGAAAACACAAATTAAGATTAATTTGCGGTGGCCTCGCATTATGTAGGAGGCTAAAGTAACAAGCCGAGGACAGATGATTGTTGTGTGTAGGATTTCCATATTTGAAATTTGACTTTATTTTAATAAGGCTTTTCTCGCTACTGCTCGGAAATGTGGCGAAAGATGGTCTAAAGTGGGGCCCTAAAACTACGAATAGTTGAAAGTTCAATGAGCATCTGGGCCTTGTATGAAATTAAACACGACAGCAAAAATGTTGTATCGTTCAAACGACGCCTTTGAATGACTTGCCACTAAGAACGGACTCGTTAAATAATATATTTAAACAATAAGCTATCCTCTTTATATCATAAAAACTTCTTGAATTACTGGCCACTAAGAACTGGCTCGTCAAAAAATATATTCAAACAATAAGGGATTCTCTTTATATCATATAAACTCCTTTGAATGACTGGCCACTATGAACGGACTTGTTAAATAAACAAAGGTAAAAAAGTTTTAATTTAAAAGGTTTTATTTTAATCAGCTGAGTACACCTTTAGGCGTCTTCCTGACTTGGCGATGCGGGGGCGGTACGATATGAGAAAACTGTCAGCTGTCAGTGTCAACCGATACTACGAGTAATGCAGTGCTGCCCCATTTCTGCGCATGGTATTACTACTGCGCAAACGTATTACTGACAGTATTTCGTCAAGTGAGGAAATCTCACATCGGTAAATTCACGTCAAAGAGCAAAATACCTATGACATATCGCTCCCGCCCCGCCAAATTAGGAAGTCGCCTTATAATGCGACTCGAGAAGACTAATGCTGGGTTGCACCAAACCGTCTGTAAACGTAAGCGGTGTTCGTTGAACTTTTAATGTATGGAAAGTTTGACATGTTTCTATGGGATGTCAGCTGCTGGCGCCATATTTAACGTTGATCAGTCTGTGATCGTAAGTTGATGCAACCCAGCCTGAGTACATTGATACCCGCCTCACATGATTACTCTCCAGAAAGCAATGTATGAGGCACTCAGATTCGCATTAATTTTTATTTTCTAGTTTTTGGTGCAAAATCTGATTAAAATAAAACCGTTTAAATTAAAACTTTTTTACCTTTGTTTATTTTCAAGTTTTTAGTTTACATAATTACATGTTATACTTTAATTCTGCCTAACCTGCCTTATTGGCTATGTGCGAAGTACAAAACTTACGTGATGGTAGAACTAAAAGCGATGATAGTTCGCATCGTAGTATAATTGTGACCTTTTGGCCCCTATCTTATCAAAATTTATAAATTATTTAGTCTAAGTATATTACATAGTTAATTTTCAATTGATTACAGAATAAATAGAGAAGAAAACGATATGTTTTCGAATATTTCCAAAATAGAGGGTGAGAACAGTGCACGAGGTTCTTCAATATGTTGGTAGTCGAATCACAAGTCGATAACATGTTCATCATGGGTCTGTAAATAGGTAGTATTTCGTAAATTTATGCTGTTTGTGAGAAATCTCGTCTTGAAAACGTAGTAAGGCGCCAAAACGTACCTCTTCCAGCGTAAACGCTCTTAACATTGGCCGTGTGGCTTCTATCAGTTGATCTTGGATTCTGTATATGCGGTCATTTTGGCTCCAAAATGAATTCAAAACCGCGGTGTTCTGATCGTGTATCTGCTGATTGATTGGGTACACCTTTAACGCATTTCCTGATGTAAACTCACCAACTGCATCTTGAATAACTGTTCCCATAAGTACCTACACTAAAATGCTCAGATGCCATTTGGCAACTTTGTAGTGCATTTAGAACATCGATGAAGGCACTGTCCCTTGTTGACGCATATTCTGACCGAGTCAACTTACAAAGCGTGAACTAATGCCAGAGGTGCGTGGCTGGCTGGAGATTTGGGTTGTTTGTAGACAGGTAATCCAGAGCGTTTGATAGGAAGCAGTTGCAAAAGATCTCCGAACAATCGAACGTTGACTCCTCCAAATAATTGTTCGTCGTTATTTTCTGAGTGTGTCTGAGTTTTTGCCTGAGTCGGGAGTCAATCATGTAGAGCATCTGGTTCGACACCATGGAATTTTCGTCGATAATGAGAAACTTTGTTTGCCTCCATTGTTATCTCATTATATGCAAGTAATTACCAGTAAATGGCAACAGTTGTATAGTCAACAGCAAAAGTAAATCAACATTTCAGTACCTTGCCACTTTCACTACTTTGATGCATCACAACTGTCGCAGTATTGATACATTAGTGCGACAAGGTACTAAAATGATCATCTACATTTGCTGTTGACTGTACGGCTGTTTATTTGAATAGGTAACTTTAACATGCTGTGAATTGTTGAGCCGCTGCGCTGATCAGCCATGCCGCCACTCCTGTCAATGCGCACACTTTGACCAGGGTAATTTGACTGCGTCCTTAGCATAGCACCTATTGATTTGATTTCTAAGCAGGTTTAACAGGAACATCTTTCCTACGCCGGCACTACCAATAAAGAAAATCCTGAATCTTTCGTCATCATCAGACATTTGGGTTTGTATGGACTCTGTAACCATCTTGAAGATATTGCTTTGATCAGTGTCATAGCCCGCTGAGCCAATTGAAACTGGTTTTCATCTATTGATAAATGCGGAATTTCGTCCACGCATTTTCCAGGTGCCTATCTCTCTCCCGGTAGAGTTCTATATGGGCACTCGTGTTGTGTCTCTGAGCTGGTGTTTCGCTTGAAATGCTGCTCTTGCGCTTGTATGCTCTCTATCACTCTCTTTGCTGTATGGAAAATATTGTAAAAGCAAGTTATAATGCTTCTGGACGCACGGCCGGCGTATTTCTAATTGTCATTTTGGAGTTCTCCACAAGCGTAATAAGTCACCTCTTTGTCATTTGTCCTGGTGGTACAATATGAATCTGCATCGATGTTATCTTTTATTCATTTTCATAAAGTAACAAGATACACTGTTTTGATTTTTTTTATTGACCTCGGCCGATGTTGTGGCACGCGTACGCGGTGCGCGGGTGCCGCTGGGCCACGAGCAATCAAAAGGAATAATGAATAGACTACATTTTATTTGATATGTACACGTTTCCTCTATACCTACGTTAAGTAAGCCAATTATGAGCTAATCAGTGGATAAACCGTGAACAGCGTAATCTAAAATAGGTTAGCGTTGTAATCGAAACGATTTACAACTAGGTACATGACAAATACCCACGAGTCACGACAGTTTTATTATTAAGTCGTGCTGGCTGAACCTGTCAGTTACAATAGGTACGATAAAAAAAAATACATATAAACATAATAAATAAATAAATAAAAATAAATAATAATCGACCTAGTCCCAAACTAAGCAACGCTTGTATTATGGGTACTAGACGACGATATACATACTTATATAGACAAACACATACTTAAATACATAGAAAACCCAGGAACAAATATCCGTGCTAAATGCACAAATAATGCCCTGGTCGAGATTCGAACCCGGGGCTTCCAGCTTCGGAGGCAACACCAACTAGGCTAAAAAGGCCGTCCGAAATAATATTGATAAATATACTTCACTTAAATTGAATAAGTGGGTACAAATGATCAATAATAAAAAGTAAATTCAGTCGATGTGTGGCAGGGCGGAACCGTCACCGAATCCCCGCCATTTTGCCAGGGATTTAAATTTGTGGCGAGTACCACGTATGCACATGCCGGGGGCACGTATGATGGCAACGCCTATTTGTGTTCTGAGCTATCCCACTATGGTACTCAAGGATGGATTCGGCTTCTCCCATGTGTTTGATGAAAGATGACTTTTGGGGTGCAAAGACGCCATCCACTGACGTTACTAATGGGGTGAAGGTAGCGTGTCGAATTTCACAGGCATTTGCATATTTTCTGTGCTTTTCATCTTCGGCCGATTTTAAGACAGATGTTATGGGTCGCGAGATGTAAGAAGGAGCGTTGGTGTCAACGACACGGATATCGAATAAGGGTGCCTTTCCCCCAGAGATGTGCAGAGTACGTTGCTATGGATGTGTTTGAATCCACCAATCATATTCATTGTATGCATATTGGTTTTCGTAGCGTAGCGTAGCTTTCACATCCTTGCAGCATAGCTGCATAGCACATCTCTGGTGGAAAGACACCCTAACGCCTCCCTCTGAGCGTCCCATACACCGCAGCAGGGTAAGTCTGCTCGTAGTCCGCAGTAATTTTCAGAAATGATTGGTTCTTTTGTGACTTTGCCCCAAGCTTGTTGACAAAGTTCGCAGAAGAGGTCTCTAATTTCATTGTTACGTCTCGTGATTAGGCCGCCTGTTTTACAACAAAGTGCATGATCGATGTTTAAATTGTCATTCCTACAGTCGTCGCATGATTGTGGCATGGAGAGTGGTATGTGGTGTCTCGGTATTCTAATCGGGATAGGTCAAAGTGATCTTTCCTTGTAGGAATTACGGACAACCAGATGGAGGACTTTGTTTTCATTTTCGCTGCTATAGTTTGTCAAAAATAATAATTTCAGTGATACCATAATATCGTATTTTCACAAAACAGATTTTTACAAAAAAAATGCCTGGACTGGTAGTTCTGGCAGGATTTATTCCTACAGCGTCAGGATTGAGGAGTTCTAGGTCACTATCATATGTAAATGCATCTACCTAAAACCTAGAGTACTAATTTACAATCAGCACATTCTCCAACTTGGCGGTTATGGCGCGCAGTATCCCTGCAGCATCAGGACTGAGGAGTTTGAATATAATTATAATAAATAAATAAATATTAGGGTAGGAGAAATGTTTTACACAAATCGAACTAGGCCCACAGTAAGCTCAATAAGGCTTGTGTTATGGGTACTAGACAACGATATATTTAATGGATATATTCTTAAATACACAGAAAACATCCAAGTCTCAGGAACAAACGTCTCTGCTCACCACAGAAACAAATGCCCTTACCGTGAATCGAACCTGGGACCTCTAGCTTCGGAGGCAATGACACTACCAACTAGGCTAAACAGGCCGACAGTTCGAAGTCATTATTAAAGGAAAAATGCCTCTACCTAATTAATACCTAGAGTAGTAGTTTGGAATTAGAACATTCTCAATTCTGGCGGTTATGGCAGACAGTGACCCTACATCATCAGGACTGAGTAGTTTGAAGTCAATATTAAGTACTTAAGTCTTTGTTTTATACTAATTAATAATTATACTATAGTTAAATTAACATGTTCTTAAGCCTCTCGGTTAAGGTAGGCTATACTTCTGCAGCATCAGGATTTGAGGATCAAAGGTTCAGACTATTATAATTTGTCATTGTCACGCGAAGTTAAGACGCATGCGGAGTATTATCAAAATCGGTTAAGTAGAAGTGGTCGAAAAATTGTTCGCAAGATTTGAAGCAAATATACCGAGTGAAGCTAAATAAAACTGTTTAATAAAAATATATTCAAACAATAAGCGATTCTCCTGAAACATCATACTTCGCAGCCTATTATAAGGCACATAACATCAATATTTCAACCATGTTTGGAGAAAAATATATTATAGACGTTTGAGTGGTTGCATACGAAAATGTCGTGAAAAACTCTGAAAGTGCAACAGATGGTAGGAAAATGCAAAGAATCAGTCAGTTTACGTTCAAACTCTATCTGAGTCATAAAATCCATGGTACGTTGAGTAATAATTAATGGTCGATTATTATTTGGTCCCGTTGTAGATTACATCGATATTGAAATTACTTTCTGTTAGCTTTAGAAATAGGGTAGTTTTCTCATGTTAAACTCTATAATATACTGCCGTTATATAAATATTATACCATGAAATTAACACTTTAAAACAAATTATACAAAATAAAATAAGTATAAGTAATAACTAATACGAGACTTGAAAGTTTCTAAAAAATATCTACTTTTTATCAACTACTAATATAACATGACTGAACAATAATTTTTAAGAAAAAAAACGACTTCTAGGGGGCCAGTGAAAGATTATTATACTTAGATGGTGCACTCTTAGATTCCATACAATGAAATAAAAATGGCAATAAATATGTTTATAATGGTAGAAGACTAAGTACCCTCATTTCCTCATGGAATCCTCCATCAGAACTCAAGCTTGACAAAAATGTGTCTTGAAAACCTAGTTTGCTTGACAAACATAACGAAGAGAACAAATCGCCAAACGTGAACTATGTGTCGTTGAAGAGTTCCATTCTGAACATCATTAGCAGTTCCACTTCATCAAATGTCACTTTTTTGGATGAAAATGCTTGATCAGTTCTTGAAAATACTAAAATCACTATATGTGTGCCTTTCTAATTTGAGGAGTTCCCTCGATTCCTCATGGATCCCATCATCAGAACTCGAGCATTACAAAAATTAATCGTGAAAATAAAACTTGCTTAACAAACATAGCTAGGAGGACAAATCGCCAAACGTAAACTTTTAGTCGTTAAAGAGTTCTGTTCTGATCATCATCAGCAGTTCCACTTCATCAAATGTCACATTTTTGTATGAAAATGCTCGATTTGTTGATAAAGACACAAAAATCACTATATGTGTGCCTTTCTAATTTGAGGAGTTCCCTCGATTCCTCATGGATCTCATCATCAGAACTGCGGTTTGACAAAAACGGGACCAACTTGGATATAAAAATATATATTATATAATTACAATTAAAAAAAAACAAATCGATTCAGAAATGACGGAGTTCTGGAGTAACAAACATAAAAAAAAAACAACATACAACCGAATTGATAACCTCCTCTTTTGAAATCTTGAAGTCGGTTAAAAAATTAACTGTACAACAACTATGTACTTAAACGCAGTATTCCACGATTAATAGTACATTGTATAACGAGGGGCGTAAGTGGAACTCGAGTTATCAAAAGCCCACCGCCTTCGGCGTGGGGCTTCTGTTCTGATAGACTCTCGTTAGCTATTTTCTTACGTCCGAGGTAATCACAATGTTTTCATCACATTTGCGAGGAAATGAATAACTCCAGCACTAATCAAATATGAAGAAATTGACAACTTCACCTCCAGTGTCAGTGCATGGTCGCCTTCAATATTGCATTGCAACCAATCACAAAGCAGTATTCTTGCGGCGCGCGGCCTACTAGATTTGACAGCTTCAAAATTTCAACCAATCACTGAATTCACAGAGCAGTATTCTTGTGGAGCGCGGCCAACTAGATCACAGAGAAACTTATAACTCCCAAGGGAGTTATGAAAATCCATAACTCCCGGGGGAGGTAAATCGGCTATAACTGCTCTATACACCTGCGTATAATAAAACCCTTTACGAGCAAGTGTGAAGAAAAATATTAACATTACAGTTTTCTTGTTTTTCCATAGATCGTTAGTACGGGGCTCGTGTGTAGTGTAGTGACGTCGGCACAACTTTCTGCCAATTAGTACGGATCGTTTTTCCGGACACCAGAACAATATCTACCTTCGTTCATTTGCGGCTTTTGTTGTGTTTTGATCGTAATTGGCCCCTGTTCCGTACAGGAACACTATGTTTGTCTAGTTTTTTATTGCTCTAGTTTTGTATGACTGAAGACACAATCTTGTAGATCGATTTATTTTGTTTTGTATTACGTATGGTATGCTACGAGCTTCTAGCGATTTACTGCTTCTTGTCTTGAAGCCGTCATCCTTCCGGAATGGCAGCACCAGCGCGCTAACAGCGCCACCGTCGGAAGCGGAAATACGAATGTGCAGTGACACACACACCGTCAAAGTCAGTTACTTAATTAACGGCGCCGCGAGAGCATCATTTTTCACATTATTATTCGTGTGTGCGTTGAGGACCTTTCCCCCTTGGCAGAGTGCGCTTATCAGTGACCTAGGAACCTTTGTACGTCATATTCAGCTGGACGACAACCCCTGGACCTTCAACCTAGCCCTTGCACCCGAGGCGGTGGATGGACACAGTAGCGGTGAGTCGTTTGATGCTGTAGGAATATCGTACAGTCCCATACAAACATTTAATGTGGTGGGTTGAAGTGTGTTGTGAGTTGTGGGCGATGGGCTAGCAACCTGTCACTGCAATATCACATTTTCTCCATCTATAAACCTACGATACCTAACAGTGGCACTGAAAATTAATTTCCGTGTGCTCTGCCTACCCCCTTTGGGAATATAGGCGGGAGTTTATGTATGTATGTACAAACATTTAAACCCGTTAAAAACTGCTTCGAATGGCATCGTTCATATTTTTTAAGAAAACTAGCATAATTATTATTAATGATGGAACGAGGGTCTTTGCGGAGATCAAGTGGCACCAAACCGTGTAAACGTAAGCGGGGCAAGTTTGTCAAGTTTGTATACGTTGGCTTGTATATATTTATTAAATATATCGACGTCTAGTACCTAAAACACCTTATTGTGTTTACTAATATTTATTAATGATTGTTTAAAACGATTTGTCTCAAAGACTGACTAATTAAAGTTATTAACATTAGAAATAGACATGTACTTTATTCGACAATTATCTTAAGATAAGTGTTTTTCCACCAGAGATGTATGCTACGTTGCTAAGTGTTAAAATTACTACACATCTTTCGGCACAAACGGCTTTAATACTTCTCTCCTTCGAACCGGATTGAAGAATTGCAGCCCACAGCCCTGTTATATTTATTAGAGGGAGTAATTGAGTGGAGAAATTAAGAAATTCGTCCGATAAGTGCAAGAGGTTACGTAAAGGACAAAGAAATAACGGACATCGTGCAATTCCAACAATCCTACTCGGATTGTTGGAATTGAAGACAGTGTTAAACCTTCATTTATTCTTGATTTCACCCATCACTCATTAATCAGGTAGTAATTATAAGGTTACAATTAATTACGGTTAGTATTTTTTGTACATTTGTTTAAATTAACTACTGTACCTAACCTTTAAGTTAACCACTGTTACGTCAGATTGCTACTTTACTCTCAGTTAATTTCGTATTTATTGAATTTTTACTAGTAATTCAGTACTGGAAGTTTAGTTCTTGTAATTAACTAGTATATTTACGAACTGTAAAGTTAGACAATCATAATTTACTCGACGGAAAACATCGGTGATAAAGGAAAGAGTAGGTTAAACTTTCATTAGTAATTTAATCAATAAATTCAGTTACGGGTTATATCTAGCACAATTATTAGTGTATAAACTTACAATTAACTAAAGTTAACAATATCTTGTTACCTTTAGTTAATTGTAGTGGTTGTGTTGTTTTGTAGTATATCTACCCAAATAAATCACATAAAAAAGGACAATTAGGCATCTTATAGTTTCGGAAATAGGGTAAATTTTCTCCCATTTGCTTACTAACTACTCGATGTGCCAGCTGCAACCACTGCTGCAACATAACGTTATGAGTCATAACGTTATGTTGCGGCTGTCACATCGACTAGTTAGTAAGCAAGTGTTATGACAAGATTATATCCTGTACGTGTTATATGCATGGCACCCAGAATATAATCGTATCTTCCGAGTTACCAGAAAACACTAGGGCCCTTCTCTGCGCAAAATTAATAAATAATTTTTAAAATGCGATAACGAATCATAATGGTATTAATGGAGTTTACATTATGCCAGGAAAACAAATATTTGGTTAGATTGGGAAATGAACAATTTCCAAAATGCATGTTTGGGAAGTTTTGACCATTCGTCAGTAATTGAACTTTGCACGTAAAAAAGTAGTAAAATACTTCTTAGATACTTTTCGAATCATTCAGTTCAAAGCATTAATTGTTATATTTTTGACTTACCTACTGATTAGACTGATAAGATATTCCGGGTTTATTCATTAATTCAGTACTAAAATACATACTTCTTAGATACTTTTACAACAATTCAGATTAAAGCTTGAATCGTAATTATTACTTACATTTGAGGATTACCTACCTAGTGATTAGATAAGATATAATGCGGTTTTATTCAGTCAGCAATCAGTTAGTCAGTGCTTATCACAGCCCCGCGGCGCGCACGTGTCCTATGTAGCCGCCGCTTGGATAATCATGCGCATGTTGTACCGTCTCCACAACCATGAGGCGTTTGGCTAAATCATTCTGCATAGCAGTATTCTCTTTCGTCATATTATTCCTTTATCTTACGTTAAGAGATATAAAAACCACGCATTTAGAACAACACTCAAATAAAATCTTAGAAATAGAACAACAGTTGGAAAAAATAGTTGATGAGCTGGAAAAAAACGCAAAGAAGAGTGATGAGAATATAGTGATAGTGAATAAAGAAAATAGTGAAGTTGAAAGTGAAGAATTGAAATATATTCTACAGTGGACCAATCCGAAAAACGTGCCTTTTGTGTATATGGGTGTTGGTCAAAAAGGATTTATAGAACGGAACTGTGAGTATACCAACTGCTTCGTCACTAGTGATCGGAATTACCTCGGGGACGTTAGTGAATTCGACGTAATTGCATTTGCGGGAACCGAACTGAAACAGTATACCGAAAAGAAACTGCCTTTAACGCGATCACCCCATCAGAAGTATGCATTTACAAGTATAGAATCAGCTGAAAACTACCCACTTTGCACCGACAGATTTGACAACTTTTTTAACTGGACATGGACATACAGACTTGATTCAGAGACTAAATGGGGATACATAATCGTTAGAAACGCTAATGGTGAAATAATAGGTCCGAAGATAGATATGCATTGGATGAAGTTGGAAGACATGGATCCTGTGAGTGAAGAGCTAACCACACAGTTAAGGAATAAAAGTAAAGCGGCGGCGTGGTTTGTTTCCAACTGTAGGACAAAGAATCGCCGGGAAGATTTTGTTAAAGACTTACAAAATGCTCTGAAACCTTACGGCTTAAACGTAGACGTATACGGTAGATGTGGGCCAAACAAATGCGATCGTAGCACCGAAGAAGAATGTTTTCAAATGATAAAGAGGGACTATTATTTCTATCTGTCGTTCGAGAACTCGTTCAGTGTAGACTACGTGACTGAAAAACTATTACACGGTCTGAAATACAATGCGATACCTATCGTCTATGGAGGTGCTAATTATACAAGGTAAATAGTGTATTCAGTATCGGCATGATTATGCGACACGATATATACGACACTGACATGTTCTACCTTATATCTTACCTTACATAATAATAGGGGTAAACAATAGGTGAACCTCACGTGAGTACCACAGAGAAGACGTCAAATAATGATACCGCTACCGAGCGAGATGGTCATATAGTACGAGTAAGTTGTACAAGAGCGACACAGAGGGATATACTATATTTTGTCCTCGTCATAGTTCCACCACTACCACCACCATATTAGCCAAAGGACGTCCACTGCTGGACATAGACCTCCCCCAAATTCACCCTCCCGTATATGCCATAATCGCCACGCTTGGCATGCGGGTTGGCGATCGCAGTATCTCCACCGTACTCCAGGGATGCTGCAGCCCATCACCCGGTGGTGTTGGTCGTAGTTTTAGGACATACCCGGGTCCCGTGTGTCATAGTTCCGCTTTTCTTTATTTGCCTCAACGTCATGTCATGCAGATCAACGATTACCCGTACAAAATAATGAGGTTTTTTTATGATAGCCGCCAGACCAGTTTTCAATATTCAATACAATTCAATTTATTTGCAACCATGTACATACAATAAAGACATGCAACTTAATGCTAGGTACAAGTAGTACAGGGACCCTGTTACGCGCAGCAAGTAATTATAATTTAATTTAAATACAATTCATAAAATATACGCTAAGATAAAAAAACATTTCCCATAATGGAAAATTAATAAAGAGATAAAAATAATAAAAAAGGTTAAATTATTAGGCAAAGACACTTTGTAGACGTCAGTTTGGTAAAAATAAATGATTAAAAAATGTGTATAATTCATATAGAAAAGTTATTTAATTAATATGGATATAAAAAAATATAGCTGCGTATAAGAGATTTTCTGTTCCTCTTGGTGGGACTCGTATAGGATCTCTACAGAAATCCTTACTCTGAGAGGTGAACAATTAGCGTGTCAAACGTTGAGGTATATAGATAAAGAGAAAAAAAAACCCCTGCAAAGTACGAGTATTTTGGTAAAGACATAAAACTGAATGCCACTGGGCTATTGAAAAAATATTTTTCTTAATGCCTGAGTAGAGGTACTTATTTGGTTATATTATACTAGTAAGTCTATTTGTTTTTTTTTTTGTAATATCTAGGAGAATCGTCGCAAGGAAGAGGAGTATATTCACTTCTGGTCGGTGATCTTGACATGAGCATGAATACAAAAATACGTTTAAAGTAGTACCGACTTTTCTACTAATGAATACTTTTCATTTTCGTTTTCTACCAATAAATACTTTTCATTTTCGTCTCATTGTTGAAATCGTCGACAACGACTAAGACCACCGTAGGATGGGCAGCAGCATCCCTGGAGTGCGGTGGGGATACTGCGATCGCCAGCCCGCATGCCAAGCGTGGCGATTATGGCATTTACCCCCCATGGAATTGGAGGAGGTCTATGTCCATCCAACCGTGGACGTCCTTGGACTGATATGGTGGTATAGGTCGATTCACAAGAGCTGGCGCGGAATGTCTATGAAATTATTGACAGTTTCATACATTGTCCGCGCCAGCTCTTGTGAATAGTGGTGGTGATAGATGAAATGAATATAAGCTGTATAGGTATACTAGGTGGCCCATTCAAATCGGTCAGTATGGGAAAGTCTGAAACTATAAGACATACGAAGATTTGTTCTTAGGAACCATGTCACCGATTTTGATAAAAAGAAAAACTGCATTCATACATTTGAAAAAAACACTGTACCCAGCTAGGGAATCGAACCCGGTTGTTTTGAAAAAATAAACTTACACTATTTCTATTCAGATATCGTTTGTGTAGGTCTTAAGCAGTAAATGTCTCTAAGAAACATAATGTCTAAAATGAATAAAATGCATTTTTTTCACATACTTTAATTTATCATAGTAGGTGTTCAAAGTGACCACCGTTACAATATTCAACAAGTTCAGGCATTTAAAATTGTCTCTATGGTTGTTTGTACCTCTCTACTTGTAAAATCGGTGACATGGTTCCTAAGAACAAATCTTCGTATGTCTTATAGTTTTAGACTTTCCCATACTGACCGATTTGAATGGGCCACCCTGTATACATTACGCATTATAATATTTCCAATATATCGCAAAATACTTAATACGATACGTATTATGATTCGGTTCCTGTGTTGTTTCGTTCGTCGCCCGAACGTTGTTACAAAAGAATCACCGATTCACAAGGTAAATATTTAATAAGATTTGTCTAAAAAATCGAAGAACTTAGTTAAAGTGTAATACTTTGAATGTAAAATTTGAAAAATTCTCTAAAGCGTTTTATGAAAAAATATCAATTCTTTAAGAAGAAAGTAGGTATGTATCTGATACTCTCAGATAATTTAGATAGCTCAGATAAGGAAAAAGAGGGAGTAAAGCTCTTACTGACTCATATTTGATTGCATTCGAATAATTTTCCATCTACAACTATATTTTTTATCTATAGGCGCGTTATTATTATTGATTAAATAATTATTGATAAATATTTGAGTATTCATTGATAACGCGCTATCATAACTGCCCACGCTCATCTATATATATGAAAACATATGAATATTTATACTAATACAGTAGATTAACCGTAGGTTGTACTATAGGTGAAAGTTAAGCGTATTGCGTATATTTTATTTTTCAAACAATTGTATACTAGGCACAATATCTACCTGCTATAGCCGTAGTTGCCATACAAGTTTGAACTTTGCTATTTGGTAGTACGGCCATCACCGTAAGTACCGCCGCGCCGGCGAAAGTGTTAAAACACGTTAGACGTAAATAGGTACTATTCATTGTATAATAGTAACTATGCTTAGATTAAATAACTTAGAATTAGAATAAGAAAACAAAATCATGTAAAAGAAATAAAAATAGCCACGAACCGAAAACGACAACCAAAATAACAAAAGAATTTAAACATTTTATTAATCCTAAATTTTTTTAGGTTCCACGCCGATAAACTAACGCCATTTACTCAGTGTACTAACAACTGTGTAGATTGTACTTTATATTTTCGCGCTCGTCTATAAAGCCCTTCATTTGAAAACCCCCACAGAAATATCGTTTTTTAGCCCACACATCAAAGCGCCTATTTTGATTTTTTACGAATGTTATGTAGGTAGGAGCAATGTAGGGGGCCTTCGAATGCTGCGTCGTCCAGCTCGTGGTCGCCACTTGGTTCTTCGGGCAATGTGACCCGCCTAACTGCCACTTAAGTTTAGGCTATGTCGGTTATTCGATGTACTCAGATTTTAACTTTATATTATGAAGTTTCCAATCTTCACTGAGCGTGGAGACAACAGGTCTTTATCATCATCATATCAACCAGAACACGATCATCACTGCATAGGCCTTCCCCAAAGAGTGCCACAATAAACGGTCCTGCGCTACCCGCATCCTGCGGTCTCCCGCGACCTTAGCTGATCAAAACAGCTTAATGTATATATTTGGAGAACAAACAGAAATAAATATACATAGAAACCACTTAAAGCCTAGATTATAAATGGACTGCATTTAACTCTTCGACAGTTCCCACTAATGCTTATAAAACTTAATTTACTATGTCTATAATGCGCAGTGATCGTAACTTTTATACCATTTTCGATGCAGCGTAGTGGTGTTAACGGAATTGGGATAAATTATGTAAATTCTTATGATTAATTTGCGTTAATAACGTTAATATTAACCTTAATTAACCGTTTAAGTTCTATTTGTTCATACCAACTCCATTAATACCACTACGCTGCACCGAAAATGCTACAAAAGTTACGATCATTGATAATGACTCTACATTAAAAGCATTAAATACATAGTTAAGTTTCGATAAGAGCTTTAATTTAACCGTTAAATCAATGGTTTTCAAACATATTAAAATAGGTATAATGAAACGGGTCAGTCACGTCTTAAAGGTCGAATATCGCTCGACATGTAGCAGACCAGTTCGCGGGCCTTAATTATAAGTACTTACCGCGGATCGCAGATCGATACGGGACGATTTAGCAAAACCAAGGCTTTTCAACAAAAAAAAAAAAACTAAATTTCTACTACTTTTAACCACATACCATGACATTCCTTGGATTAATGATTGGTAATTCATCTAAATAAATTTTTAACGTTTAATATAACATAAGTCATGAGTGTCATCACTTTCAATTTTAAGCAGTTCTTACCCAGCAGTTAGCAGTTGTCAGTTACTTTAGCGACAACTCTTATCCATGAGCGGATGCCTTGTATCCAGCAGAGTGAGTCTCAATCCTTCATCTTCTCTTTTCAGATTCATGCCAGACGGGATATATCTGAACGCAAGAGAACTAGGATCTACAGAATTGGCGAAAAAAATGAAATACCTCATAGACAATCCTGAAGAGTATAAACAGTATTTCCGTTGGAAAAGTCATTACTCTTACTATAGAAGAGCTGAAAACGCTATGACGGACGATTACTGTGGTTTCTGTAGACTTCTCAACGACGAAGAAATGGTGAAAAAGACGTCTATATATGAGAACTTTAGTAGATGGTGGAATGATCCAGGGCGGTGTACATAAAAGGGAATCTTATTGTAATTTAGAGTTAAGTATTTATACAGTGTCTGCGTGAAGGTTCCTGATTAGTAAATAATACATGTTTTAAATGTGTTTTTCATCAAGCAACTGATGTTTTTTTTGGCATGACTTTTCAAGTCGGGCTTAAAATTGACTTATAGAGTAGTGAGTAAAAGGGCGAATATACGGCGTTTTTACAGCGTTTTTTCGTCATTGTCGTCTCATTACATTTTGTTAAACTTTCCGAAACTGTAGACTATCGATTACTGCTTCATATGTCACACACGCCGCCTCCGCTCTACCGCACTATCGAATACCGCGTGTCTTTTGGTGCGATGTGCCCCGGATCGCGTTCGCTTTACCGCAAAACCGCCTTCGCCCCGCAACGACGCTGCTCTCTGTGTGTTTCAAGCTTATTATTTTTAAAGTACCAATTCTTGTCATCATCATCCTTCTACCGTTATTTCCAGCTGTGCCCTAAGGAGCCCGGGTTCTGCTTTGACACCTAATCCTAAGATTACGCGTAGGCACTTGTTTTACGAAAGCGACCGTCATTTGACCTTCCAACCCACAGAGAATACTGACCCTTGTAAGGATTAGACCGGTTTACTCACGATGTTTTCTTTCACTGAAAAGCTACTGTTAAATACCCACCACCATTCATATCAGCCGAGGGACGTCCACTGCTGGACATAGGCCTCCTCCAATTTTATGGAGGTAAATGCCATAATAGCCACGCTTGGATTGCGGGTTGGGTTGGGACTGTTAAATACACTTACTGCTATATACTCGTATTTTGTGCAAAAGTTTATTGAGAAACCCCCAAGTCTCACATCCATAAATCAATGTACAAGCACTGCCCTGTGAACTGCGAGACGATTCTTTTTAGGGTTCCGTAGTAAACAAGGAACCGTTATAGTTTCGCTATGTCCATCCGTCCGTCCGCGGCTTATTTAGCTCAATTACCGCACCTACATAAAAGTGTATTTGGCATACGTAGTATAAGTAACACTCACGCAGACAAAACAATGTTAATAAAAATCGGTAAAGAGCATGCCGGGCCATGCTCAGTGTAGGGTTCCGTAGTTACCCAATGAACTCAATAAAAAAAAAACAATAACAAGCAAAAGGGAATACTTTCGCACCGTTCCATTCGTCTCTTACTAACAATCGTATTGTTAGTAAGACGACTTTTAACGATAACTCAAAACTTAACTGATCATGTCCGCTTGTTTTCGTTAAGTCTTTATTAAGCTATACTTTCACGAATTTTTTCATATTTTTTGGACTCATAGTTCAAAAGTTAGAGGGCAGGGGGGGCACATTTTTTTCTTTTGGAGTAATTATTACCGAAACTATTCACTTTATCAAAAAAAAAAAAGATCTCTTATCATTTTAAAAGACCTATCCAACAACACCTCACACTTTAGGGTTGGAGCAAAAAAAGCACTCCCCACTTTACGTGTTCCCCTACACCCTTCAAAAAGAGGTTAAAATTTGATTTCATTTTCGAATTTGTCATTTTTATTGATTTATAAATCCACACCAAATTGCAGTTTTTTAGCACTAACAATCACAGAGCAAAGCCTCGGACCTCTAACTTTTGAACTATGGGTCCAGAAATATGTAAAAAATCATGAAAGTAAAGCTTACTAAAGACTTTCAACGAAAACTATTCTTAGTAAAAGACGAATGAAACGCTGCGAAAGTATTCCCTTTTGCTAGTAATTGATTTTTTTAAGTAAGTAAGTTCAATGGGCAACTACGGAACCCTACACTGAGCATGACCCAAAATGTTCTTAACCGATTTTTTACCAAATAATTTTGATTATCAATATCATAATTGACAACATTTAATTTTTTTAAGCAGGCTTTTTTTTCGATGAAATCAAATAGGGGATAAAAAGTTAAACAAAACCACATATTTAAATTCTTGAAAATATCCCAATTTCATGTAAATATATCTTTTTCAAAAGTGCCTCATTCTAAAAGAAAGTAAGTGACAAGTAAGGCGTCACAGCGTAATAAATCATACAGAAGCACGGTTACTAAGACATATTTAGTAAAGAAAGTGATCTGCTGTTCTTTTTGTGCGCTTTGACTGTCACAATTTCATACTAATGAAATGACGTCATTACTACGATGTAGGCTTTCTTCACATTTTCGTGAATATTTAGAAAAAAAAGCTATAAACATAAAAAAATAAAAATATTTTTGGGTTTCTTGTTAACAAATTAACGAAATGAGTTAAGATTTCATACTACTTATAAATGTGAAATGTTGTCAATTACCCTTATCAACAAACTGCCACTTGGTTTATAGTCGGCTGACCTAGCAGCGATTATTTTAAATTAACACATAAAAATGTTGTTATGGATAGAAAGTGTAAGGTAAACGTCCTGACAATTGACACCTCAATACCCAACAGTTGACACCCTGTTTTGCAATCAGCAGCAGAAGGAATTCTCAAAATGAGGTACACACACACTCTATGTAATGTCAAGAGAATGTGGCTCGGTGCAAATACAAAAACATGAAAATAAAATTATTTTATATAAATACAATACAATACAAAAATACTTTATTGTTCACCGAAGCAAAATCATCATACGTCTATTGCAGACGATTTAAGGATTGCTGTGCATTTTCTGTACACCCGTTTTTGGTGACTATAATATGGACCAATGTGGAAGATCGAAGCAAAATAAACGAACAGTACTTAATTAAATACTAAAACAAAAAAATAATAAAATAGTATTATTTTTTATTTGTGTTAATTTAACATGAGAGTTATCACAGAGAGAGGGAGTGAGAGAGAGAGAGAGAGATAGGGAGAGAGAAAATACAAAAGAAAAATTAACAGTGATATCGCACGCAGCCTCAGACGGGAATCGAACCCGTGCCTCCGGTTTGCTGGATCAGCGCCTATACCACTATTTACGTCACCAGAGCGAATCATAATATAGTTTTATTTTATTTATTTACTTATTTATTTACTAAGGAAGAACATCAGCTTAGATAATACACAATAACTTAAAGCAGTAGTGACAGTGGGCTTATAACAGATCCTCACTGATAGCATAGTAAATTAAACAAAAAATTAGTGAGCGGAAAGCCAAGCAAAAAACACAATGCCATGCGTCTTGATAGTACTGCTACATTATTAATGCATTGATGGACAGTAGACGCCTATAGGCGTCATTCTATTGTTATTTATATTGTGTCTGGAATAGTGTCCATCAAAGTGTTAAGTACTTAATTCTAAATAAACTAATAACAAACAAAAACATTTCTTAAACTATATCCTACTTTATTCATTATAATATACAATTCTCATATGACGAATGCATTTTTGCTTGTACTACTTTTTGTGTAATGATCGCTAGGTACTTAATGTACTTATACCTATTACTGGGCAGGACTTATTTAGTAGTGGCACATTAGTAAAATGCCGATTTGAAGCTAAGTACCGGAAACACTATTATTGCTATTATTGTTATATTTTCCGCCCACATTATGTTATGTGTAATGAGTTACAAACGTCAATGGCTTTTAATCATATTGTAAGGCATTTTACTCTTTATCGCGTAAATCATGATGTACCGATTAAAATAGTTTCGTGTCACAAAATAGTGTAACTGTGCTGTTTTATAAAAAAAACCTTTATTTTTTTATTTTCTAATTGACCCCTATGTTTAAAATTCATTTATATACGTTATACGGCCGTCTTTGGGTCACCGACTTACGTATGTGTACCAAATTTCAATTAATTCGTTTCAGTGGTTTGGGACTTTTCGGAGCAAAGGGGTGCGACAGACGGAAGGACGGACACACAGACAGACACATGAGTGGGCTTATAAGGGTCCCGATTTTTTCTGTTGAGATACATATAGTGGCTCTGTGAGATGTCGCGATTTTTTTTACAGTTTCAATATTTCCAAAAGTGGCTCTACAAAAATATAGATATAATTATCAAACCGGCTCTCAAAATTTCACGAGAATTGGTTGAGAAATGTGACCGGTAGAGAAGAACAGCCGGAAATTCGGAAATCCGCACATACGAATGCATTTTTGTCGAAGCTGAAACGGAGACCTTCGTTTCACTCGGTCAACTATTGCTATCATGATCTAATTCGAGGTTGCTTTAATGCGATTTTCATAAGCTGCTGAATTTTCGAGTAATTTATCCTCCTATTTAGTGTACTAACTAGTAACTACTACTTAGTGGATCTGAGAGCTGTAAATCTCGCCAGTTGATATTAAGTTTTTGACAATTACACATATTCCAGAAGTATGAATAACGAACCAAAATTTTACGGGAATTATTAATTTTACGGGAATCGCCTGTGAAAATGCGACTATAGAATAGAGGCGAACAACCGGACATCAGGACATAACAAAGCGTTTTTACTCAAGCTGAATGGGAGACGCTTCGCTCTCTTGGTCACAAAACTAGTGGTTTTGTGAGTTGTAGACCTCGCGAGTCGATAATCTAATGTTTTTTTTTCGATTCCATTTTTGAAACTCCGAATACTTACTCGAAAAAACCATATAGGTATTTATAAAACATTACGAGAATTGATCGAGAAATGCGACCCAATCTCTTTGGGTTCACAATTGATAATCCGTATAGAAATACCTACGAAAGAATGTTTGCCCAAACTGAAACAGACGCTTCGCTCGAATTAAAACGTATATGTTTATCAGAATATCCTGAACTTGAAACGTGCCTGTTAACATGGATCAAGCAACTTCGTAACAAAAATATTCCGATAATTGGCCTAAGGCCTATGATTAAAGAGACGACAGAAGAATTTTCGCAAAGGTTCGGCATTGATAATTTTTGTGGAAGGCTGGGTTGCACCAAACCGTCTGTAATCGTAAGCTGTGTTCGTTAAAATTTTAATGCATGGAAAGTTTGACAATTATTTATGGGATGACAGCTGCCGGCGCCATATTTAACGTTGATCAGTCTGTGATCGTAAATCGGTGCAACCCAGCCTAATTCGCAGGACCCTTGAGATCTCAGTTATCCAGGTTGTATCTTCCTCTCTATTGTTCGAATAGGCAAGTACGACTGAGAGGCAGAGATTTGGATTTTGGTTCGCAGTAGCGCCTCAGCTTACGATGTACAGTCAACTGCAAGGAGATGTAACCAATTTGGATCTTTTACAATGCAATAAGGTGTCAAAACTGTAAATTTCATTTTATTGTCATGTCATTTTAGTCCATCCCGATTTATATTACCAAATATGCAGCAAATACGAGTATATATGCAGTAACTCGTACATCGTAATCTTTCTAGTAACTAGTAACAGACACATTTCGCATACATTATCTCATTTCACACCTTTTTTAGGTCGCTAACCTCGGTTTTTATCATTAGTGCCATTACAAATCCAAACAGCTTTTTACAACTCTGTACTAAGACGAATTTCCGTTGCAAAGCAAGTCCATCTTATAGTCTAGATACTCGTACATGCGTCTTTAATTACATAAAATGGAGGACAGTTGTTTGTCTTTACAAAAATACTATTATACTTAGGATCAAGACGCATCATTCTGAGCATGATAAAAATCGACATTCTGAGTAAAAAAGGAAAAGGCCAGGTTAATGTCCTAGGGCTTGAGAAGAGTCTTGAGACTGACCCCATATTTGACACTTTCAATCTTATGTTATGTTATGTCGTAAGGTCGTAACAATGTAAACAATAGGTGTCAATTATTAAGAATTAAGATGTCTAGCATTGGTACGTTTTTAAAAGCTCATGTTGTGTGCAAGATTGCACAACTTTTTATAGATATTTACCTTTTTATACCTTTTTATTGTCTTTGATTTTTATTCGCTTTATATGTCATGTTTTGATTTGATTATTATAACTTTTGTCTTGTACGGAACCAGTGTATTTTATTTTGTTAGAAACATAGTGGTCATAAGTGCGCCTGAAATGGGAGACGGTGTGACAGCTGGGGCAAGGGAGTTTGCCCAGTCCGTGCCGGCGAGCGCGGACTCACCCCATCACGCCGAGCAGTCGACACCTTCCCGCGCGAGCAGCGCCGCTACTTCGCGCTCGTCCGCCACCATCGTGGCGCGCCAGCTGGAGGCACAAGCGCAACATGCGCGCCGTCTTGCTGACCTAGAGCGACAAGCTGCGGAGCGCGCTGCCGAGCTAGAGCGCCAAACAGCAGAGCGAGCGGCGGAGCTAAACCGCCAAACTGTGGAGCGAGAGCGGCACGTTGCCGAACTTCAACTGAAAGCTGAACTCGCGGCCATCGAGGCGGGCGCAAGCCAGCGCGGCCACAGCCGCGGCACGCGCAGTCGCGCGAGTGTACAGGAATGGGTAAATAATGTGATTCCTAATGCTAATGAACAACATTTATTAAGTGCCAACCCACCTTTCAGATGCGACAACAATGCGGCCCAGTGTGAGGCACCGGGCCCGGGAGCGCCGCACGGCATAGGAGCCGTGGCGAATAGGCGCGCTGCCGGGCAGAATTGTCCTGAAGACGGAGGAGTGACGCGCTTAATTAATTCGTTGGAGAAGCTTTTAAATAAAGTTAATCCTCATCCACACGTCACGAAGATGGAATTGCCAACGTTCGATGGCAAATCATATTTAGATTGGTTAGCTTTGAAACGAGTATACGAAAATACAGCAGACAGTTTCTCGGCTACGGATAATTTAGCGAGGCTGTCGTGCGCGTTACGCGGAGTGGCGCGCGAGGCCGTGGCGGGGCTGCTGGCGGCGGCGCGCGCGCCCGGCGCGGTGCTGGCCGCGCTCGACGCGCGCTTCGGCCGCCCCGAGCTCGTTGTCATGCACGAAGTGGCGGCGGTGCGCGCGCTACCTAAGGTAAGTTACGATGGCAGGGACCTAGTCATTTTCGCAAACCGGGTACGCAACTGCGTAGAAGTGATCCGCTTGTTAAATCAACCGGACCATCTACGTTCCCCCGAGCTTTTTCAAGCATTGTGGAGCAAGCTGCCTCCGCTGTTGCGTCCACGATGGTTGGATTACGCCCATTCATGCGATGGTTGTGCTTCTAAAATAGAAATGTTTGCTGATTTCCTTTCGCGCGAAGTCGATTTGCAATGTAGGTTTGGAGGCGCAATTGATTACACGTCGCCCACTACAACACGACCGAGTGCATACAAGGAAAGAGTAAACATTGTCGCTGAAAATGAACATACATTTAACATCCCAACTCCAATCAATTCGCATAACAATTCGAATAATATTTGTTCCTTGTGTAAACAAAGTCACGAATTATTTCGATGTGACAAATTTGTCAATATGTCAGTAAATGATAGGTGGCAATTTATCAAAAAGAATAAAGTCTGTCACAGATGCCTAAAAATAGGTTTTCATAAAAATAAAACTTCTTGCATGAAAAAAGTGTGTAGCGTAGAAGGTTGTGGCATGCGTCATCATCCTTTGTTGCACGGGTCACAACTTGAGCGAGCTGTCACCGCGCACATCGATGTGGAAGACGACGATGATCCCGTGGCTTCGACGTCTGGCGTGGCCGCGCCCGCGGCGAGCAGCGCGCCCGTGGCTTCCGCAGCAGATGTGGATGAGCCGCCATCTGACGACTCTGAACACGAAGTATTGACGCATGCAACTTCATCCTCACTCAAAGAGCCTGTTGCTCGTCCGTTGCTTAAAATAGTTGCCGTGACCGTGTCGGGACCTGCTGGTAGTGTCGACACTTATGCGTTGCTTGATGACGGAGCGACAGGGACATTTTTAGACTCTGAAATTTCAGCTCAAATTGGTGCTACGGGACCCAAAAAACAAATTCATTTAGATTGTGTAGGTGGTCTAGGCAAGGACGTTAACGTACAATACGTCAGTTTCTTCATACAGGGCCGACACTCCGCTGAAACTCACTGTATCAAAAAAGCTAGGTCAATCAGTGGTTTAGGTGCCGCGCGCCAGTCAGCGCATCATGATAGCGTGCGCAAGTATCCGTACCTAGCAGACATTGCTCACCAATTTTGTTACGAAGACGTTAAGCCTATGGTAATTATAGGGATTGACAACTGGCATTTGTCGCTTTCTAGAGCCACGCGCAAAGGAACCAAGACACAACCTGTAGCTATCTTAACAGCATTGGGATGGGTTTTGTTTGGTTTCGGTTGCAGTAAAACTAGACAGGTTGACGTTGTCAACCACACCACAATAAACGAACCTGACGTAGAAAATGATCGGTTTATCTTAGAACAGCTTATAAGGGAGCAATTTAAAATAGATTCATTAGGAATATCGAAGAATGAAGTCCGGTCTGCCGACGACGAGCGCGCCATACATGTTGTCGAGCGCACGGCGCATCGTTTGGAAGGAGGCCGCTTTGAGGTACGCTTGTTGTGGAAGGCTGACAACTTGGATATTCCCGATAGCTATAAGTTGGCCTTATCTAGATTTCTCAGTTTAGAAAAAAAAATGCTGAAAGACCCCTGTTATGCCGAACGTTATCGTCGTAATATACATGATATGCTGTCAAAGGGATATGCCGAACCCTGTTCACCACGTCCTGATTCGAGGTGTCCTCTTTGGTACTTGCCTCATTTTGGCGTAACGAATCCTAATAAGCCCAATAAATTACGCACGGTACACGACGCTGCAGCCAGGTCTCACGGCGTATCTTTAAACTCTTTGTTATTGACAGGCCCTGATCTTCTACAACCTTTGTTAGGTATTCTGATGCGGTTCCGAGAGGGAAAAGTCGCCTTGAACGCTGACATTCGTGAAATGTTTCCTCAAATAAAAATTATTGAACAGGATAGGGACGCGCAAAGATTTTTATGGCGCGACACCCCAACCGAACCGATCAGAACATACCGAATGTCGTCCATGATTTTCGGTGCTGCCTCTAGCCCGTTTACTGCCATTCACATTAAAAATAAAAATGCCTTGGAATGGCAGGAGACTTACCCGGACGCAGCTCAGGTAATCATCGCAGACCATTACATGGACGACTGTATAACTAGCTTAGACAGCGTCACCGAAGCCACCAAGTTGGCGTCTGATATTTACACCGTTCATTCTCACGCTGGTTTTGAAATGCGAGGATGGATATCTAACAATCCTTTAGCACTCTCACTGTTGCCAAAGGCTACCTTACTTGAAGTTCCAGCTCTGAATAATATTGATATAGATTTAGGTCGCCTAGCTACGCCCGTTCGTACATTAGGCCTTATTTGGCAACCCGCTCACGATTTGATCGGTTTTAACACAGGAGTTAAGAAAGAGACTGTGTTGCCAGATAGGCTTACCAAACGAGAGGTGCTAGTGCTCGTGATGCGTTTTTATGATCCACTCGGAATTCTCGCGCCAATCGTTGTTCGCGGTCGCATTATGTTTCAAGATGCTTGGCGCAAGGGTGTCGACTGGGATCAAGAGCTCTCTCAAAGTGACTGCGCTTTGTGGAAGTTGTGGTATCAGGACTTAATCTCAATCTCCACCTTGCGTATTCCTCGGCGCTATAACTTGAGCGATATTAAGGTAGTAGATTACGAGCTGCATTTGTTTTGTGACGCGAGCGAGTCTGCCTTTGCTGCTGTTGGTTACTGGCGTTTCCTATACGAGAACGGTAACGTCAGGCTCTCTCTTATTTGTAGCAAAGTTAGAGTATCGCCACTTAAACCTGTGTCCATTCCTCGCTTAGAGCTTCAAGGTGCTCTGATGGCTGCACGTCTTGCGAAGTCAATATGCGAAGCCCACCGAATGAAACCCTCACGACGCGTATTCTGGTGCGACTCAATGACTGCTCTGGGTTGGCTTCGCAGTGATGCTCGCACTCTCAAACCCTTTGTGTCTCACCGAGTGGGTGAGATTCTGGAGTTGACAAATGCTAGTGAGTGGCATTGGATCCCGAGTAATTTAAACGTAGCTGATGACGCTACTCGTTTGAAGCGTTCTGTGCTGTCTCCAGAATCTCGCTGGATTTCAGGACCCGACTTTCTTCTTTCATCGGACTGGCCCGCTGAGCCTCAGATCGACATCAGCGGACTAGGCCGTGAAGAATACAAACATACCACTCATATTCATCTCATCACAGAAACGAATCTGCCCACACCAATCTCTGCGAATCCAAACCGCTTTAGCTCATGGTTGAGAATGGTGCGAGCAACAGCAAAAGCGCATCAATTCATTTCATTATTGCGTATACGTAGCTTGCGACGACGAGATCCTAATTTCTCTCTACCTCGTGTTGAAGGAAGCTTGTGTACCTTCCAACCTGCTTGCACATCCTCTCCTAGTATCCCTTATATTCCCAATACAACGGAAAGAATATCTGCGAGTGATTTACTCTTAGCTGAGGCCCACATCTTACGACAGAGTCAGCTCGACTCCTTCAAAGAGGACTACCTTCGCATCAAGAACCAAGAACCGTTACCCCGAAACAGCCGCCTTCTCAAGTTTTCGCCCTACATTGATGATAACGATCAGCTTCGGATGTCTAGTCGCATAGTCGCAGTGACGGCCATCACTGATGAAGTTAAGCGACCACTGATATTGGACGGAAAACATCCAGCTGTTCGCCTCTTGATAGCCAGATACCACCAAAAGGCTGCGCATGCAAACAACGCACTAGTTTTGAACGAGTTGCACCAAAGATTCTGGATTATTGGCCTTAGAAATGCTGTTAGGTCTGTGGCCCATGGCTGCCAATTGTGCAAACTGCGACGCTCCAGAACTTTTCAGCCACCAATGGGAAACCTGCCCGAAGCTCGTTTAGCTCATCATCAGAGGCCGTTCTCCTTCGTCGGTATTGATTACTTCGGCCCAGTTCATGTCACCGTTGGTCGGCGACAAGAGAAGCGCTACGTGGCCCTTTACACTTGCCTAGTTGTTCGCGCCATACATCTCGAAGTAGTCCACAGCTTAACTACCGACGCGGCGATAATGAGCCTTCGCCGCTTTATTGCTCGTCGAGGGACTCCAAAGGAAATCTGGTCCGACAACGGAACTGCTTTTGTGGGGGCCAGCCGGGAATTACAAGCCCTCTATGGCAAGTCTATGGAAGATTATGCGGCCAACGAGTCAGTAAATTGGCGTTTTATCCCCCCTACGGCACCATTTATGGGTGGAGCATGGGAGCGTCTCGTGCGCAGCGTTAAGGACACGTTAAAAGTCACACTGAGAGAACGGGCTCCCTCGGACGAGGTTTTGTTTACACTTTTGGTGGAGGCTGAAGCTTTGGTAAACTCGCGACCTTTAACACATGTTTCGCTAGATTTGGACGCGGAAGAAGCGCTGACGCCGGCACATTTTCTTCTGGGGTCCTCATCCGGTCGCCCTATTCCAGCCACACTTAATGATTCGGATCTCATCAGTAGGAGCAGATGGCGTAGGGCGCTCAGACTAGCGGACCATTTTTGGAAGCGCTGGGTACTGGAGTATCTTCCCTCATTATCACTTAGAACAGGGGGTGGTACTACCCCAACTCTCGCTGAAGGTGACGTCGTGATAATTTGCGACTCCAACCTGCCACGCGGTTCGTGGCCTAAAGGACGTGTTACTCGGCTATACCCAGGGCGTGATGGAGTAGTTAGAGTGGCAGATGTCACTACCGCTGCCGGAATCCTTCGCAGGCCTCTAAAAAAGCTGGCCAAAGTTTCCGTCTCTTAAAAAAGGGGAGAATGTGCAAGATTGCACAACTTTTTATAGATATTTACCTTTTTATACCTTTTTATTGTCTTTGATTTTTATTCGCTTTATATGTCATGTTTTGATTTGATTATTATAACTTTTGTCTTGTACGGAACCAGTGTATTTTATTTTGTTAGAAACATGTTGTATATCGGCGAAATCACATAATAATAATAATCGTATGGCATTTATTTTTCGAACCGTGAAATCTTTGAGAAGACAAGTGCGGTTCACATAATAAAAGTTTTTTTGTCCATATTCTTGACCATAGTGTTATTTTAAGGGATAGGTACCTAATAAAAAATAATAAATAAATATTAGTGGGTATTTTTTTACACAAATCGAACTAGTCCCATAGTAAGCTCAATAAGGCTTGTGTTATGGGTATGAGACGACGATATATTTAATAGATACCGGGATTCGAACCCGGGACTGCTGCAGTAGCAGCACTACCAACTAGGCTAAACAGGCCGACATAGTTAAAATTATTTAACTTATTCTAACAAATGTCATTAAAATCTGTAGGGCAGTTTAGTAACCTCAGGATATATCGCTGTTATTTTCGCTTTTAGGTTAGCTAACGACAAGTGTTAACTGCAGCACCGTCCGTCGCAGAGATTTCCTCATTTGACGATATACTGTCAGTATTACGTTTGCGCAGTAATAATATCATGCGCAGAAACGTGCCACTACTGCATTCATATCGCTCGCTTCTTGCACCGTTAAGAAAGCACTCATTTAAATGTAGAGGTGCAGTAAAAGCCAGTACTAACTTGACTGACAATTGATACTGACAGCTGACATTTTTCTCATTAGCAGCCTTAAGGCGCCTTCCTGATTTGTTCGCGCGGAGGCGGTACGATATGAGGCTGTCAGTGTCAAAGGATACGATGCAGTACTGTCCCGCTTCTGCGCATGGTAATATTTACTACTGCGCAAACGTAAATGACAGTATTTCGTCAAGCGAGGAAATATCACATTAGTAAACTATCGTCAAAGAACAAAATACCTATCACATACCTATCACACCCGTCCCGCCAAGTCAGGAAGTCACCTTACATCACATGTCAGCGGAAACACACTGGAAGAACGTTCAGTTTAATAAGAATAGTGTTACTGCTAGTGATACTGCCTCCGAAGCTAGAGGTCCCGGGTTCGAATCCCGGCCAGGACATTATTTGTGCATTTAGCACGGATTTTGTTCTTGGGTCTTGGATGTTCTCTATGTATTTAAGTATGTATTTATCTATATAAGTATGTATATCGTCGCCTAGTACCCATAGTACAAGCTTTGCTATGTTTGGGACTAGGTCGATTTGTGTAGGATTGTCCCCCAATATTTATTTATTTATTTATTTTATATAAAATGCACTGTACCTAAAGAAAAGAGTAGCAGGCCTCTTAGGTAAATAAAATACACAATAAAACTCGAAATTATTACGGCCCAGTTGGTTATAACCGCACTGACATTTGTGATTACGACAGACAGTCATGCAGACATGGGAATTAAGACTCGTAATGAGGGTCCATCACACCCTTACCGTAAACAGTCGTTAATCCTTACAAACTGGGTTGGAGCATTTTTTGTTTTAAACGTATTTACTTAATACGTAGGATATAAAGTGTAACTTCATTATGTATTTTATATGTAAACCAGTAATTTACTGTCTGCGCGGGAACAAACTAACATCCTTCTTTATCATCCTAATCGATTCAGGCGTGAGAAGAAGAAAAGTTCTATCCAAGTATTTATGTACCTCACTAACTAATCTGGTTTTGTAAGATGGTTCCTCCCAAAAAAAAGCTCCAGCTGTGGAATGATCTTCCTGCTGAAGTTTTGCCCGAGAAACGGCAGTAGGGGTACAAAATTGAGGATAACATCACTTTTTGCTCCTTAGGTAGGTATGTGGTGTTGTGTTCCTGGTGGTGAGTAAGGTCACCAGAACTCCCGAGGATGGGCCGTGTTGAGAGTGAAGGACCTGAATTATGTCTCTAGCTGTCAGCACAACGAATCTTCAAGTCAATTAAGGTTTGGTAACGCACTTGTGATTCTTCTGGAGTCGCAAGTGTCCATAAGCTTCGGTGTCTACTTACCATCAGGCGGGCTGTAATATTTTTTGCCACCATCGCTATATAAAAAAAGTTGCGTAAACATTCTTAAACGGTCGACAATGTGACGCCCCTGCACTACTGGCACAAGAGGGCGTGTGAGATAGACTATCTGTCCCTTTCCGTGTGTACCCATGAGATAGAGACGGATAGTCTATCTCGCGCGCCGTCTTGTGCTAGACGTGCTGTAGTTGCAAGCGTCTATCGACTACGGTGACCGCTTCCTATTAGGTGGGCCGTGCGCTCGTTTGCCACCAATGTGGTACTGATTAAAAATACCGTATTTGTGGGTACACTGGGAAAACCCAAATAAATAGTTGGGTCTGCCCGCAATCCGCATGAGTTAGCATAGTGACGACGATTAGATTTATCTACATGAACATGTTTGACATTCTATATCACTATAGTCAATAATGACCAACGAAAACCCGTTAGATTGCCAAGACACTCCGTCTTTGAGACGCCTAATATATTTACAACCAGCTAACCAACAGTTGAAATCGTGCTCCATTAAAAGAACACTTCACTTCTAAGTACTTAGTCATCATCATCATCCTAGCGTTATCCCAGTACATTTGCGTCATGAAGATGAACTTGGGGTCCGATATTTAATCCCAAGAATCTGCTAACTAAGCGTCCAACCCAAGTGGGAAACTAGACCTTATCGGGATTAGGTTTGTCAAGTGAGTCGGCAACTTGACTGTTAGAAGTTCTCAAGCCGCCCGAAGGCCTCTAAGTTGGCTTAACGACTGCTGTCGTAGACAGCAGCCGGGATCAACGGCTTACCGTGCCTTTCGAAGCACGGGAGCGCGCAGTTAGTAACCACTTAAAGTGGTCACCTATCCAAGGACTGACCCCAGTGACCCAGGCCGACATTGCTTAACCTCGCATATCGTACGTGATTTGTTAACAGTAGCCCAAATGTTAGCTGCTAGTAACTAAATCGGAGGACTGGCAAACTAAGAGTTTACTAGTAATCAAAATTAGTTATTGAAAATTAGCATTTATTTGGTTACTACTAAGCACAATTTGGTTATTTCTCAAGTAGCTAAACTAGTTCAGCTATTTTTTTTCAGTGGGGCTAGCCAGTAGCAGGAAGTTGTCGTAGTAAGCACTTGTATGTATTGAAAAAAACCTATATCCAATAGGTTTAGTATAGTTTAAGATTTGTTTTACTCCATTTAGTTTACTAAATGTGAGATAAGCTCCCCGCCCCGCGTGACACACTTTGAACGGTATCATGAGTACTCGACTCACTGATAATGATAAATATCGATTTTCTTATCAAATCCAAAGATACCAAATACTCGAAACTTTACTGTGTACCTACAATGTACAAGTACAGTCGAGAAATTTGAATGTTTGGTACTTTGGACTCCATTTCTATTTCCTTTGTAGAGAAAACAGCGGTAACTTGGCTTGGTTGTGAACTGAGTGGCTGACTGCTGAGCCACACTTCTGACATTCTCGTTTCTCAAGTGCCGCAAGTGCGGACTAATTGATCACCGTTCAAACTGCCATTAATACAATTATACACGATACGGCATAGAATACGGCTACGGTATCCCCTGCTTGTCGTAGAAGGCGACTAAAAGGGGGTCCTTGGGATTGAAGACGGTCGCAGTTGGGGGCTGCGATCGTCCATGAAAACAGATGGTGGGATCCACAGAGGTGTGACTCTAGGGCGGCACTGGTGCGTTCCGTAGAAGATCCCAAAGCCGCCCGAAATGAGTTTAGGAGGACCATCGGGGGGTTTTAAGTCGGTGCAAGTCCGACATAACCTCCGCACTGTGCCCGCGGTGCGGTGGTATCCATAACGGATTTTCCCCCCAGAGAAAAATAAGATAGTATAAATGAAAACTTTTATTTGACCTTACCATTAACGTATTATATACTGAATGCCGTCTAAACAAGCTGCTGCTAGTTGTTATGCTTGTACCAACAGAAAAAACGTCTAATTCGAAATAGGATTTTTAAGGTTCTGTAGCCAAAATGGCAAAGACGGAATCATTATAGTTTCGTCATGTCTGTCCGTACGTGCGTATGCCACAGCCGATTTCCTTGGAGACTATAAATAAGCACTACATTTATGAAATCTCATCCTATGTATTTTATGAGCCGCTACAGAAAAGTGATTTATGCACTTTTCATACGTTCTTTGCTAATACTTTTTGCAGGCGTTTATTGTTATTAAGTAAATAGTAGTACGCGGGTCAGAATAAAAACATTAGATACCTCTATTTTAGCGACTTTTAATTTGATATAAAACTCAATACCTTCAACAAATGTGGGCTTGAATTGTGTTCGTAGGAGCATGATGGAGGCCCTACTTTGCATAGGTACCTAAAGTTAAATAACTTTAGGTTATTCGAACACTAGTTTTTATAAAAATGTGTGAATCAAGTGTTTGAAAAATTAAAATAATGAATATATCGAACAAATGTATTTATGATACTGTTAGGTAAATGAATTTTAGGTATTCTGATGTGTAACTTGTGTGTGATAATATCAAAGTAAACTTTAGCACGTTTGATTGAATGAAAATTTCCAACCGGCAAGCTCTACGAAGATCTTCGGATGCTCTGGCGACTGCGAGTAAGGAACATTTGCATTGGTCTCTAACAGTATTCACTGTTAGTAACACCACAAATAATCAAATCAATAAAGGATACAGCGGTTGAATCTAAGTTACAGAGCTTGGAACACCGTCGTCGAGTCGCTTGTTTGTCTGTGTTCTATCCACGGATCTATACCTAAACCGGATTGAGTACAAACTTTTATGAGCCAGTCAAAATTGAACCATATTCCCGCGTAATACAGTTAATATCCTGTTATGAGAGACAGACTAGAGAAAGCGGTCCGAGCGAGAGCAACCAACCGGAGGACGGTGTCCCACTCGCACAAGTTGCCAATGTAAAAAAAAAATATGTTGTGGTATTTTAGAATACTGAAAATAATTACTTGCTTGTACTAACTAGTACTGCATGTTTATCAGGGATAATTTACATTTGACCTCATTCGTAATTGTATAAAATATCAACATTATTAACTGACTAAAACCTAGTATTGCAATAAATATAGTAGTATTTTTCAAATATTAGTTGGTATCCCCAACGTTAATGGTGTCAAATTTGAAATTATGAAATAAGCGGCTGATGAAATTAGTTGAAAATAGTGAAAACATGTTGTGTAAAGGGTTGTAAAAGTGAAAGTTTTATTAATTGTGGAATATCATTGCACAGGTAAGGAACAATCTGTTATATTTTACGATAAAACGACAAGACAAATGTCAAACTGATTAGGGTGACTATGACTTGGGCTGGTTTTGCAGAAATATTCGTTATTAAGTGTTTAGTGAGAAAACTTTTTCTAAAGGTCAGTTGAAATTCAATATTTCAACATTTTTGTTATCATTACGAGCTTTTGTTTAACTTGGACTGTATGTGATTAAATTGTACAAGTACTTAAGTTGTCGTTCCAATTTTGTAAGTTTGTATGAGACCTCTGCAAATCTAAAATTTGCAGAGGTCTCGTACAAAATTTCATCCCCTACTTTAAGAGGTTGGGGGTAAAAGTTCTAAATTGTAGTTTTTTGTTGTTTGTGTATTTATTCTAGCTAACATTCCAAATTTCAGCTTTATAGGACTTCAGGAAGTACCCTAATTGACATCATGTCCCAAGAATTTTGTTTATCTGGTAAGTATAAAACAAACGTAATAATATTATGGTTGAAAAAAACGGATAATCGCTTCCGGAAAAGGTAGGTATAGGTGAAAAACTTAAGAAAATGGCCTGTTGTTTGTAGTTGGGACGTGTTCGAATAGGCGTTTGTTTTGATTGTGTTGCACATTTTAAATACGTAGATAATGTCTATTAGAACACGCTTCGACTACTTACAACAGGTCCTTTTCATAAGTTTTTTACCTATAGTGCCCTTCCATTGCGCTTCGCTTGACTCGTCTTGGCGGGGCACTACCATGCCCCCAGATTGTCCATTACTAAATATATTGTGATTATTACGTATAACGTGTTTGGCTGTACAGTAAAATCTGTTAGAACATCGCTTACTAAACGTTCAGGTAGTATTATCTAGTTCTTTATGAATATTTTTTCCGTGTATAAAACTTGCTATTAAAAGTATTGTGTTGTGCTCGCTCGTATTTAGAGAATAGAGAATGCATTTCCCGAGAATTCTCTGGATTTTTCAGAGAAACTGGTAACGGTACTGCAAGGTCCTCACACTTGTGTTCTTTGCCGCTTTTAGATCAATTAAAGCAATTACTTTTATACGGTTAATTGACATGCCCGTCAACATTCAATTTGTAAACAATGTTGCGTTATCTGCACGACAGTTTGATTGTGGATCACTTCCGACAACATGCGCGTGTTGTTTGGGAATATACCCAGCTTGCGAATATTCCCAATATTGTCCATACAGCTCGCGTGTGTTGGGAAAAACCTGTATTTAACGTGTGTAGGCAATAATATATACATTATATCTCAATAACATTTTTAAATGAGAACAACTATAATTAGAGCACAATGAAAGATATAGGGGTCAAAATCGGCTCATCGCTAAACCGCAGAAACAGTTCATTCTAATTGACAGGGCATATTGACGTCACACCTACATATCCGAACCAATCATTGTTTTAAAGTAAGTAAATTGCTGTTTAAGTCGTGAAATACTGCGTTTACGAGAAGGTATGGAAATAGTTGTTTAATCTCTGTTTATGAAGCTTCTTCTTTTTTTTCGCTGCCTGCAATCATTAATTTTATTTTGTTTATTAAACTACAATTTTATTATAACTATCTGAATTTTCTTGACATATATTTTGACAGAGTATAAAACTAAAGCTAACCACAATTAAAAAAAACTGAAAAGCTTGTCCTTATCCTAGCTTTATCCCAGTTCAGTTGCATCCTGGATACGATGCCCAGGATACGCTACCTAATCCCAAGAATTGGTGTAGGCACTGGTTTTAACGGAAGCAACTGCCTTACGGATCTTATTGGGCCTTATTAGGCTTGCCAAGTGAGTGGGCAACTTGACCTTAGAAGTTCACAAGCCGCCCAAAGGCCTCTAACCTGGCTTGTCAATAGTAACCACTCAAAGCGGTCGCCCATCCAAGAGCTGACCCCTTCTGACGTTGTTTAACCTCGCATGCCGCGCGCGGTACCCGGGCGCCGCTGGTCCACGAACGCTCCTTGTTTATGAAGCTTCTGTCTGTATAATATGTCTGTACTCGACATTCTTGGTGTAAGTCAGAATTAGATTTAAAATCATTTTTGGCAATGTTCCATAAAACGCGAAGATAACAGAAAATTCGTACGGGAATTCCATCTCGTTGTAGAAATCATTGAACAGACAAATCACAATCGATCTGGGTGTTCGCAAATTGAGGTTATGAACCTAACCTTATCGACATTAATAGGTGCTTGTAATATACCTAGTCGCGTCTGTACCAGAGCATAAAAGTTCAATAGTTATACAGCGTTTAATGATCAAGGTTTCTCCTTTGATGGAGTGATTCTTATGAGCCCTGAAAACATTCAAAGTTGAGCCATCTTGACTTTTGGTGCAGGCGGGGAGTATTACGTCATAACTTTGTAGTATGGAGTTTTTTCTGAGACCGATCGAAAGAAAAATTCGTTATTTCTGGAAAAAACTTGAAATACAACGAGCAAAGCCCGGACTTCCGGTTGCGTTCTAATTAAGTAGGTTCTTCAGATTAGGCGCTTTAAAGGATTTAAGTATTAAGAAGACGATAAAACTTTTTAATTATAATAAACGTTAAACGGGTCATAGCAGTTGAAAAAAGCCATCTTTCCTTTAGTCAAAAAGGAAGTTAACGGCTTATGTGCATGTAAGCAGATTATCTTTTTATCGTATAGAGCTATAGAAACGGAGGCGCCGTTTTCGCGCATTATAAGCAGTCCAACTAAAAAAAAACTCCCCGACTCATAACTTTAGATGTGTCCATAGGTAAGACGTGAATAACATGCGTACCTAAAGCTCTCTATACACACATACGAGACTCGCACACGGTATATTGAGTTCAATCGATCTGTCAAACCGCGTAATGTAGCATACCACGTGTGTAAATAAGGCTTAAATCTGTGTATCACCCAAACTGATTGAAGTAAACAGAGTTATTTTTATGAATACCTTGAACACAACCAATACGTGTTTGTCGTTAGAATAACTTACATTTCTAGTTATTCTTACGGCTCCATCATGTCTGACAACCACCAACTTACATTGTGCCTACTGCTACATTTGAACAGGTCTTAACTTCTAAGCTTTAAGTATCACAATGTATAGAACAAGTTTTCGCAATGCGCACAAATTAGGCACCCCGTCGCGACCGTTGAAAGTTGCGTGACGATTGCTTTGATAAGGTTTATGATGATAATACAATGCGGGGTTTGTATGTATCAATATAGTTCACATCATGGATTAAGAAGAAATGAACTGCGCCAAGCTTGTAACTTCGGCGATACTGATGTTTGACCTTGGATCGGCGAATAGCAGAGCGATGACTCATTCTAGGGTGTGACGTCACTATACATAGTAATGTAATTGAGAGCTCAATATTTACGTTCTGAAGGAAAACAACTGGAAAGTGGAAATATTTTATTTAGGTGCATGGTGGAAATGCTTTGTGGCTAACGGTTGTCCATATTTTCAGATCAATAAAATTAGCATCATGTCACGATTTGCTTACTGATTAGACACCACATGTTTATTACGGAGTTCTTTCTTCAGTCTGTGCTTACCGGTGCGTGGTCGCGCGCGCGTCTTGTCGCAGTCGCACCCAGAAAACATGCGCATATTCTTTGTCAATCATGAGAGCTTTAGTCAAACTATTCTTCTTAGCTTCATTTCTTTTCATAATATTGTTCCTTTATTTAACGTTAAGAGAATTAAAGAACGAAGAATCATTGCAGTCAAGAATGTTTACAAGTGATAAAAACCAAACAAAAATTGATAATATCAAATATATTTTACAGTGGACTAATCCAAAAAATGTGCCTTTCGTGTACATGGGTGTTGGTCAGCAAACATTCATAGAACGGAAGTGCCAGTATACCAATTGTTTTGTGACTAGTGACCGTATTTTTCTCGGAGACGTTAGCAGGTTCGATGCCATCGTGTTTTCGGGAACCGAAGTCATCTCCTGGGCCAGGGACCTGATTGTTCCTAAAAAACGATCACCTCACCAGAAATACACATTTACAAATATAGAATCAGCTGACAATTATCCATTCTGTTCCCACATGTTGGACAACTTTTTCAACTGGACATGGACTTACAGATTAGATTCCGAAACTAGATGGGGCTATATTATTGTTAGAGATGCCAATAATAACATAATAGGTCCGAATAAAGTTATGCATTGGATGAAATTGGAAGATATGGACCCTGTCAGTGAAGAGTTAAGCGCACAGCTGAAGAATAAAACTAAAGCAGCGGCGTGGTTTGTGTCAAATTGCAGAACGAAAAGAGGACGGGAAACCTTCGTTGAGGAATTACAGAAAGCGCTACAACTTTATGAATTAAAGGTAGATATCTACGGTAAATGTGGACCATATAAATGCAGCCGAAACGACGAAGAAGCGTGTTTCCAAAAAATTAAACAGGATTATTATTTCTATTTATCTTTTGAGAATTCATTCAGCGAAGACTACGTCACTGAAAAACTGTTATCCGCGTTGAAATACAATGCGATACCTATTGTGTACGGAGGTGCTAATTATACTAGGTAAATTGCGCATGCATTATTTATTAAATAAGCAGTTAGTTAGCTATTGTTTAGTGGCCTGCGTATTTTTTATTTCGGTATCGTAAGCATTATGATGTGTGTGCCTAAACGTTAAAGTTACGTAAACGTTAAAGTTGTTTACCTTGCTGTCACATTGAGTATTTCGGCTAGTCAGAAATTGAAAATTAAATATCGTACTATTACTACAAATACCTGTTAAGTGTAAAAAGTAATTTGGAGAAAAAAATATTTTTAAGTTTGGACCATTAATCGCATGCATGAAATTGAAAGATAATGAGTGTTGCGTTCATATTATTATAACATTTGAAATATATTCATCAAGACTTAATAGTGCAAAGTATGCAGGGTCAAATAAACCAATTATTATACAATTTGAATAAAACTTAGTGTCGAGCAATTTACGGAATTTAATACGTTTTACCCGTATAGATGCTTAACCGCATGTTCCTCCAAACTAATAAGAGTGATGAGTTATAGTTTTACAGGATTTTCCTTATAAGTGACAAAATAACAGAATACAAGCTCAGGGACCTGAGTTTTTTTGATATGACTGAAAGTATAATGGAACCTAGCGCAAAGGTTCCATTATATATATTATGGGAGTTGAAAAGTAAATTCTGACTAATTTTTTTTTAATGGTAGGCTAAAAAAATATACCTATTTCCGATATTTGAGGTATACATCCGCTTGTCCACACGTCTATGATTTTTTTTTTCAACTACGACGATGGTGGTAAACTAACACTCGAGCTGTCTACTTACCTACGTGTATTACCGTAGACTATGGATGCAATGCAAGTTATAATAATTATAATTGTATGGCATTTCGAACCGTGAGATCTTCGAGAAGACAGTACCGTTGCCAGTTTTTTGCACTTTTAGCACCACCCAGGGGTCACGTGTAGGGTAACGGTTGGTACTTCCTACGGAAGCGGTGCAACTTCGAACGCCCTTGTCAAGTGAGTGGGCAACTCGACTGTTAGAACATCTCAAGCCGACGGAAGACCCCCTAACTTGGCTTAACGACTGATGTCGTAGACAGCAGCCGGGTTCAACGGCTTAACGTGTCTTCCAAAGCACGGGAGCGCTCAGTTAATAACCAGTCAAAGCAGTCACCCATCCAAGAACTGACCTGGCCCCACGTTGCTTAACCTCGCCTGCCGCACGCGGTACGCGGGCGCCGCTGGATCACGAGCGCTCCAACTAAAAATTAGTGACGATAATAAGCTAGAGAAGTAGAGACTAATATATCATTCTCAATACAAATTCATCCTTGGGAGTTCTAGCGACCTTACTTGCAATATACCCACACATATGGACACTGATCTACATTCAGACACTCATTAAAAACTGCACAAATGTATAATCGACCGAATGAAACGAAGGTCCCCGTTTCTGCTTCGATAAAAATTATTTCATACGTCCGGATGCCCAGATGTTCGGATTTCCAGTTGTTCTCCTCTACAGGTCGCATTTCTCAACTGATTCTCGTGTGTGAACAAGTTTGATAATTTTAAAAAATTTCTTGTCGAGTCACTTTTTCGAAATTTGTAATTGGAAAAAATAAAAACTTTTTTTCGCGAGGGTTACAGTTCACAGAGCTACTAGTAATAAAAGTATCTTATCATTTCCAGGTTCATGCCAGATGGAATTTATCTAAATGCGATGGAACTAGGACCTTCAGAATTGGCGAAAAAAATGAAAGATCTCATAGACAATCCAGAGCAGTATAAAGAGTTTTTCCGGTGGAAGAACCATTATTCCTACCACAGAAGAAACGATAACCCAATGACTGACGACTATTGTGGCTTCTGTACTCTTCTTAACAATGAGGAGATGGTGAAAAAGACGTCGATATACAAGAACTTTAAAGAGTGGTGGAACGTTCCACAACGGTGTTAGTAACAATTTAATTTTACTAAATAATTCAAAAGCGCATTGTCTATATTTCTCTATTTTAACATTATAAAGAATGGTATTTTTTCAAGTTCTTCCATCAATATAATTAAAACTTGTAAGAGTGATTCGGGAGACAAGACTCTCACATCAACCATGTGCTCATGAGTAGGACCAGCCCTACGCACATATTAAATGTGGATGAGGAAGGTTTTTTTACTATCGTATTTAAGTGAAACACCCAAACATTTTCCTATCTTTGGTTTAATAAAAGTTTAATCCTCTACAGTCATGGTCACTCTACAACAACTAATAAATAAAGAGACTGCAGTTTGATTATCAAGAAAGTAAATCGTCACTGTGAGTGAGACACGATGTTTCAAAAGTAACCAGACTCAAGCCAGACTGAGATGGCATTCAATATGACACGTGCCACAGATAAAGCGAAGAGTATCGGTACTTGACGGAAGTATTATAATTGTAGAGTGACCATGTATCTTGTGGGTACCTAATTTAAAAATTATTTAATCAACACAAATAAGAACGTTAATCTCATAAATACTGGTACGAAACAATTTGATTTACTCAATCCGTAGATTTATCCTGATAAAGTCTTCCAAATCACTCTATATATACCACCCTAGTTTCACTAGTTTTAGATGAGACACACCTACAGACTTTTTCGACAGCTTACATTCTCATAAGATGAATAATTTTTTTATTGAGAGATATTTTATTGTATTTAGATTTTATTTTAGAAACAATTCGCATAAAGTCAGACAATATAAGACAACCTATATAAAAAAAAACTTAAGACTAAACTCATAAGTATAGATTATAATAAGGGTATTTGCTATATCACGGTGACTTTTAAATATCGAACTAAACCTTTTAAAAAGTTTTATTTTAGCATTAAAAACATAAAAGCCAAAGATATTTATATAGTCGGTACGGTACGTTACACATTGTCATTTATATAGGTAAAGTTTAAGAGGATTCACTCAGCTGTGATTAGTTTTAAGTTAATTTATAAAACTAATGTATTGAAATAAAACTAGTGTATACACCGAATCTTGAGATAAGGTGACAAAGTGGGCCTCGGGCTCCTTAGGACACAACTGGGAAAAGCGCTGCGAGTATAATGATGATATTGATGATGTATTGAAATAAGCATTGATGTATCTAATTACTTATTGATAAAACGGTTAGCTTACATAGATTATTTGTGGCAATGCTTACGAAGCGAATGTCGTTTAGGGTTGGTACCCCAGTCGTCATACAGTGGAGCAAAAAATTAAATGATACACTATTGAGCTCTCCAGAAAAATATTTCAGAGTGGTTTAAGTTGAACAATAGACAGTTTTTTTGTATTTTTAAGCAATTATAGATTACGTATATTTTTGACTCTACTACATATTAATAACTATGTATTTATTTTAAAAGCTCTAAAAATATATAAACAAAATTTAAAATTCCCAAAATATCCTTTAAAACCCATAATAGAAACAAATATTATTAGTCATAACTTGATACTACCTCAAAATCAGCATTGACAGCCGCGCTATAATCTCGTGGTGTCAAGATCCATTACTTGAAGGTCATAACTTTAGATTAAAACTTCTCCGAATTATGTAAAAAAAAAATCGACACAAGAGGTTAGGTATTGCAGGTGATCGAAAGATTTTAATTTTAATTTTTTGCTCCTATTACAGCGACACCCTCTATAGGTAGGACCTTTTTTTGAACCTTCGTGTATAAATAATAGAGTCGAAAAGTAGTAAACAACTTGTCCTTGTTTGTCGGTACGGAAGTTTATAACATCCTGTGAAGTGAAGGTTCTAAACGTCATTTTATTTTTGATACGACATTTCTGTTTGTATTTCATTGATAAGATGGTAAACAAATAAAATAATACAGGCGGTTATACAAAATAATTAAATTATGTTTTTTTTTCAACCGACGGTAAGAAATAGTGGATTTCAATAAATCAGGTACCGTTTTATAATACTTATGACCTAAAATATGTTGTATTTTCTTTGCCTTATGTTGGTTATATACTGTATATTTTTGTAAAGTCTAGATCATACAACGATCCAAATAGGTTTTTTTTTTAAATTTTGGATTGGACCACAGGAACCATGTTTGTTTTTTATTTATTATTGACGCGTTTTTCCTGTCGCTATGGTTTCAAATAGACATTGAATAGCCATAAAATATAACTATATGCTTGTTAAATAAAAAAACAAATTAAAAAATATCTTGACTCATCATCATCTCATGATACAGGTCGACAAAATGTTTTTTTTTTTTATGAGAACGGGTACTGAATCTTTATTCCTACGTGCATAAGTACTTATTTTATAACTGAGAGTAATCAATATTGTATTGTAATACATGATATGCTGTACTTCGAAAGTTTTTTTTATTTATAATCAGTATTACAACGCGTCATGTTGCCTCCCTATATTTTATTCCATGAGAGCTTTAAGAAATTTGTTGTTTGATATATAAGTAATAAATGAATGACAAAACTCATTTATTTTTAGGCCCATATATACATAAATAACTTATAACTTACATACACCTACATCTCATACAAAAAAAATAGCACATTTCTTGACATTATAAATAAACACACTACAATTGCGATGTATTACGTTACAAGTAGGTAAGGTACGCAACTTCGAGGTGTCAGGTAACCTGGGTAACCGACCGCGAAAACGCCGGAACTTGACTCCCTCCCGTCAAAAATTTTTCTCTTTGAAGGTCGACAGATGTTCTTTTGGAACTCTCACAACAAAGGCATTAAAATTCACGTTGTGGAGCGACTCCAACCTCACGACCCTTAAAATGTAACAATCCGGTATTCACGCGCATATTCTCCACGATATCCTCTGTGTACGTAGTGTAGTGTAGGCGGGACGTATAATGCTGTGACGATAGAGTAGCGGCATGCAGCAGGTGATTGGGTCCAGTCGCAGTCGGTTTCCAACAAGTAGGCTTTTACATCCTCTCCACCTTGTTATGTCGCACCTCCTTTTGAGTGTCCTGCGGCAGATCCTTGCAAATGGATCCGTATTGTAAGAATAGAGTTTAAGTGTGTTGTGATATCACTGCAATGTTATTTCCTCAATCTTCAAACTATACTGAAAGTGGCACTGGAAATAAATTTCATGTGCTTTGTCTACCCGTTTAGAGAATATATGCGCGGTTGTTTCCACGAACTACGGTTGTTTCGTTGTGTACTACATGTAGGCCGACTTGCAAGCAAGAACAAGCAGCCAATTTTTATAAGATCGCGAAGCTACGGGCTAACGAGGTAAGATAAAAATAAAAAACCGGCCAAGAGCGTGTCGGGCCACGCTCAGTGTAGGGTTCCGTAGTTTTCCGTCCGTCACATTAAGTTGACATATTAAGTACAGAAACACAAAACCTTACCTAATGTATGGGCGCACCTGCTCAGACCCCATTAAATCAGGAAAAATCTTAACACCGCCATGTAGAAATGAGCGTTCCATGTACAGCGACATCTATCGGCAAATTAAGTAAACTATTGCGCGCGAGCTTAAAGTATGGAAGATGATTTTTATGGAATAATTCTTTATTGCGTGAACCGATTTTCACCGGTTTTACTTTATTGGAAAGCACGTCATTTCATTGTGATTTTGTAGAAATGACAGGTACAATAAACACCTGTTTATACGGTTAAATTACAAACTTAGTTCAGAAATTATTTTTGTAATTTTTTCAAAAACTATTCAACCTATCAAGTTCAAAATAATTTTTCTACAAAGTTTTTATAAAGTTCTACTTTTGAGATTTTTTTCATATTTTTAAAACTAAAGGTTCAAAAGTTTGAGGGGGGGGGACACATTTTTTTTTACTACTGGAGCGATTATTTCCGAAAATATTAACATTATCAAAAAATGATTTTAAGTAAACCCCTATTTATTTTTAAATACCTATCTAACAATATATCACACGTTAGGGTTAAAATGAAAAAAAAAAAATCACTCCCCACTTTACGTATAGGGGAGGTACCCTAGTAAAATATTTTTTTCCACTTTTTATTTTACCACTTTGTCGGCGTAATTGATATACATATTAGTACCAAATTTCAGCTTTCTAGTGCTAACGGTCACTGAGATTATCCGCGGACGGACGGACAGACATGGCGAAACTATAAGGGTTCCTAGTTGACTACGGAACCCTAAAACCGGTCAAGTACGAGTCCGACTCGCGCACCGAGGGTTCCGTACAACGATCATGGTACCCATCGCGACGCCATTAATTCAGGAGAAATTGAACGCCATGGGTACAGCGCTATCTATCGGAGCATTACACACACTTAGTTAAGCAATGTTTTTTGATGATAATAAATATGTAATCTAGATAGAGATATATGTATTTATATTTTTACTGTAAAATTTAGATTCTTATTAACGTCGTGTAATACTTTCATTTTTTTTCTTGCTAAACTTCAGCGATAAGTGGGGGGACGGTTTTTTTTCATGTTCTTTCAAAACAAAATTTACCCACCGTAAAAAAAATGTTTTAGAATGTGCAATTCAAGCCCTTTCATATGACACCCCACTTGACTAGTCACTAGACTTTGAACTTATGTTATGCCACCCCCAATCTCATCCGTAAATTTTCACAAAAAAAAACATGTTTATTGCATCTGGGTTAGCCTTTTTTATAACTATTCCAAATTTCAAATCGATAGCATAAAGTTCTTGAGATATCTAGCAATGTGACAGACAGACAGATAAAGCGGCACCATAAGGGTTCCTTTTTTACCATTTTCGTACGGAACCTTAAAAACCTGCAATGAAATGAAAATTGCATGCAAGTTCTTGCTAATGTAAATCGGCCTTATGACCTGTATGAAAAGAGGATCCGAAACATTCCCAGGCATTGTATTTAGGTAGCAGGAGTGGAAAGGTCTAATAAATAGTATGAATAGAAATAATCGAACTTTTTACAAAAAAAACCGACTTCAACCGGATTATTAGTCCATTTGTCGTGCACATACATATATGGTTTTCTCATAGATGCCATTGTACAAGTACCCTATAGGTTTTGATTCCCTTGCAAGTGTCGAAAATTTGCGGAAATTTGCGGCATACACGGCTGTATCTTTTGATTGCGTTGACTTGGATTAGAAGTTTGATTTTTTCACAGCTCCAAGGGACAGTAGACCTGAGTATTTGATATAAATTCCGGCTTGATACCTCCACGCGTTCCTGAGAAAAAGGGTCTTGACAGACAGACAGACGGACGGACGGACAACACAGAAATCCTATAAGGGTTCCGTTTTTTTCCTTCCGAGGTTCGGAACCCTAAAAATAAACTACTTATAATGGGGAAAAAAAGAAGAATTGACGGTCTACTTGGGTGGAATGCTGCAATTTACACGATTCATATTATTACAATTATTATAATATGTGTATTGTGGTTTGCAAAATTGGATTTTCATCAATATTCACGTGATACGTATCGGGAAAATATGAGTGTATCGCGTGATGATAATAATCGTGTAAAAGGCCTCAATGGATTCACAGGTTTGTGAAATCAGTGCCCTAGTAAAATAGCCCAGCAGTAAACATTTTATGGGTAATTAAAATTGACGATTGTCAAGCAAGCGAAGCAAACGGCTGCAGACATCGGCATTAACGAATTGGCAGACATCCAACCGCTGCGAAGTAATGAATCACACTATTTACTAACATTTTATGTCCCTCTGTAATAATCAATAGTAGTAGGTGTTCTATAGAATGGAGACACGGTGATTATTATCACGCGTGTTATGTACACTATACATAACCTTACCACCTAAATATATTAAATAAGTTTGTTACGCGTTAATTTCATTCCTAGATATCTCGTTTGAGACTCACAGCGCCATCTACCGGCGAAGGATGGCGAGCAGTGACATAACGTCAATTTCTGGTTTGCCCTAAAGCTGCGTTCTGTTGTAATGTTGGTACGGTGAATAATTAATGTGTTTTCTAGTACATTATAGGTATTTTAAGCCTACACAGTTTATTACTTTGTTAAAAGTTATCGTGGTAAAATTGGAGAATAATTTTTGTCTTCATGCGGTGAGCGCATTTTGGTAAATGGCCCATACTCTCTATGGTATTGAAGTGGAACGCGGCGGAACGCATCCGTTCTGATTTTGACATCTGGAGTAAGAGCGGTGAGGCCTAGCACTCTCTGTCAGGATGCCGTGAGCAGTGCACACGTATCTCTGAGGGCACTCGCTAAGGCTTCGGCCATTTTTTTATAATTTAGAGATGGGTGCTTAGACCCAAACGCATCTCGTTGAAAATAACTGCAACGACACAGTGAACAAAAGCCTAACTTTAACATTTTTAACGAAATGAAGTGAGGACATCGTGGTCGCGTGTGGACCGTCACCAAGCCTAGACTTGTATTCTTGCCAGTGATTGTTGTGCTGGCCGCTACCGGCGGGCCAACATAGGCAATTGAGCGGTCGAAGGGCGTGGCGCGAGACTTTGCTGACGTCTCTGCATGCCCCCCCAAAGTCACCGCGACGCGGAGTCAATTCTTGAGGCTTCGTGGACCGAGGAGAGACAGGCAGAGGGTCTGCATGCTGGCGCCGCAATCTTTTAAGGTGATATCCATCCGTAACTTTTGTTCCGTTCTCTTGAACATGCCACGTGTCAACGTAGTGTTACGAAATATCTTGCTAGTGTTATTAGTCATAACAAGCTTCACACAAACACGATTCACATTAGATTAAGGCGCTAAGCCGGCCTCATCTGATATTTTATTTTCAAACTAAAAGTTAATCCTTATCCGTCCTCGGTCAGAGACATAGTGTAAATCTCCAGGTAGAAAGCCCTGCCTTAAACATTGTGACTTGCATGCTAGCATTAAGCCTACATTAAGGTACTTTATTTCTTTGTATAAGCCGAGAATGTGTCTACTGATTATACATACCATTCGGTTTGAACACTAAACTTGTTTACATTTTTCTCACCTGTAAGTAATTCCTATATAAACTCTTTCATAGTTTTGAGTGATAAACTATGTGGCGCCCTCTTCTAGTAGCACTGTGATAGGTGATAGCTGAAAACCTGAAAGTACCTACCTCCTGAGATTCTCTACCTAATCTAGCTAGTGCGGTGCATGACATCAAGTGTGGACGACTCTTACGAGCCCGTCAAGTCGCTCTCACACCCAAGTGACTGACAACCGTCACAGCTTGCTATCATATACGGTTGCACGTTACATTCTAGCGGCCCAACGTGGAGCTTCCAGGTTAAAATTTGAACGGTTTTCACTGTATAGTGTTTTTTTTTGGTACTATTTTTATATCTATATCAGATGAAATTGGATTTGGTTTGTGTGAGGCTTATCTTTTGTTACTGAAACAAAACTCTTACTATATAATCTGTATCATATATTGATATCTACTGTTCATTGTGTCAAAAATATTTACCGTACTGTGTGAAATATTTAGCATTAGTGTCAACGAGTTGTGTCATTTCTTTTACCTTTACTTTGTAGAGTAAAGCATGTGTTAGTGCTCCAACTGGACACAATATATGTACTGTATGTTAGTACAATAACTGTCAAACTTGACACTTTAATTTTCTGGACCCGACTTAAAATATATTTTTATCGGACTTGTATATGAAACTCACTTAACATAACTAAGTAGGTATCAGACCTATTGTATATTTCTAAATAGAAAAGATAAGTGTGAATATTGTAATCAGCTGTTTTTACTTATCTGTTTTATTTTCTTACTGAGTGTTGAACACTACTATATCTTGTCAAACATGGCTTTACAAATTGAAGTGGATAATCTGACTAAGGACGAATTATTATTTGAATTACAAGCGAGAGGCCTAGAAGTAAATTCTAATAATACAGTTGATGAACTAAAACAACAATTTAAATCTGCCAAAGGCACTTCTCTGGATAACACAAAAGCGAACACTTTCATCTCAGGCTTGTCCATCGATGACGAATTTCAGGTCTGCGAGGGAAAACTGGATGCAGTGTTAATGGCTGATCACTCATCGTCGTCGTGTCGAAGGAGGTGTCTGTCGAAGCTGTCTCATGTCATTCTGAGGTTAGAGAAATTGGTTTTAATAAATTCTGAACAGCGGCTTAGGAAGATAGCGCTTGTGTCTAAGGCGTTCAATGCCATTGAAACTTTAAAGTGTAATCAAACACCTGGCTCATCTTCTCAAGGCACTGGCACGAATGTTGTTGAGTCTATTCCGTCTGTAGTGTGTCAAAGGCACACTTCTCAGGTGCTCAAATGGGGACTTGTGTATGATGGTAGGGTACCGCCTCATGACTTTATTTTCCGTTTGCAAGAGCTTAAGTGCTCATCTGAGGTTTCAGACTCTGAACTGTTGAGGAATGCGGTTCACCTTTTTTCTGGGGAAGCTTTGATGTGGTTTCGCACGAATAAGTCACATTTTAACACTTTTCAAGATTTTGTAGAGTCGCTCAAAGATGAATTCCAACCGGTAGAATATGAACGGTGTCTATTGAACCAGATTAGGGCTAGGTTGCAGGACAAGAGTGAGTCGATTAGGTCTTATATCAACATCATGGAAAGTTTGTTTTTGCGTTTGTCAGTACCTATCACAGATGCGGAGCAACTAGATATTATAATGACCAACATGAACCCTTATTTCATTTCGCGTCTAGCGTTAACTGAAGTACGTACCGTGCGGGAACTTAAGAATATTTGTGCGCGTTTAGAAGTGTCAAAGTTTAAATGTGAAAACCGCGGATTTTTGAACACTGGTAGAGAGCTAGTCATTCCTAATTTTTGTAGTGGGATCTCAAGCCACATTCCCTCAACTTCTAATGCTAGACCTCGTATCGTCAGCCAGGGACAAGATAGGGCTACTGTGTCTTGTGGAAAATGCGGTGGCAATCATCATCACTCTCATTGTGACGCATATCCTACAACTATCTGTTTTAGGTGTAAGAGGCCCGGAGTCCTCACTAGAAATTGTCCTTGTTCAAAAAACTAGGTAGTAGGTCAGAGACTTCTAACAATAATAATAATAATAATAATTTTAGAGTCACTCGTGTCTCTGACCAATCTACACAAACACAAGTATGTATGTCTGACTCGTTAAAACAGAGTTCTTACCGTCCTCTATTTAAGGAAAATGCAGGTGATCCTAGGCCATTTCTGTCTGTAGGTATTTGGCATGTCAAAGATATAATAAAATCTCAGCCAGACCAAACAGTCGTGTAAAGATAAATCCTTTTTGCACAGCTGATGAATAGCTATTAGGTATTTGCAGAAATATTTTTTTTGCAATTAAAACTTTAACAATAACATTTCTAGCTAACTCAATGTGTCAATATGAACTTTTATTTCATATTATGATTGACGGATGACCGATGTTTATCTGTTGCACTTTGATAAAGCATAATTTGACAACTGCTGATTAACAAATAATCCAAGTAGGTATTTAGGTAATAAACGAACCGTTATATACACATTGTGTTTGTCAATGTGAAGCCTAACATGGATTTCATATAAACAAAGAAACGTTATTAAATGAGTCGTATATAGGAACGTAGCCTTTCCTAGGTAATTTGCTTTCAAGTAATTATTATGCACTCAAACGCAGATTCCCGGACTATACAGTCGACCTCAATATTAGGATACATCTTCGAAATGGCCAGTCGAAAATGTTAGTTAAAATTGCATAGGGTTAAATTTTAAACGGATAAGTATATGCGCTAACTGTAGTTCGTTAGGTAAATGTATAGGTAGGAATATAACTGGACTCGTAGTCAAGATCATGGACGTGGGGACGCTCACGGACATGTCAATAAGAAATAGATTAGGAAAACGCGTTAGTTTAAGTAGGTAACTGTCGACCTTAAGTTAAGCTGCTTGGAACTTAGAGATCCATCTATCTCATTCTGCTACTAAATAAAATAGTCGTTTTATCTAAAGACAATAAGTCTTCTTATCTCTGCTCTTGTCATGTAGACACATCTGTCTTTGTTTATTTTGATAGTCGTTATTTAAGGATACCTGGGAGGAAAAGGTGTCTTTGTCGATTCTGTCGGATTTATGCTTTGTGCATTGAAGTGAATAGGTATTCTATCACAGGTATGTGTTTTCTTAACATATACAAGCGCTGGTTTTAATCATAGACAGAATCTCTTTTAAAGTTCTATTTCCATGACTCATGTTGTTTTATCGTGCTAATTGAAGTTGTGATATTTCAGGACATTGTGTCAACGTGTATAACCTCATGTACAGTCGGCGGAAAATTTATTTCGTTATGGAACTCTTTTCCGAAACTTGTGGAAGTCTAGCGTAAGATTATTGTTGTGTTGCGATGACACCTGTCCCAATACCTCATTTCGTAAGTTTTTTTTTTGAGTATGAACTCATATGTAAGTTCAAGGGTCGATGACCTCACATGGGGTCATGTTAGGTCAAATGTCAAATGGGTTAACTAGGGGCAATGTGCTTCAGTGGTGGCTTTGTTTGGAGTTTGATTACTTCACTGTCTCTGATTGTTTTTAGGACTTTGTTTTTTTTAAAAGAAAAAAAAAAAAAAAAAAATTAAAAAAAAAAAAATTTTTTTTTGTCTAACTGAAGCGGTAATGTTACGCGTTAATTTCATTCCTAGATATCTCGTTTGAGACTCACAGCGCCATCTACCGGCGAAGGATGGCGAGCAGTGACATAACGTCAATTTCTGGTTTGCCCTAAAGCTGCGTTCTGTTGTAATGTTGGTACGGTGAATAATTAATGTGTTTTCTAGTACATTATAGGTATTTTAAGCCTACACAGTTTATTACTTTGTTAAAAGTTATCGTGGTAAAATTGGAGAATAATTTTTGTCTTCATGCGGTGAGCGCATTTTGGTAAATGGCCCATACTCTCTATGGTCTTGAAGTGGAACGCGGCGGAACGCATCCGTTCTGATTTTGACATCTGGAGTAAGAGCGGTGAGGCCTAGCACTCTCTGTCAGGATGCCGTGAGCAGTGCACACGTATCTCTGAGGGCACTCGCTAAGGCTTCGGCCATTTTTTTATAATTTAGAGATGGGTGCTTAGACCCAAACGCATCTCGTTGAAAATAACTGCAACGACACAGTGAACAAAAGCCTAACTTTAACATTTTTAACGAAATGAAGTGAGGACATCGTGGTCGCGTGTGGACCGTCACCAAGCCTAGACTTGTATTCTTGCCAGTGATTGTTGTGCTGGCCGCTACCGGCGGGCCAACATAGGCAATTGAGCGGTCGAAGGGCGTGGCGCGAGACTTTGCTGACGTCTCTGCATGCCCCCCCAAAGTCACCGCGACGCGGAGTCAATTCTTGAGGCTTCGTGGACCGAGGAGAGACAGGCAGAGGGTCTGCATGCTGGCGCCGCAATCTTTTAAGGTGATATCCATCCGTAACTTTTGTTCCGTTCTCTTGAACATGCCACGTGTCAACGTAGTGTTACGAAATATCTTGCTAGTGTTATTAGTCATAACAAGCTTCACACAAACACGATTCACATTAGATTAAGGCGCTAAGCCGGCCTCATCTGATATTTTATTTTCAAACTAAAAGTTAATCCTTATCCGTCCTCGGTCAGAGACATAGTGTAAATCTCCAGGTAGAAAGCCCTGCCTTAAACATTGTGACTTGCATGCTAGCATTAAGCCTACATTAAGGTACTTTATTTCTTTGTATAAGCCGAGAATGTGTGTACTGATTATACATACCATTCGGTTTGAACACTAAACTTGTTTACATTTTTCTCACCTGTAAGTAATTCCTATATAAACTCTTTCATAGTTTTGAGTGATAAACTATGTGGCGCCCTCTTCTAGTAGCACTATATGGTGATAGCTGAAAACCTGAAAGTACCTACCTCCTGAGATTCTCTACCTAATCTAGCTAGTGCGGTGCATGACATCAAGTGTGGACGACTCTTACGAGCCCGTCAAGTCGCTCTCACACCCAAGTGACTGACAACCGTCACAGCTTGCTATCATATACGGTTGCACGTTACAAGTTGTAGTAGAATAAAACTTCTAGATACGAGTTTAAGTGCATCAGTGTTCTAGGGAGCGAGCCAAGCCAGACGCTAGCTTGCAAATTCCGGACGATAGCGGCCCGCCGCAGTGACATCCGTTCGACTTGGTCCGACCGTAAGATCACCAATTATAATTTAATCCTAAGATATACAAAGGGACTCTACATTTTTATTTAAAATGCTCCCCATAAGACCATAATTCGCGATACACCCATATCATGATATTCATGATACATATCACGTAATATTTAATGAATATTGAAGCAAAACCGAACAATTTTGAAATCCGCGTTAATATTGACATCCCATTATTGTAATTATAATAATATACAAGAATACTTAACCAAAATATGTTAAATAATATAAATAAAATTAAAAACTAACTTCGTGGTGAGGATGCTGGCGGCATTTCCTCGCTGTATCGCAATACTGATAATAACTCCGTCAAAACTATAAATATTTTTATGGCACAAACGGTTATTGGTTCTTCAATCCTTTAATCCACATTATCACGAGCTGTATTCGAAAAAAAAAACCGGTTTTATATATCTAATCCAAACATGGACCAAAATAGCTCTATTTTTCATATTAGAATGTTATTTATGCACTTTTAAACATGAATAACTGTTCTTTATTGACGTATCTAACGTTTTTATTTTTAACTTATTAGCATAAAAGTTATGTCCAAATACTGGTTTTTGGTCTATAACTGCCATAGTTTGATGACATTTATCTGCAAAACAAAGAGTTTTGCAGTAAATGTTGGATACTATTTCGGTAAATCTCGTTGTTTTTAATACGATAAGCCATGACAAACACGAGAGTTACAATTGTTGTATCAATAACACACAACATAAATAACTGACAACATGAAAAAGTTGAAAAAACTCCCACATTTTCATTTCAAAGTTCAATATCTCAAAAAAGGCTGACCGATTTTGATAAACGTGAATAAAACATGACTAAGAATCATCGCTGAAAAAACCTGCATTTGTACATTTTTTCGTAACTAGGTACGAAACAAAAGAACACTTTGTTTTCCATCTTTTCGTAACTGCATGGTTATCAAACGTACACGCGTAGTGTCCAGACATTTGACCTCGCACTGTCTGACCACCGTGTAGAACGCCCTTTATGACGCATATACTATCACCAGCGCGTTGCGATTTTTCTTTCATTCGATTTTTAACCTTAAATCTTAAACCACAAAACCTGGTGTGTGAAGAATGTATTGTAGGTTCTTGCGTTGGTCCCTGGATTAGTGAATTAGTTGGGAAGGGGGCGTTGTTTCATTCCGTGGGGTGTGAGTGGTGTGACGTCACTAGTCTGTTCCTCTATGATTATTTTATTTGGGTTCTACTCGCAGTTTGTTTAAATTTTTTTTTAATACCACGTTGGTGGCAAACAAGCGTACGGCCCGCCTGATGGTAAGCGGTCACCGCAGCCTATGGATGCCTTCAATAGTATATAGCGATGGATTGCTTAAGAATGTGGTTGTCCTAAAATATCAAAGATTAGGTAGATGTAAGCATCCGTGCGACCTACATTAGGGTTCCGTACCCAAAGGGTAAAAAACGGGACCCTATTACTAAGACTTTGCTGTCTGTCCGTCCGTCTATCTGTCACCAGGCTGTACATCAAGAACCGCGATAGTTTGACACTTGAAATTTTCACAGATTATGTATTTCTGTTGCCGCTATAATGTGCGCTGTAACAACAAATATTAAAATCGCACTCGCACTTGGCCGGCCAAGTGCGAGTCAGACTCTTTTGCCGTTTTTATTTCTTGTACGGAACCCTCGGTGGGCGAGTCTGACTTGCACTTGGCCGGTTTTTTTTATTTAATTAGCTTGTACATGCCTGAGCTACCGTAGTTTAGTGGTTACAACTCAAGCGGCGGTCGTCGCTTCGAATCACGGCTCGTAAAAATGAGTTTTTTTGAACTTACTCATCATGATGATGATATCAAATGCATTTGATATTTACAGTTAGCTTTTCGGTGAAGGAAAAATCGTGAAGGAACTTGCATACATCTGCGAGAAAGTCAAAGGCGTATGTGAAGTCCCCAATCCACTGCTGTGCACGTGCTGAATAATCTGATAATGATGATGATGAATTACCTAGTGGGCTATATACCGATATATTTTTTTATACCACAACGTGGCAAACAAGCTTACGGCCTGCCAGATGGTAAGCAGACACCGTAGCCTAGGACACTTGTGACTCCAGAGGAATCACAAGTGCGCTGCCGATCCTTTATTGACTTGGGGATGCGCCAAGTTGCGTCACGCGCGGCTCAGTGATTCGTCTCACTTGCACTGTGCGAATTGGGACAAGGGAGGCAGATTTTTCTCGTTTCGTGTTGCTTCACAGCGGCAGTTTTGCTAGCAAAATATAACATTAAATGCATACAAAAAAAAATGCAAGTGAAATCTAATATCAAAATTTAAATATTTATTCTGCAAATAGGCCACAAGGGCACTTTTACAAGTCAAAATATATCTGCTTAAATTAAAAAACATAACACATAATTTACAGTCTTACGAGTACATGACAAAAATAAGAAAACAAACAATAAAAGATAATATTACAAGTTAGATTTGATTGAGATGTTAAACGTGTCTAAGAGTCATAGTAAAATCAAAGTAATAAATTACATTAATCATAATATCCTGTGAGATTTATAGGGAGTTCGCGTCAACCTTAAAATAATAAAATCTAATATAAAAATAGTAAAGACATCCTAATGTAAGGTCTCTGAGCGTCAAAGTCTAAATAATACAATCAAAATGAGAACATAGTGAAGTATCTCTTGTCAATTCTGCTGAACACTAGTGAAAACATTGCGCTAGGTGTATCACTGGTCACGTGTACCTACGTTCATTTGCGGAATAGCAATAGAATGTTAAAAAAAATTATCATGGAAATATGAAAAAGGAACTAATATTTACTGCCCATCCAGTCGCTGCCGGTACCGCACAGATTGCATGATTTTACCACGGAAACACACATTGTATCAAACTATGTACAAACATTGTATCGGAAACTCGCTAGGAGTAAAGAATCCGACTATCGGGTTCTTGGAAGGGAAAGAAAATACTAATGATAAATAACATTAAGTGAGGCAGAGTATAAATATAGAAGAATAATATGCAAAATAAATAGGTACTTATGTAGATAAATGGGGCAATATGTACCTAATGTAGATGATTTAATTAATTACTGCAGTAAAAAAATATAAAGCGTACCTTATAAACATGAGTTACTAACACGCTTACATATCTAGGGAAATCCAATGCGCTGAAATACGTTCTTGTTTCTATAGGATCCACTCATAAAATCTAGACACCCGGCTACTAGTTTCTAAAATAGCTAAATCAGTGACAAACAAACAGCAACAGCTTTTCTACTGAACGAGTTGTCTACCTCACTTGGTCACATGTAACCCAAGGTCTCGCTGCCATTATCCACATATTCGGACAGCTCGACTTAGGTACGTTTAATGTAATCTGTCAGTGATAACGTATCGTAAGTTCAGTCAGTGCTTGCGGCAACGCAGTGGCGCACGCGTCCCATCGATACTCGAAAATATGCGCATGCGTGCCTACCATCCACGCAACCATGAGACTTTTAGCCAAACTATTCTTCATAGCTTCATTCCTTTTCATATCAGTGTTCCTTTATCTATCTTTACGAGAAATGAAAAATACGCAACAACTATTTCAAACCGCTAACTTATTCGTAGTCGAAAAGAACTTGACTAAAGTCGAAAAACCAAAAACGGACGTTACAACCAGTGATAAAAATAAAGTGCACAAGGAAATCAAATATATTTTACAGTGGACTAGTTCAAAAAATGTGCCGTTTGTGTATATGCTTGAGGGTGACCAAGTGTTCAAAGAACGAAACTGTGAATATACCAATTGTTATGTTACCCATGATCGGGATCTGCTAAGAGACGTTAGTAAGTTCGATGTCATTGCGTTTTCAGGGACCGAAGTAGTGTACTGGCATACTGAACAGCTAATACCTAAAAAAAGGTCGCCCCACCAGAAGTACGCATTTACAAATATCGAATCGGCTGACAATTACCCGCTCTGTTCCAATAAGTTGGACAACTTTTTCAACTGGACGTGGACATACAGATTAGATTCTGAAACTAGATGGGGCTATATAATAGTCAGAGATGCCAATAATAACGTAATTGGTCCAAATAAAGTTATGCATTGGATGAAATTGGAGGACATGGACCCTGTAAGTGAAAAGCTAAGTGCGGAGTTGAAGAATAAGACTAAGGCCGCAGCGTGGTTTGTGTCCAACTGCTGGACTAGAAGTCGTCGTGAACAATTCGTTAAGGATTTGCAAAAGGCCCTTGAGCCGTACAACTTAGAAGTTGACATTTACGGGAAATGTGGAACATATACATGTGAGCGCGATGACGAGGAAGCGTGTTTTCAAATAATAAAGAGAGACTATTATTTTTATCTGTCGTTCGAGAATTCATTCAGCGAAGACTACGTGACTGAAAAATTGCTGTCCGCGTTGAAGTACAATGCGGTACCCATTGTTTACGGAGGTGCTAACTATACTAGGTAAGTTATTTACGAAATAGGAATACACATTGTGCATTTATGATAGATACAACAGCATACTCTAACTAAGGGTTGTTGGCTCTAATAAACTTAGTTTTATATGTTTCTCATCCCTCAGTCTCTGAAAGAAGGTCACATTTCAACTAATCGTCTCTGTAAAATTGTAATTGTTAATATGACAAATTTTGGTGAGAAGAGACTAAATTAAACCTGTTATACGTATATTGCTAAATGCATGGTGTTGGGATAAATATTAATAAAATGTTATGAAATATAAGCAAAAATATTTGCTACGTAGTATCAAAACTATAATTCCTACTACACAGTGTGACCAACCCAAGATTTTTTGAATTTCCTGCCAAAACTTTAGATAATATTTCAGTAGCCAGACTAAGTATTAGGATGTCATGAATGTCATTTTCATCACATTCGTGAAATCGAATGCCTCGTGAAATTAGCGGAAGGAGTACGTACAGTTCCATAAGCGTCAAGCATAAGCGTAGGCGTTTTATAATATGTCAGAATTTTATAAGTCCAATGACAATTTAATGTAAAACATTCTATTTCTATGTTATTTATAATGATTTTGACATGTAAAATTTTATATTTTATCAATAAAATGAGTATGAGTATGAGTAAGTCTCGTAAAATAGGTACTGAAGTAGAACTGTGTCACTTTGTGATATATTGAAAAAATATATAAAAACACTAAATTATATTATTTTTAAATTGCTTTCTTGGGGTTGGATAATGAAGATATCACGCAACATTTCTGGTATATTGTATAAAAAAATATCAGCCATATCGTATTTGGAGGAGCCCAAACTTGGTATGTTTCGTAAATTATTTTTGTTTTTGCCTTAAAAAGCCCTTTCATTTAATACCACACACGATAGGTTTCTGAAAAAATGTTTTTTTTTTCTCATACAAAAAAAAAATTACTCATCACTCCCCCCTTAGGGATTTTTTTTAAGAAGTGCGGGTCAAAAATTTTGTTCTGATCTCTAGTATGCTTATTGCGTGTGCCCATAGATAACCTATCTATGCGTGTGCCAAATGGCAAAATTTTGTTCTGACCTCTAGTATGCGTGTGCCAAAGGGCAAAAATGTACATCGACTTGCGGTTTTTCTTCGGAACTGGGCTCGTAGGATAGGAATGTGCGAAAGCGAATGCATTTTTTTTAAAAATGTACTAATAAAACTACGAACGAAAGAAGCCCGGGGTTAACAAACATTTGAATTGGGACTTTGAATTAAAATCAAATTCAAAATTAATATCGGCTCTGGCAAGTACTAGCTGTTCATTCCCAATACGAGTAGATGACATAAACGAAATTTACATTTTGTACCAAAAATAATTTCCCGTATATTTGGCATCGCTTATGTGGGACGCCACTTGCGTTGACACGCTCGCGCTGTCCCACCTACAGGCGACCTCTGTCAAGGCGGGGGCTGCGGCCACAACGGTGGAACAGAACCAGCGGCGCAAATATGCTGCCCTCGGTGAGGGCTACATGTTTGCGCCGTTTGGGGTTGGACCTCTGGGACTGTGGGCCCAGCGCGAAATACCTTTTTAAGGAGATATCCCAGCGCCTCACCTCGGGTGACAAGGGAGTTGGAAGCTACTTCGGCCAGAAATTAAGCCTGGCCCTCCGAAGGGGTAACGCTGCCAGTCTTCTTGGGTACGATAACTCACGAAGGCGACTTGGGGAGCATTTTTTATTTATGAGTTAATTTTAAGTCTTCTTTTTGTTACTGTCTCAGAAAAATAAAATTCACATTAATAGGCACAAACATACATATACAAAATACATCGTTAAAATAAGACTCAAGCTATATTAATTTTATCTTACATATTTATCGCGATTCAAAGTATGGATGACAACTACTTACCTACATACTATTCTAGTATAGACAAGCAGCAAAAGTAGATGATCATACTTTGTCACTTTCACTATTTTGACGTATCCCAACTGTCGCAGTATTGTTACGTTAGTACGACAAAGTACTAAAATGATCATCCACACTTGCTCTTGACTGTACAGGGACGGAAACATTGCCTTATTTGTGATTTTAGAATGGTATCTAGTATTCCGTTATATTTTTTCTTTTTTTTATGTAATGGCAAATAGGTAACATAATATAATAAATACATTGTACGAAAATAACTAATTTTAGGTAATAACTAATTGTCAATAAAAAAAACGGCCAAGTGCGTGTCGGGCCACGAGCAATGAAGGGTTCCATACCTACGACTACTACTCCACATTTAAAACCACTCCCCTGTACTTTGAGTTAAAAAAGGTCCTATCTTTATAAAAAATGACACCATTTACGTACTTTTGTTGAAGCAAGGTAGTTTTCAGCGATAATTCAAAAATCATTAGACTTACAGACTTGTATACCTCTAGGTAAACTACAATTTTGCGTTTTTTTTATTTTATAGTATCCCCTCCCCCCAATAGTCCTTATTAAAATTCATTTATATACGTTGCACGTCGGTCTTTTCATTAAAAACCGTTAGTTTTACAGACTTCTTATATAGGTAGATTTTCCTGTAATCTAGAGGTATAGGTAAAGGACTAATTTTTTTTCAAAATAAACCCCTCCCCAAAAGTTACCCTCATATTTTAAATGCATTCATATACGTTACACGCCCATCCTTGGGTCACAGATTTACATTTGTGTACAAAATTTCAACTCAATCGGTCCAGGTCCAGTGGTTTTGGAGCAAATTGGCTGTGACAGACAAACGGCCAGACAACACGACGGATCCAATAAAAGTTCCGTTTTTCCTTTTGAAATACGGAACCCTAATATCTAAATAGAATTAACGAAATTAATAATAATATCACTTATTATAATACTGTTATAATATACGCTCAAAATCAAGCATAATATGTACAAATGGAAAATTGGTTTGGTAGTAATCAAAGTAAAGGCCTATAATTCTCAAATTCACAGTTTATTAGTAGATAAAAATTTGCATATCCTCTGATCATGCTTATGTCACTTGTGTTAAATCGAAACGTAGATTGTAGATGCATCATTGGGTCGACTTGGCCAAAATAGATTAGGACAAAGCTGTTATAGAATGTTGAACATGTATGATCTTAATCTAAAACCCTGATCTGTGTTGGTCGACTTGACACTATGTTGTACACATGGGCAAATATGCGCTAATTTACTGATCAAGCTGTGTGCACTTAGTTTTGGATATCATGCTAGTTTATAAGCTACTGAACACGCGCGAGCTAACTGAACCATGTGTTGTATGATGTCTGTAAAGTGTACCTTCCTAATAAATAAATAAATAAACACTTAGTACTAATTTATTGCCACCATACAGAATATATGGTGTACCGAACTATTTGACCATTTTGGCTGCTACGTACTATATGACACAGAATGAAATATTCGTTAGATTTCTTAATGTTAATATAATAAAGTCGAAAATTGGCGAACCTTTTTATTCCTCAACTATAAATATACAGGTATGTGAATTTTATGATAAATGATGATGATTGTTGAAACGAAATAAGTATTTTTTATAAATGCTCAGATGCGTAATCGCAGCCAAAATGGCCAAATAGTTCGGCACACCATACAAAATATATGGTGTACCAAACTATTTGGCCATTTTGGCTGCTACGCTATATGACGCTGACTGTACCTACACGTTGTGACTTTTATCTCTAAAATAAAAAAAAAGTGCTAGAATTTTGTATACATGTGTAAGATGACGACTGTACAACAATAAAAACATGCTTAAAACTTCTTATTCGTATAGTAACTATTATATGATATAATGTATGTTTGTTGTATGCTTTCCATAGTTCAGATACAAGGAATTTGGAGGAGAAAATGGTCGAGAGGCTGATCTGATACTTGCGCTTTTTCGTATCCTCAATACGAGTACGTTATTTATACTAAACATAGCTTATTGTTTCAGATTCATGCCGGACGGAATTTACCTCAATGCGAGAGAACTGGGGGCCCCAAAATTGGCGAAGAAAATGAAACACCTCATAGACAATCCAGAGCAGTATAAGGAGTTTTTCCGGTGGAAGAACCATTATTCCTACCACAGAAGAAACGATAACGCAATGACTGACGACTATTGTGGTTTCTGTACTCTTCTTAACAATGAGGAGATGGTGAAAAAGGAGTCCATATACAAGAACTTTAAAGAGTGGTGGAATGATCCACATCGGTGCTAATGATAAGCTGCGTGGTAGTTAGGTACGTAACGTTTTCGAGCGTGCATAAAGTAGATTTTAATGTAATGTTCCATAAGTACGAGTACTTAAAATTACCGTTGCATCCGCGGTGGAACCACAGTAACCGATACAGCCCTCCGAATGTGGGCGGAGCACATTGCTTGCAGACTGCATTGCGACTATATCGCGGCTTTATCGATGCTGAATCACGGCTGTATTGGGACTCTAGCAGGGGGGCGACACGGCCTATCGGTGTGAGTCGAGCGCCGGTGACCTTGTAACGGCACGTCTGTTGCGTAGGGTTGGCAATTTAGCTGCCTTGGCAAGAGGAAATAATGTTTATTCAATGATCATGCTATTCGTCAGTCAACCATATGAGTGTATCGCGTAATAGTGATCGGCGTGTAAATGGCTGCACCTTTGACGTATTTTATATTCTTTTTAAATTGTTAACCTTTGTTTTGTTCTTTTTTTGTCACTCGTTCTGCCTGTCTAAACTTTAATTGACTTTTTTTATGTTATTATTATTATATGTATATTATTCTTCTTTTTTTTTGGTGCACGACCAACCTGTTGCTCACCGTCATTTCACTCGACGGCCCCATCGGAAGACCAGCGCTGGCAGCAATGTCCGCATTTTCCTGAGATGGGACCGTTTCGTGACAATACATGTCAGTTGTACTATAATGTTATGATATTATTTTGGTCACGAATAAACGTTTTATTATTATTATTAAACACCGGGAAGCTAGTCAAATTTAATCTGCGGGCCTATGATGGTTGCCATTTTATTACTTATCGTCGTGGATAAGACGCCCGTTACTCTCGCACTCGCATACTTGTCAGAACGTGACGAATGTCTTATCCACGACGATAAGTGATAAAATGGCAACCATCATAGGCCCGCTGTAAGTTTTGATTACAGACAGACAGACAGATGCACTGCGTCCAGAGAAAACTTACTAAAAGCTCGTAAAATATAATAATACCTATAAACTTCTCATAATATGGAAACTTACTTTTCTTGTGTAAATCTAAGCTTCACATAAATATAATTGTGTGCTAAAATAATAGCAATAATATATAATAAATCTCAGTCCATAGAAAATATGCGACATGATAATATATGACGTCATTCACTGCGACCGCGACACCCTCGTTAAGTATAATTTAAAAGACTCAATTGACATTTCATCAATTTCGCCATTTCATTAATTAAAAGCCTTTTTATTTAATATATTCCGAAAATTTAGGTACTTATTAATGTATTTCAAGTCAAACTGCATCCATACCCATACCAATCTACGCATATAAAGTCTTTCAAATTAAAAAAAACGGATTTTAGGTGAAGTCTAAATTCTAAATGTAGGGAAGGACATAACATATACAACTCACTTTTCTCAATCGGTAGGTAGCCTAAAGTAGCTTTTTCCTTTGTGGCTTTTGGTATTGCTGCCACAACCGTAGACACAGCAATAAAAAGCTCCAGCCATAGTTGATTTTATTGACTTACAAATGATAAATTCTAACGAATTTCAAGTAAAACTAGTGTCACGCCCGCTACCGGCCGATCGATCTCTGTTGTGTGAGCGCACGTCACGCGAGCGAATGTTGAACCGAGTGGCGCCCCTGCGATTCGTCTTGCCGCGGCTAGCTGTCCACACACCGCGTGCCCCTCGCGCACCCCCGTTCACGTCCGGTCACGCACACATAGCCGCGAGACGGGTTTACAGCACACATGCTTCGGTGTCGCTTCTTTTTACGTTAGTATATATCTTCTTTGACTCTAGCGACACTATATCTCAACTGTAGCGATGCTGTATCGCGAATGTAGCGACACTATATAGCAACTGTAGCGACAATATATATCGCGACTGTAGCAATGCTGCATCGCAACTGTAGCGACACTATATTGCGACTGTATCGAAGCTGTATTGCGACTCTAGCGATGCTGTATCGCGATAGTAGAGATGCAGAATCATGTTTAAGCATGATAGGGTATATAACCAGCGACGGAATCACGACTGTAAGACGGCCATTTGCGATTGCATGGGTATTGAATCGCAGTTACTAGTTGCCGTATGCGACCTACCTAAAGTAAATGTATGGTGATGGAAATTGTCCGAACACTTGTTCAAAATGTTACGCAACCTTGCGAAGCCGATATTTTATCCGCAATATATTGACGTTTATTTATTTTTATTTACAGAAGGGTACGCAATTACATGTGAGCCACCCCACTTTTACGCTTTTTTTCAAAGATAAAATAAACGAGAAGTAGCGCGGCTAGAATACCGGACTTAATATTTGTAGGTATATAATGTAAATATTTTTGTATTACCAAATATTAATTTAATTTTGCTTCATATATGCTCCAAACTAATGTTACATTCAATGTATCGGTATTAAAAAACTATCAGCTACTGTACCAAAGGGATCTGAAATGAAATGGCTGTGATTAATATTTAAGCATTGAAGCGAAAATAAAACAGAACCAAGCAAACTGAGTTTTTTAATCATACAATTATCAAGCAGTTTCTTTAGGGCAACCTTGTATGCTAGCTTTTGCCCCCGACGGAATCCGCGTTAACGTCTAGTCCCTATTTCATACCTTCGAAGGATGATTTTTAGGATATAATGTTTACTATATTCGAATCCAGGCTATGGACTGTCTAAAATATATAATGTATATTGTTTTGAAAAAATGACTCTCGTGACTTCTCGCGGCAGAGATTTTTTTTCCGAACAGGTGGTAGTTTATTGACGTTCATAGGTGCATATAATATTGTATATCATCATCATCATCACCTTCACTTTCACCAAAACCAGTTCAGCTGTTTTTTCATGGTTGTGATTGAGTAATAAATATCTTAAAATACAAACATCTACATACGTATAATATTATTGTAGGTTTGCTTGTTCAATAGGTAGAAGCAGAATACGTAATACGATAGAAGAAAGCGGCTTCTCAGTTCATCTGCATCTTTGCTTTTTTTATGTATTTAGTTATGTTCCCCAATAGATCCGGTTATGTCCTAAAACTACGACCAAGACCACCGGGGATGCAGCAGCATCCCTGGAGTGCGGTGGAGATACTGCGATCGCTAATCCGCATGCCGAGCGTGGCGATTATGGCATATACCCCCCGTGAATTTGGGGGAGGCCTATGTCCAGCAGTGGACGGCCTTGGGCTGACATGGTGGTGGATGTTCCCCAATAACTCTTGATCACGTTCACCGATTTTGATATTATTATTTTTTCAAAACAGCTACCCTCAAATTCCAAGAGGAATCAACGGAATTCCTCAAATATCATAGGCCCATATAAAGTGACTAGGCTATTTTTTGTAGTAACCACCTCCAGTGACAAACAAACGTTCTTCCTGCCCGAAGTAAATGCGAGTTGCTGCAGGAAGGAGTCGACAGGAAGTGAAATTGTAGAAGATACTGAACAAGAACTCAGGGATGAAAACTGTTTGAAACAAAATTAGCTGTCGATGCAGATCTGGTGGATTATTTGCAGGTGAGTCTACTCATGAAGCAGCACTGAAACATATAGAAAACCTTAAATTTGAACTTGGTCTTTGGTGAATCATGCTCGTCATGGCCAGCACCAAGAAGCGCTCACATTAAATTAAATGAAATAAAAAATGCCATGAATAAAACCCGTACTAAATGCACAAATAATGCCCTGGCCGGGATTCGAACCCGGAACCTCTAGCTTCGGAGGCAGTGTCACTACCAACCAGGCTAATAGAGAGAGAGAGAGAGAGAGAGAGAGAGCACGCTCAAAATAAACTGGTATTCTTCGATACTACGAAACTATGTTAAGGTATAAATATTCGGCGTTAACGAAAGTAATTAACGTAGAATGTATCAACAATATGAAGAGGAAGGATGTGAGTGACGAGATGACGGGCGATAGAGAGATAAGGAAGAAAAAACATGCTTCGCTTCGTCGACCCCAAGTAAATGGAAAAATGGTACGCGAATGATGAAATAGGCTAACCATCAATGTAAAATATACTCAAACATAATTATATATTCACGGATATTATCCACCGATACTTTTGGTGCCATCTAGCGTTAGTAAAATTAAAAACGACAAGTTTAGGATTGCTAACCATAATCATAAAATTTTGTTAGCAACAAAGACGTGTCCACTTCAAAAACTGGATCAACATGTGTAATAAATTACTGTTATTACGAAGCAAATAATTTAATCTTTTTTATGTTATTTTGGTTAAGTATTATTGTATATATTTGTAGGTAGCTCTTAATGGGGCATTATGATTATGATGACAGTACTAACTTAGTAATGTTGCTAGGTAATAGTTTAATAATAGTACATTACGATACAAGGGCTGTAAAACAAAGAAAGGCCGATATCGCAGACGTTTGAGGCCCGAGCCGCAGGCGAGGGTCATAAATATGCGAGAGGGGGCTTTCTGTTTTACGACCCGTGTTTTGTACACAATTTTACGTCACCACTTGGCCAAAAAGAGGGTTTTTCCGGACGCGCAGCGTGCTGAAAAACGCTCTTTTTGGCAAGGCGTGGTGTAAATATATATTAAATACTATTAAAAAAATGGCATTGCTAAAATGATAATGTGTGCACTGCCATACTCACAGAGTAAAATTGCCTGTTTGAATTACTTGATGTAGCATGCCACTTGTTTCAATAACATGATAAGAATATGAAGGTGTACAATAAACTTCCAAAGACTATCAAGGACGAAAATAAAAACATTATATTTAATAGAGAAATTACCAAATATCTAATATGAAACTGTTTTACTCATTGTATGGGTTTTTATAGATATAGCATACCTAGTGGTACATTATTTTTTAACATTTTATATATTTTGCATATGTATAAGAGATAATCTTTTTTATTTAATAAATAAATCATATATATTTTTATAAATAATAATAAAGTCTTAAGCTCTCGTAATTGTTTTAGTTTTAATTTACAATTGCAGGGTTAAGGTAGCCTTACAGGGTTTCATACCTACCTGAACGAATAAAATTTACCATGTACGATCATGTATTTGCCCATGAGAGCAATAAAGGCAGGCACTGATTACTGATTGAAAAAAAAAATTACACATTTAATATTCGCTTCGACAAGAACAAATGATTTTTGACGTTGTAAATTTAAAATTAGTGAGTTTTATGTAAGGAAATCTGCCATTCATGGTGGCTCTCTCATAATTTTAAAAGTTTTTTATAAATGCAAAGAACGGAAGGATAGTTAAATTAACAATTCAAAGGATTTTAGAAATTGCTTGTAAATAATTAGATGTCTATATGTGTAGGTAGCTAGGTGGGTATACAGGCCTCCAGTATCAGATTCTGATATCTGCACATTTAGATCCATTAAGGCGAAGGGGTAGGCAAGCTCTTTCCATACAAGGTTCATCCAATAAGGTTCTGCGTATATCCAATATGTACAATCCAAAAATAAAATTAAATGCTGTAGTGCCAAAACTAACGAATAAAACTTGCACAACGTTTATATGGAGAACGCCTTGTCCTACCCTTCGCTTTAAGTAAAATGTGTTGAAAATTTTCTTTAGAGGAAGTACAAACAAAATCATGTTATAGAGTTTGTGGTCATATAGTTCTATGTCAACCATCTACGTAACAATACCGTCAAGTTGTTTCGTTTGTTTTTAATCTTTTAATTATTTAATCAAACATCGAAAACACTGAAAAGAACATTTAATTCTTTTAGAGCATAAGTAAAAAATATCTTTTAAACTATCTTTTATCATGGTTTTGTTCTTTGAGGTTCCATAGTTGACAGTTAGGGTAGGGTACCGTTACCCTAGAAGTAAATACATAATGAGAGGTCAAGTCATTACCATGTACCTTATTTTTTTTAGATTTGAAAACATTACCTGACACAGGCAATAATAACAAAATTAATTGAACTATATTATTCCAGCTGTCTAGTATGATGTCATCGGACAATGCCAGACAAACAATACGCATTATAATTATATTCTTCTAATGTCGGTACGGTATGACCTATAAGACATGCTGAATAGGTATTGATGGAAGCATCATTGACATTATTATTTTTTATGAAGATAGCCTATTTAACTCCACAAGACAGCGCAATTACTGCTGTCCTAGTTTTCCAAGATCTCATCAGACGGTTTGTTAGTGATATTGTTTTAAATAAAACGTTGGTCGTGAACTAGCATACGGCCCGCCTGGCATTAAGCTTTTACCGTATTATATGGATGCCTGATGCTCTAAAAACATGATGATGATGATGATGATGTTTTCCTGTTGTCCCTCATTAGGGACATAGGGCTTGCAAAAGAGTTTTCCATTTGTCCCGATCTTGCGCGCCTTCTTCCAACTCTTTCCAGCCGAGACCGAGCCAGCCTCCTTATCAACTGACCACCTCCATGTGTTCCGAGGACGCCCCGGCCGTCTTCTCTATAAATATAGCCAGGGTAAACCTGGTCTATACCAGGTCTATGCAACATTTTTAAAACTAACATGTACCTTTTTGAAAAATAATATATAATAGTCTCTCGGATCAAATTTCTGTACATGTAAGTAGATACATACAAACATACGCAATTACCGACTATGTTTGTATTATTGTAAGTTCGACGGTAACTCAAGTACTGTTAATCGGAAGTTGTAAAATTTTATAAGCACATAATGAGACAAACATATATTTTTAAGTTCGGACACGAGTCAGATCGGTAAAGCGGTTACCGAGACATGTACTAGATGGCGTTAGACGGAATATTTTGCAAGTTCACCACCACCATATCAACCAAAGGACGTCCACTGCTGGACATAGCCCTCCCCCAAATTCGCAGGGGGTATATGCCATCTCCACCGCACTCCAGGGATGCTGCTGCCCATCCCCCGGTGGTCTTGGTCGTAGTTTTAGGACATACCCGGCTCCAAGCAAGTTCAAAGTTCCACCTAATACCTAAAATACTAGTGGCTCCGTGAGCTGTAGGGCTCGCGAGTCGAAAATTATATGGAAATTCCTGGTCAATTTGGAGAAGCCATTTTGAAAAAAATCTTAATACGTGCGCTACAAAAATATGTGTGTCGTGTAGTTTCCAAAAAATATTAACGATGCCATCCGAACCAGTTTTTAAAGTAATTAAATGTTTGTATGGGACCAACTACTATTATAAACATAATAAAGCCACAAATGAATATCGTTCCGGGAGACCAAAAACGCTTCATACTAATTGACAGAAAATGATGACGTTGAAGAAGATTACTATTTTAATCGTGTAAATTCTGCGTTTAAGCAAGTACATATTTGTTATTTATAATATATTCTATAAATATAAATTTCTTTTTTATTGAGTCATTTAAATTCTTTTAGTGCTTTTATTTGACTTTTGGATGATAAAAAAGAATACATATTTTTAGAAATTTTCAAGCCTCGTGTTTTATTATTATTATTATTTTATTTTGTATATTTCATTTTATTGTGTCAATTTGATAGTATTATATACTGTTCATAACGGCAATATGTTATAAAGTTTACCATGAGAAAACTACCCTATTATCGAACCGGCGGAGTAATCAGTAACTTTTCGAACGAACGATTGGTAAAATCTGTCATTTCTACCATTGAAAATGATATTTAGCACGTTCGAAAACGTTGCGTAATTACCCCGATGTAGAGATGGATAGCCGTAAAACCAATCAGACATACCAAACCATTATTACTCAAGTTGAAATGGAGACGCTTTGCTCGCTGTTGTAAGAAAAATACGCCCGCTACAAATAGCGAAAAAATTAGTAAATCGAAATATGACCACATACTTCCATCACAGCCATTTTATGAATAATCTCCTTATATCGTCCAATATTATACCTATCCCAGTTTTTCCACGAATAAGCTGAACAATGCCCTGAATTGGACGCCGAGTTCGCTTCAGATCTTTTGAATAAATAATATTTTACTAGGGATGGAGAATAACCTACGTAAATCTACACTAGGAATATATTTCACAAGCTATTGAGGAAAATTGTATTGAATCAAAACACGAGAAATGCCTGGGAGCTTATTGTATCAATTTGAAGCGTCAATAAGGCGCATTTTCCTAATTAATCTATTAAAAGTCGTCTATATTGAAACAGGCAAAGAAGGACCGTTTGCTAAAAAATGACGAATAATATATATATTTATATTACCTATGATAAACTTAATATTTACTTACTGGTAAACCGTCCACCTTACCAACAATATTATGACATTTATTTTTAAATCAACAAGACATGAATACTGAATACGAATAAGTTTAATGATACCTAAGTCCAAAACTTATCTTTAAATAAAGGAGTGTTAATTTTTTTTAAAGGGTCGGCAAATTGCATGTGTCCTGCAGACAGCTTACCATCAGGCGGGCTTGTTTGCCACCGACGCGTATATAAAAAAAAAACTCATTAACTGGTTACAAACAAAACTAAATATTTTGGAACCAGTAAATAACCATGTTTCAATTACACACACCCTTTGGCACAGCCCTGTTTTCGGACAATAGGGCTCGGATAAGGGATAAGCAGGGCCCGTGAGAATCCACCCCGAGATTAAGATCAAACGAAAGGTTTTCGTAATGGGGCAATTTTGTCATTATTTTTACTATGAAACAGTCAATATTTAAAACAAAAAAATATATAACTAAATGCTCAAATTCATCGGATTTTATCATTTCCGTTGCTGCTGGGTCGCAGTTTCACTTTCTTATTGCGCTTAATAGTGCGTATTTATTGAAGAAATACGCGTGGCTTATTAGTGGCCTTTAGATTATTCAAATCTGAATACTACTTAGTATGTGCGTGTCCTCGCTGAACTGTGGTCGAAGGACGACTTACATACTACGAGACTTCGGCGCATATGGGCTAAGTTTTTACAAGCTTTTCTTCAACTTACATTGTTCAAAAGTAGGTATGTAAATTTTGTTTTGGTCTGTTTAGCCTTGTTGAGAGAGGTCCTATATTCGAAACCCGGTAAGGGCATTTGATTATTCGACGTGCAAAACATATGCTCCTGACGTTTTCTATGTATTTTAACCCTTTGATCGCCATCATATTTGAATGAAGTGATCACTCAGACGCCTAGGCATCAAAAATTGATATAACATTTAAACCAATAAAAACAATTCATAATTGATTTTTTTCATGATCAAAGTACACCTTCACTCCGACCTTTTTAGTGGTGGGCACGACGACACACGACCACTTTATAGGTTCTTGGCGTTCAAAGGGTTAAGTCATTTCGTCACTATCGTTAATGATCCAATAAGCGCATGAAAGAGTTAGATAGTTTAGTAGGGCGAAATTAATGGGAAGAAATAAGTAATACCAAGCAGACGTTTTTAGTGCAGGAAATTATATTGACAACTGATGTAAAACTAAATTACAAAAAGAAAGAAAAATGACAAAAAGGTCTACAAAAAAGGTTACATCCGCAACAGCGCACATAAAGGTATTTTCTATCTCTTTACAGACCGAGAACGATTACGAGACTGACGTATAAATAGACTAATGAGGTAGTTTTTATTTTTAAAAACATTGTGAACATAATGTGTAATAGGATATATTAATGGCATCGCCTGATTCAATCGCTCTAAGCCTCGATAAGATAACAACACGAAACCCGTAATGTTTCGTGTCCTTCATTCGGTTTGTTCCACCCAATGCTCCCGATTGGATATTATTATTCATATGAGAAATTCATGATTTCCGAGCTTGTCTCGGAAAACACGCGTGGCTGTGTGTAGGTATGTGGATACATGTTAAATGGCGGCAGTATAATGAGCAAATTTTTTCGAAAAACATTTAACTCTAGCAAATTATGGCGCTGAGTTTTCACCATGTTTATACAGACTAGATTCACAAGAGTCGCGGCCATTAGCCGTCCCAACCTAGAGGGAAAACTAGACTTTGTTGGGATTAGATCAGTTTCCTCACGGTATTTTCCTTCAGCGAAAAGCTAAGGTTATTATTTTATTATTAGCATACATAGCCTATTGAGTGTCCCACTGCTAGGTAAGGGACCCCGTGATCTCCATGAGTCCCTACTGAATGCTTCTTCCTTGCAGTCGCTGAGAAATGCATCAAGGTTATCCCGCCATTTCCGTCTAGGCCTGCCCCGCCTGCGTCGCCTGTAATCTGGTCAACCAGTTGGTAGCGCTGCTTTGGTTGGTTGGATAGTGTTTGGTTTTCTAGCTATCCGGATGCATGTGACAGTTTTGGCCGGCCCAATCTCACTTAAGCCTAGATGTTTTTGTGTCTACGTCAGGTATACATACGTGTTTTGGTGCGCAGCGTAGTGTTTTGGACCCGATCCGTCCGTTTCCTTCAGGAACAGAAAGTTGAATTCCTAAAATGTTGAATTCCCAAAATGTTTAATTCCCAGCAAGTTGAATATTTTTAGTTTCGCAAAATGTTGAGTTCTTATAATGTTGAATTCCCAAAATGTTGAATTCCCAGAAAGTTGAATATTTTTAGTTTCGCAAAATGTTGAATTCTTATAGTGTTGAAATATCAATACTGTACTTTACCATGTTTTTGGGACAAAGTAGTAGTGTTACTAGTAATTGTTACTATGTGTGGGATACATCATATAAATATATACTATTTTCACTTCGATCTCTTTTAAAATAATTAATGCTAGAAGAGCAAAGAAAAAAGGTTTATACTAATGAACCTATAGAAGTAAGGCATTTAAAAGTTTTTATTTACATTGTTTGACCGACAATAATTATGTAAACTCATAGAAGAGAATAAATGTGATTATTTTCCTTTTGACTGGTTTTTATTTTTATATCAAAGTACAATTTAGTAGATGCTCAAAAAGTTACCTCGATGACTTATAGATCCCATAATGTAACCGAAGACCTTTGAAATACTTCTCATCGCTGGTCTGCCATAGTCTAGTTTTACTTTATTAGGCGTCAATTATGGAAATTTCAATTTAAGATGCTGCTAAAACCTCTGCCGTAATACCGAACCATGACTCGTATCTATAGGCACTTAGTAGTTTAATAATCAACATCCTGCAAGTTCAACTTTTTGCAATCTCAACATTTAAAGAATTCAACATTTTAATAATCAACATCCTGCAAGTTCAACTTTTTGCAATCTCAACATTTAAAGAATTCAACTTTATGCAAATTCAACATTTTAAAATTCAACTAGCTGGGAATTAAACATTTTGGGAATTCAACATTTTAGGAATTCAACTTTCTGTTCCTGAAGGGTCCGTTTAACACCTAAAATGCTATTAAACGCTATATAAGTATATTTCGTACATTAAGTTTCTTTACCCGTAATATAAGCACAGTTGAACCCATGACCTTCACCAAGACAGGCTACAGACAACAGACCAAGATTTAAAGTAGGGTGCCTTATCGCTCGGCTACATTGGCTCCTTCAAAGTACTATCAGCATTACAGTTAACTGACCATTAATGAACCTTATTGCAACGAGATAAGGTCCACTATAATGCTGATAGAACCGCGGGGAAATAATTTTGAAAAGCGCGACTTTGTACAGATATTGTTGGTCCTCTTGTTTTATTCGTTAGTGCTACTTTTTTTACCACATAGCGAAGAGAGCCACACAGTAACAGAGTGTACGGGTAAAGTATGATAATCAATAATTAGGAAAAAAAAACCTTGACCTTCCTGATAAAGTTTTATTTAACCTCTGATTGTGATCCTCTGCGTTATCGCGCTCTCTCTGACTGAACGAGCGCAAAATACATTGTCATCATTCATCGAAATCAAATTGAATCGCCAGACACGTTTTAGCATTTTTACGAGCTTATATTTAACTTGTCCTGTTAGTGTGCCTGTCTATACTTATAATATCTGTGGGACAAATATTGCAACGGAATTTTAGACCAGTCACCAATGTCACCATTAACCGGTTGACCTGATATTTGACATAAGTACTATGTAACAACGAGATGATTTTGATGATGGAGACAGAAGGTCACTATATCATATCATATCATTTATTTGCATTAATCATACATCGCCATAAATACGGGGACTTTATGTGCTCATGCCATTGTAATTTCTCGTCAAGGCCCGCGAATCTTGCATGAAAAAGAGCCTCAATATTCATATTATTTACGACTACAGAGGATTTGAGAGTTTTTTTGGTAGCCAAGGATAATTCAATAAAGTGTGTGCTTTCAATATTGAGTTGCTTGCCGTTTGCAGTGAACCAATGCAAAAGTCGTAATATCACAGCTTCCACATTGGCGCTGAGCCCATCGTCTCTGTCTCCACTTACAAATGTCATCAGTATGCATGATGAAGTCCCAATACAAAAACAAAAATGGGAGGTCGTGCATGAGCAGTACGATAATCGAGTTCCAACTTCGGATCCCTGCGGCATATCATAGCAACTGCTAAACTACAGAGGATAAATCAGTCGTGTTTGGGCTCACTGAAACCTTCTTCACGAGTTGATGACTGTGCAAAACAGGTAAGTACAATCGATAATAAAAGCTGCACCAAAATGATTTCTTTTTTCAGAAATTTATTTACGATATCTTCCTTAATGTCATATTCCAGCTAAACAATACCAGTAGAATCTGATTGCAGCGACAGTCAACGGACGGGTGATATTACGTTGCACTAACAGAATATACTCGTACCTAGCATAAAACGGAATAAAAGGAATTTTGAATGAAAACCTAACGAAAGGACGTTTCGGTGTCGCTTTATGGACCAAACGGCCGGAGTCGGCGCGTACGCCACCAGAGTCAAAGGAATTCAAATCCTCCATACAGAACCTAGACTTCATGTCCAAACGGCAACCCATTCAAATATGAAATCTATTTTCTGCATGGAGAGTTCGAATTCCTTCGACTGCAGTGGGTTGCGCGCTGACTTCAGTAGTTAGGTGTGAATCGTCCATAAAGCGGTAAACATTGTACTTATAAATATATGCGAAGTCGTAATAAGCGGATTCTACATTTCTACTCTATTTACTTTGAAATAAACTCTACAGAAATGAATTTCACAAAATCACTTCAGATCATCAATTAATATAAGAACTTTAGAACATTAATCAACATTAGCATCGGAAGAAGTTCCATTTTGCGTCGTTTTGGAAAACAATCGGTCTTTCATCATGCGAACTTTCGGAAGTAGATGTCAATAATGATAACGAAATTTGGTGGAACTTATGTTATTAATAAAGTTTTTGCAGAAATATAAGGCGATGTATAGGCTAATTGGAAAATAGTCAATAATAAAGGGTTTATGAATTTTGTACGCTCTGCTGAGATCTAGTTGTGTTAAAGATCCATCTAGTGACTACCACATTTAGTATATAATTTTTAGTATACTATGAGCTTTTATTTAAACATTTATTCAACATACATGTCATAGAAACGCAATACAACTTGAGCAAATGCGTTTGTGTTTTGAAAAAATATGTACTAGAGGTATAGGTTGCTTACGAGAAAATACGAAAATCGACAAGGGACTGCTTTTTTCTTTGTGTAAAATATTATTCTTAATACGCTGCCTTCGCAAGTCAGTGCCATCACGTCAATATTTCCATTAGCTAGGGGCCACAAGATTTGTAGAATACAAATGCTGAAGATGGCTCAGTAGAATAGACCGTTATTTGCATAAAAATAAAATAAATAAATAATATTGGAGGACCACCACCACCATATCAGCCGAAGGACGTCCGCTGCCACAGGCTTCCCCCAATTGAATGGAGGGTAAATGCCATAATCGCCACGCTTGGCATGCGGGTTGGCGATCGCAGTATCTCCGCCACACTCTAGGCATGCTGCTGCCCCAGGGATGCTGATGGTCCTGGTGGTGGTGGATATTGGGGGAAAGAAGTAAGAATGAAAGAAATCCCACACAAATCGACCGGTCCCAAACTAAGCCAAATATGTACTATGGGTACTAGAAGATGATATACATACTTATATAGATAAATAAATTCATAAATACATAAAAAAAAACATTAAATATTCACAACAAATATTCGTGTTCATCACGCAAATAATCGTCCAGAGCGGGATTCGAACCCCGGGCCACCAGTTTCGTAGGCAGGGTCACAACTGGCGGTGATCGGTTTGAAGGTTAACATGGCTTGTTTATTGTAAAAAGAGTAACTAACACTAATCTATAAAAAAAACTAGCCTTTAAAATAAGCTTAACATTAAAATAATTTACATATAATAACCTCAGAGATCGATAGTAAGGTGCCCAGAATTCTTGCAACATTGCCATGCTGGACGCAAATATATACCAAATGTGCTGGGCATGGAGGGCCAGCCTGACCACTCTCAGTGACCACCTACCCCTTTTTCACATATTTTAATTTGAAATAAGTCATCTTTTCAAAGTAACATAAAGGTGATAGCATCATGCTGTAAAGTGAGCAATCTGCATGTATATTATGTGGATCACGTTGAGACTTGTGATGCAAATTGCAGCCATATGCGGCGTTATCGCCTCCTTCAGAAGCCTTTAATTAAAACTAACTGTATATGTAACATTTACACCTCTAAGCTGCGACATTGGGTGGCTATTTATGTTTGTACAAGCTATCTTTGGTGTTGTGTCTGCCCTCGAAGGTAGTAGGGATCGGTTCACAAAGGAATACAATGTTTGGCACCTCGTTGAATAGCAACGTTTGCGCGAATTAGCCCGTTAGAATAATGGATAGCTTTTACCTACTTAAGGATGATTCTCAGTAAACCGTTCCGTGTCCGAGGCCGGACTGCTTCCGAGCCTCGCCTGTAGCTGGATCGGATCAAACGTCATGGGAAACTACATATGAAATTTCAAGCACAGCAATTATCACAAAGCAGGGAGACAAATCCTTACAAATGGCCGATATGAATCACGCACACAGGTATACGTCACTACATTATACCTAAGCAGACTTCGCAGTACGTAGCGGTATATCAGTCACGATCACGAGTGCCGCGCATGCTTGTGAAGTACTAGTTTTCAGTGTAGTGACGGGGAAGTGGGGGGGAAGGGTGAGGGGCAGACGGGGTGGGGGAGAGAGATGCTTTGACAGCTGGAGACAAATGCAAGTCCCTTGCTCTCTCAACACAGTGCATCCTCGGGAGCTTTGGCACCCTTACTCACCAACAGGAACAAAACCTACCGTCACTCTCTCTGGAAGATTACTAACCTTGGTATTTAAGTGATATCTGTGAATTGCAGATAGACTCTACATAAGTAAGTCTAATTAGCAATTTATGATCTTGAGCTTGGTCGAGGTTGACGCCATAATATACGATAATAATGTCAATACGTCTGATAAGCTTGTTTTATTTACCCATTCCTATCGCGGCGCCAATTCATCAATACTTGTGTGCACACAACACAACCATACCACCTACATGTGTGTGTGGGCAAGGGAACGACCGGTGTAGGGTGCGCGCGGCCTAGTACAGACCTACACTATGCAAACAGCTAAACATTATGGAATTGGCTATTTGTATTTTTTTCTATGGTGCTTTTCGAGCCAGTGTTTAAGGAGCACCACGCCCCAATTAGAGCAAAACAAAAGGTAAATTTAAGGCAAAAAGGTCAGCTCCTCGCTAGAGACATCAGGGACTATCTTTTTAAAGCTTTATCGAAGTCGCTGATTCACTTCAGCCGAAAGCCATTAATATTGTCTCGGCCGCTTGCGCTGCCCCGCCAGCCCTGGCTGAATTTCTTGGTAGATTGGACGGTTCCAGCGTATCAAAGCAGGTGGCACTGCCCTTCTTATTTTCTGCATTGAGAATATACCTATGTTCAGATATTTATGAGCACCCTGAAGATTATAGATTTGATGGCTACTGCACAGACGCGAGCGTTTCCATAATAACCGCGGCGCGAGGCCCGTGTCAGAACATCCACAAATACAAAATGGCGTTGGCTACTCGTAGTATCATAAACGGCCTGATAGAGCGAGTTCCGCGTCGCCGCACGCCCCGCCTGGCCATAAATACGGCCTTATATGTACTTAATTTTCCGTAGAAACCCATCACACAAGTTCGTGCTTATCTCGGCTCTAGTGATCTCTTTCTTACCCTACGGATTCTTAACAAGCCACCCGCGATGCTAGATAAGATTGCAATTAGTTTGAAACTCTTAGAGTTAAGACATACTGACGTTCTATACGCGTATTTTGTTGATGAACAAAACTTTGCATCTTTTAAATTTTCAATATACATGGATTGTTTACAACTATTCCATAAAACGATAGCATAAACAGTTCCTGTGATATTAAATTGGGAGAGGCGAATAGCCGAAGTCAAACTATAAGGGTTGTTGATTTTGCTGTTTTACGTATTTTGTTAATATAATAAGTAAGTTAATATATAAGTTCAGTGATATTACGTTTTTGAAAAACATTAATTTATAATAGCGTGTTTTTTGTTTATTTCATTTTAAAACACTATTCTATTTAATACGATTAATTCATGAATCCTAAAAACTTTCCATCGGGAAATCAATGTATAAATAAATATCAAAGAAGCATTCATTTTTATTTTTTGTGTGGTTACTCTTCTTAAAGAGTACACCACTCCATGATACTTAAGTCTTTGTTGTTCGTCACACATTATGCACAAAACACACTTAGGTATCTGTCTATGCAGCCGAGCTTTACAGTTGTGCATTTTGTATGTGTATTAATCCATGGAGCAGTGAGCCGAATTCACGGATTGGTCAGGATGCAAAAATAGCACGTTACCAGCCATTCAACGTTCAATGCAAAACACAAAAGCGGCATTTCGCGTCACGCTCCATATTTATTTTTATCGATTTATTCAGAATTCTGGGCTTATCTATTACAGAAAATTTCCAAGCACTAAATCCAGGATATCTCAGCTATTGAAAAAACTAAAGTAAATATATATACAGGGTGTGGCCTGTAATAGGAGCAAAAAATTAAACGGTACACTATTGAGCTCCCCAGCAATCATTTTCAAATGGTTGCTGTAGCATTGTTATTTAAGTTATTTTGTAGTAATGTAATTTTATATTTAAGTCTTTTGCCCCGTGCGCGGGGCGCGAGCGCCCCACGGTAACTGCCTGGGCTGTTGGGCGTTTGATTATGACTTTAACTCTACGAGTAGGAGGTTTGGTTGGGGGGGGAGAGAGTATGAAAATCTGCTATGGGAAGCGGAGAGCGGGAGAGTGATTTGCATGGCGGAATTTGCACTCACGTCTTTCTTGTGGCGGGGGGGTGGGAGGGGGTGGGGGGAGGAGCCGCGCTCTATTGGGACTTATCTATTACAGAAAATTTCCAAGCACTAAATCCAGGATATCTCAGCTATTGAAAAAACTAAAGTAAATATATATACAGGGTGTGGCCTGTAACAGGAGCAAAAAATTAAACGGTACACTATTGAGCTCCCCAGCAATCATTTTCAAATGGTTACAGTTAAAAAAAAGTTTGATTTTTATTTTTTTTATACGCAAATGTAGCATACATGTACTTTTTTACTCTACTGGAGTGATATTAATAACTATTTATTTGAAAATCACTAAAAATTGTTTTTTTTTAATCCCAAAAATATCCTTTCAAATCAAAAATACAACAACGATTATGAGTCATAACTAGTTGCTACCTCAAAATCAGCATTGACTGCAGCGCTATATGTCGTGGTGCCAAGATCCATTACTTGGAGGTCATAACTTTAGATCAAATTAAGGGATGATTCACAGTAGACCGTTCCGTGTTCGGGCCGGCCCGTTTTCTATAACAGCAAACGCAACGGCCGGCGTATTTCTCTAGAAGAAATCGGGCCGGCCCGGACACGGAACGGCCTACTGTGAATCATCCTTAACTCCCAACTTTAAGGCACGAGTGAATAGGCATCTTTTGGGTTAGCTCGCTTCGTCGGCCTTATCCCCCTGGCTGGACAAGAGGAATCCCATTTAAAAAAAAAGAATTAAATTTAAATTGTTTGCTCCTATTACAGATCACACCTGTATATACCCGTATCAGCAGAGAAGATTCTATTAAATTATATAGACGGTCAATTTGTAGAACAATCAATTTGCAGCTAGTTTCGCCAAGGTGAAGTCGCTACTTAAATATACTTTTCTCCGTCATTGGTTTACTGTACCGTGTTTTTAATTGAAGTGTGTAATAAAAAGTATTTGTATTATATTGTATACCGTTCAATTCGTATGACACTTGTCGGTGTAGCTCTCTTCACCTGCATCTATCTAGAGCCGCCTCCTTGATATCTTTATACGACGTTGCTACTTTTTCCTTTGTTTCCTCATGTATCTTATCCCAGGCCATCCCCTTTCACAAGTGATATAATTCAATTTTAAATGGTTTATTGCGTTGTGTGTAGGTTGTGGTCTAAAAATACAAGGAAAACGTCCTTAATGTCCATCGATAACACCTATTGATCACCTCTGTCATTGTGATGAGTTGGAAATATTTTATTTCTATATTTAGATTGAATACGTTGTTTTTGTGTAAACTTGTTTTAATTAGTTTACCATCAGGTGGGCCGTACGCTTGTTTGCTAACGACGAGGTATTAAAAAAGTCGACCACTGAGACATATAACTTACTGTCTCAACATGAACCCCGTGAGGGTTAGGCAACGGAACTAAGATTAAGTACAATATAAGGCGACCAATCATTTCATTGACAGTTTTTTATTTTCACCACCCTTCTCATTGGTTTTCTCCATCCAGCAAATTTTCTCCATTTATTGCTAACATCATATTACAAAAGCTTATTATTAAAACAATAATAACATACAAAATTGAGATAAACACAGAACTACCGGATCTGACACCGTCACAGGATTATCATTTATCAGTGCAGTTTATGCGTGCAAAGATAATTTAGGTAGATATATTACTGAGCAAACGTAATCATAAAAATGAATATGACCGTATTTGACATATTTGTGCGCTTATTAAGGGATTGGGGATGCATAATACTTAACATAAAACAAAAACAACGTACAATGTTATAAAGAACATAATCACAACCAAACACAACATAATCAAACGTTGCCTAGAAGAGGTCCCTCTATAGCGATAAGACCACCTTTAGTGTTAAGTATTTGTTGTAATAGTTTTGTATTGGTGCAATTCAGGATATTATATTATATTATATTATATTATATTATATTATATTATATTATATTATATTATATTATATTATATTATATTATATTATATTATATTATATTATATTATATTATATTATATTATATTATATTATATTATATTATATTATATTATATTATATTACATTATATTATTCTATTCAAACTAAATAATTACCAGCTCAAAACAACAACTCAACTAATTCTGTCGCTAGGTGCCATGGTCTAGGTTTTTCTTTACTGTCATGTTATGCGATTTGATTCACTACATAAATGATAGATTTAATTGACAGTAGTCTCTGTGTAAACGGTCATGACATGAACTAAGCATCAAGTCTCTTTGCCAACGGCACAGAATAACAACAAGACATACATAGTTGCTTTGTATCAATCAAGTTTCATGAACGATTTGCCACTGCTATCAACCAAAAGGTTAAAAAGTTCATAATGATATGATAACATATATATGCTACAGACGATAATAATTCCTGGGATTTCGATTGCCATATTTTTATGCAATAATTTTAAGTGGTAATCACGTGTGTTCATCTTTTATTTTGAATCTTTTTCATTCTGAAAACTATTCCGTCTTTTAGGTCCATACTTATTTTTAGCATACTTTTTCGGATGCCGACCATGCCGCCACAACAGATATCGCGTAAGTTGAATCTGATTTTATTAGTTGAATTGTGTGCTTTTTTTTAGAGAAGCATTTTAATATTTAGTAATAAGACATAAATTTCAATAATTACTTGTTATTTTAATGAAATATGATGGTTATCTATTTTATATGAACCTCTGGTTCCAGTAATGTCTAAGTTCGACAGCGATAGAAGTGAAAGTTCAGGTTAGGAAAATGCAGTTTTGGTGGAAAATCAAGGTATGATGGGGTCGAGGGAAAGGTGGCAGAAGAGCTGGAAGAGGTGAACGACGGAGTGGACGTCAAACGTGCTGTTTTTACGTTTTTAATTAATATAGATCCTAGAAGAATGTGAGTTCTCGTTAAGTATTAAGTATAAATGATTAGTAGGTATTAAAAGAGATATTGTTTTTACAACTACAAGTTAGTAAACATTTTAATATTTCTAAGACTGAAAAAATGTTTTTTTTTTTGCTGTCATTAAAAAATAAAAATTACAAATACCGAGTTCTATTTAAAATTTAACATGGCGTAAAGACCCGGTGTACATTAAAAAGAACAGCACTGATGGGCTTCAAATTGATTGCATTCTGTTTTTCTGGACCATAGTGCATCACGAAAAAAATATAAAAATCTTGGTTAAGATCTTCACTACAAAAAAAAACAAAAACAAGTCTTGGGCCGCAAGTTCATGTATTAAAGATATTATACATTGGAATGTACACTGGGTGTTTAGACCTTGTGGCATAATTTGAGCTTGGGCCATACGAGGTTATACCATACCGGTGGCAAAAAGCCTACCTGATGGTGTGATAGTAAGCGGTCACCGTAGTACGCTTGCAAGTCCAGGGGTGTCACGTGCTCATACAAATACAAAACACAAATCATTTATTGCATAAAAGTGAGTGATTGTAAAATACAACAGGAATGATTTAGCTCGTTATAATCAGCCAGAATATGGCTACCTTCACATCGTCACGACCATTCATTTTGTTATCAAACCATCCATCACTACATCATCATGGGTTCATCATTTCATTGTTGACCTTTAAAAGTGTATAGGTACACATATTTTTTAAAGAACCCCATACTGTAGTCCCTCAGGAAAACCTCGACCGGAATCGAATGGCTACTAACTCTACATTCTTTGTTGTCGACTGTACTAAGTATACACACTTAACTAGATGTTGGCACGAAATAGAGGCTAGTAAAAGAATTCTTTCGTCCTCTCTTTGAGGTAAACAAGAATTCGATAAAGAACAAACATTGTTTTTCCAGCTATACTAATTGAATCCGAAACAGGGCACTTTGTCCACTATGTGACGACTTGAATAAGATAATAAAGATTCAGATTCATTTATTCACAATATACGATTACATTATAAATTAAACATGTCAATTTACAAGAATCTCTATTGTGATCGTCAATAACATTAAATGAAAATAAAATATCTGGAGGTCCCGGTTTCGAATCCCGGTAAGGGCATTTGTTTCTATGGTAAGCAAAAACATTTTCTCCTGAGACTTGGATGTTTTGTATGTATTTAAGTCTACAACTATGAAATATATTGAGCTTACAATGGGATTAGTTCGATTTGTGTAAAAAATTAAACCTAATATTTATTTATTTATTTATTACACGGTCGGCAATGCGCTTGTGACACTCCTGGAGTTTCAGGCGCCCATAGGCTGCGGTGACCGCTTACCATCAGGCGGGACGTAGCTTGATTGCCACCGTAGTGGTATAAAAATACCCAGGTGGTCTATTTATAGAAGCAAGGGTTAATCTGACGTAAAAAATCAATTTTTTTTTGATTAAAATTAGTCAAAAAAATTCACCAGACCATATCAGCCGGAGAACGTCCAGTGCTGGATAGAGGCCTCCCCCAATTTCATGGAGGCCGAATGCCATAATCGCCGCGCTTGGCATGCGCATTGGGGATCGCAGTATCTCCAGCGCACTCCAGGGACGCTGCTGCCCATCCCCCGTTGGTCGTGGTTGTAGTTTTAGGACATACCGGGTCCATAAAATTCACAGCTTAAAGCTTATTCTCGCTAGTCATTCCCTGTCTATGTTTTATATTGGATTGCAAGGTAAACGTTCCAATGCTCGACACCTTATGCTCAATAGATGAGACGTGTTGATCAGCTCTGTCATTTTGACTTTATGACATAAGATTGAAGGTAGAGATAAACTACGATAAAGTACAATATATATACTGAGATAGAGATACCAGTGAAATACTCCACATAGATCGTAGCGCCATTGGGTATTTAGTAAAAACTAACCGCACGAACGCTGAATCTCTGTCACTTCAATATGCTAGTGGGATAGAGATAGCACCCAGTGACATCTGGTACTAACAAGTTAAACTAACATTTCCATAGAAAAAATCGTACTTCGAGCTGAAAGGCTCCTGGCCCGCCCTCCAAAATTCAAAACGCTTCAATGTATGTGTGCGTGCGGAGACAGCCGTCAAACAAAACAAATACTCGGATTAGTTGTTCAACTAGTCGTCTCACTAATGCTAATAAGGGGCGGACCATGTTATCGTGTCGTGTATCAAGCTCATGTCAAAAACTGGGTTAAAAACTGATGCATGATCACGATCCCGAAACCATCCTGTATTGAGTCATCATCTTCCCAGCGTTATCCCTAGTACAGTTCCATCCTAAAGGATGCCTGGGGCCATGTTATCGTAGTTTATCTCTACTTGCAAGCTTATGTCAAAAAACTGATCCATGATCACGACCCCGAAATCACCCTGTATTGAGTAGCGAGTAAATAAGGTGACAGAATGCTAACTTGTTGCATACAAGATATATGGTTGTTCTTGTTTACGTATGAATTAGTTCACGCATTCATTGATAGAGGGCGTTGTACTTCGATGTTAAAAATAGTTCCTTTTTATATCTACGTTGTAATTGACGATAGAATACCTACCATAAAATTAATCTTTTTTTTTTTCGAAACGATCAAAAGCAATTATTAGGCCAACATAGTAATGAAGCGGTACCTAGATTTAAGTCATAATAATAATCTCTAGCTTCCACTCACAAATTCGATTTATTGCCAAAATAAGCTTAACCGAATTAATGTAATCTAATTAATAGCGAGTCCGTAAATTTCCCAAACGATTAATTTCCGTTACCTAAAAAGTTCTGTCGCGTCGCTTTAACTTTAAAAAGGCTTAACTACATGGTTTTGAATTATACATAAGTCCTTTTTACACACAGTAGATTAGATAAACTCAACGGAATTTTGTATAATGAACGAGAATAAAGGAATCCTAATAAGGCGGGCCTATGTTGGAGATCGAATATCGAAGTTCTTATGTCTCCATCTCTATCGCTCGAGTAATATAAGTGCGACATAGACAGATATATCCTAACTTTGAATTACGTTTTCCGTGGTTATAGCTGTGAATTCTATAGGGTACGAAACAAAGCCAGCTCTCATTTCAGCGAGCTTTTTGATCTTAGCAGGTAAAGTTTTAGGAGCAAACCTGTTTTCATTGTTTGAAGAAATTAAGATCAACATCCCTTTTTATTATTAATCCCCTATTAATAACATTAGGGACAATTTTTTTTACACTAAATCGAACTAGTCTCGTAGTAAGCTCAATAAGGCTTTTGTTATGGGTACTAGACGACGATATATTGAATAGGTAAATATGTATATATACTTAAATAAATAGAAAACATCCAAGTCTCAGGAACAAAATGTCTCTTCAAACCCGGGAGTCCCGGAACCTCTAGCTTCGGAGGCAGTTCAGTTCAGTTCAGTTCAGTTCTTTATTTGCTCATAATTAGACAATTAGTCATGCAAATACAGTTTACACACAGATTTAACAAAAATACATTTTTAGAAAATTCGACAAAGCTATTATTATTAATTTCAATTTTAGTTGTTTAACAAAGCAATCAAGAATTACGCGGTACATAATAAATCACGAATAATTAAAGAACGATCAAATATAAAATTTTAAAAGAAAAAGAATTACCCTACCCATATAAATATAAATCAATATCTTGTCAAAATAATGAGTATATTCAATATATGTCAATTGGCTAAAAACTAAACAATGTTCAAGGTCAGTAAAAGATAAAATAAGAGAATAAAATTGTTAAGTATACATAAATAGGAGTAGGTCAATTAAAGATTCTGGCATAAAACTCCTTTAGGCTGTAGAAGGGCCTAGTTAGTAAGTATTCTTTAAGAAGTTTACTAAACCATTGTACATTTTCAGCATTTTTAATGTCTTCTTCTAATTGGTTAAAAATTTTTAGTGATACCCAGGTAATACTTTTATTAAAATGAAAATAATGGGACGTCGGTAGTGCTAGCTGTTGTTTACGTCTTAATGGGTAATTTATTCCTGTACTAGCAGATTTAAAAGAATCTTTGTTTTTGTATACATAGATGCTAATGTGATATATATAAAGTGATACCACTGTAAGAATTTTATGTTTTACAAAAAGATTTCTGTGAGTCGCTGGAAAGTAACCTTCAATAACCCTCAAGCTCTTCTTTTGTAGTAACAGGAGTTCACTAATTTGAGTGCTAGTCCCCCAGACCTCTATGCCGTATCTTACTATGCTCTCGAAATAAGAGTAGTAAATCAGCTTTAACGTGTTTATGTCAGTTAGTTTGGCCATGGATTTTAGCGAATAGCATGCACTAGCGAGTTTCTTACGTAGGTTATCTATATGTTGTTGCCATCGTAAGTAAGAGTCCAATTCTATCCCAAGGAATTTCACAGTCGCAGACTTGTTAATGGGTAATTCAATTGAATAATCAGGTGTCTGTACGGCTCTTCTAAATATTATATAATTACTTTTATCTAGACTTAGTTGCAGGCCATTTGATTTAAACCAGTCACATACATTTCCAACATCGATTAGCATTGCAAGATAGTTCTTCATATGTAGATGCACTGATAATGATACTGGTGTCATCGGCATATAAGTAAGGGATGCCACAGGGTAAGCAGTCAGGTAGGTCATTGATAAAAATAATAAATAATAATGGCCCCAATACTGATCCCTGAGGTACACCGCATTTTATTAGACAATTTTTTGACCTACTAAGTACTTCGTTTCCAGATTCGTCAACAGCTTTGATCTCCACAAATTGAATATGATTAGTAAGGTATGACGTAAACAGATCAAGAACCGAACCACGAACTCCATAGTACTCGAGTTTACTCAGTAGTATTTTATGATCAACGCAGTCAAATGCTTTACTTAGGTCACAGAATAAGCCTGCACATTTGTAGCCTAGATTAAGATTTTTCATAACCTCAGTAACTAAGCCTACCATTGCTTTCACAGTACTTTTTCCTTTACAGAAACCGTGTTGAAAATTGGATAGGAAATTATTGTCATTTAGATGTTTAGCTAGCCTCACTGCCAGGCATTTTTCGAAAATTTTGGAAATAATTGATAGTAAAGATATAGGGCGATAGTTGTTAACATTATTCTTGCATCCTTTTTTATGTATCGGAATGACCCGGGCCACTTTGAGAGCTTCAGGAAAGTGACACTACCAACTAGGCTAAACAGGCTGACAGGCCTTTTTAGACTTTCGTTCATTGAATTCATATAATCCTAGCGTTATCCCAGTGGAGACACCCTGTAGGATGACTAGCCTGTGTGTAGATGTCGCTACAAGTCTCCCTAAGGCCTTAGAAGAGTGAACTGCATGATTGAAAGATTCGTCGCCTCGAACAATACCCGCGTTAGCTCAGTTAGAAAGAGCGATGGACGTATTCCAGAGGTCGTGGATTCAATTCCCTCGCGGTGAAAACTTAGCAAGTTTTCACTCCGGTTGGAAATTATAATTTCGCAAAGCGGACGATTTCGCTGGTAAAAATATTTACAGTTTATACTTGATAAGATAAAGATAGATTAATTAAAAAGGCCAACGTTCTGTTCATAATTCTGACTTTAATGGCAATAAGTATGACTCTTATTTTACTTCCTTTATTTCAGAATTCAATACAGGTACCGTTTACCTTCTTTCAAAAGTATCGAATTTGTAAAGAAAAATCTGGACTGAAAGTGGCCAAACAATGGGCTGTCAAGCGACAAAAGTTTTACACAAAAGAAGCTTAAATTACGTCAAGAATAAGGAATTTATCGGAAAAAACGTTCACGACTTGTTAGAGGAAAAATGTCGGGAAACTTAACCAAACTTGCACTCGATTTCTCGTTTAAAATCAAGTTTCAGTTACTTACAATTTCCGTAAAGAAAAAAATGATTTTAATGTAGCTATAATTAGTATTTTGTGTTTACTAAAACCGCCGACATTTTCATTTCAAAAATCAATATTTCAAAAACGGCTGGACCGATTTCGATAATATATCATTATCCATCGCTGGAAAACTTGCTTTCAAATATCAAAACCACATTCAATTCACCCGTTTAAGAGCTACGATGCTACAGACAGACACACACATACGCAGATACCTACACATGTTAAACTGGTCCAACGGAACACTTAAGCGAGTATTCGGTATCAGTCCAACTGTCATAACATAACGTCTTGCTTTAAATATATGATAAAAAAATGCTTTCTCCGACTTTTCTTATCCCTTTCCAAATAAATTGTCATTTTTTCATTATAACCCGTACGGTTATAAAAGCAAAAACATGTTTAGCTTGAGAAGAATATCATGTCTATCATTTACATCACCTACCTGCTAAACTTCTGCTTAATTATTCACTGAAGTGTACAGAGCATAAGGAAATTCATCTGTACCAAGTCAATTTGAGGGTACATTTGATTAATCTTAATAGACTGCAATTAAATTGGTGTTTTAGTACGCACTTCTAGCATTGCCACTTGCAAGACGTGCGTAGAAGAGAGGCTAAAACCATCAATTTGATATCCATTCATTACGTTTAGTGAAATAGAGTCCAGTAATCTTCAGCAGGTGAGCAGCCATCAAAGGCAAGGCAATTTGCAGAATTACCTGACCTTTAGCAAGTTAGTCCCGGGCAAATCGGGCAAGTTTTTCGGAAACTTATAATTCTCCGGGGACCACGAGTACTACGCTAGTGTATGGTTCTACAAACGACGTATGTCGATAGAGAAGCCATGGCGGTTACGACGTTTTATAAGTAAGGAATTTACACATGTCACCCCCTCGTCAGGTTGACGTTAGCATTACGTGACTTGTGCTAAATTATAAATTAAGTTTCTGCCAGGAAATTATTACTTGGATTTGAACAGTCGCAAGACGTTCTGTCTTGAATGAGATGAAAGGGACTGGATTTGAATAACCGATCTTAGAAAAATAAATATTACTACAGGAACGTCTATCACAATTTTGTGAGAGGAAAAGATGTACCGTTCCGGGAATGTTCCTGAATTTGTATGGGGATTATTACCGCTCAGAAATATACCGTATACAAAATCGAGAATGTTCCTGGTAACGGCATATCTGGAACACTCTGAGGGACGTTTACTTTCAGATTGGTTTCTATAGATACAATTAGGGGTGTCCCTTATTTTGCATTTTTTCTTTCAATTCATACCCCCGAAATATAGTGTGATACCCCAGATAAATCTGAAAATATTTTTCAGTTAATTCCTATCACTGTAACCCGGCACGGGTCTTGCATCCGAATTTCCCATATACTTAATATGGGGAAGAGAAACAAATTGTCTTGTTTTCTTTTTTTTACTTCAACTGCTTAAAATAATGCTGTGTGAATATTATTTCACTAAAAAGTCTCATTGCGGACAGAAAATAAGTAATACAGTAGCAACTTAACTTCTGCCCGATTTTCCCCATACTAATTAATTAATTACTATGGAGAAATCCGAATCCTACTCGGCACGATTCATACCTAGTTACAGGAATTACCTGATCTATATTTTCAGAGTGTATTGGATCATACAAATATATTTAAGGGATATATTTACTAAACTAAGGGACACCCTCAGATATACTTTAAAATTTAAAATTGTGAATTTCGAACTTTTCTAAATTATTTTTTTAATTTTGTTAACATACGTTAAATAAATGTAATCACAATGTAATGGTGTGTATGTACTTGTAATCATTCCTGAAATTAGATTTGGTTAATGTGTAGTTTAGAAATTATAATTACCATTGTAAGATTTTTAAAAATATTGTACGTTAGTGTTCGACATGTTCTCTTAGACCTATTTGCAGAATTTGGAAAATGGGAACGGATGTTAGTCGAATAAACCTCCTGTTTTGAAATTATTCATTTGTTGATATTGAATAGTGAATGAGCGAGATCGTATACACCGGTCTTAATGGTCCCAAGAGCGGGCCCGTCGTTAGATTGAAATCCCAGGGCGGCCCAACATTGGGCTGGCATAATTTTGGGAAAGTAACTGTAAAAAGATTTTTAGAGCTCGAGCAAATTTACAGGATTGGGTTCGTCAAATAGCTTTTAAGCTCTAAAGGCGAAATTAGAAAAATCCAGTTTCTGGCGTTAGTCACGCTGGATGGCAGCGCTGGCATGGTACTAGTACCATGTAAATATAAATATATTACATAAATAAATAATTAGGTATTTGTGCAACTTTACAAGATTTCACGGTAACATGGTCATCAACATTAGAATTAGAATAAATAAATAACGGGGTGTTAAATATACATGGTAAACACCCCGTTATTAATAGTAGGTAATTTAAATAAAACCAACTAACCTAAGCCTAACCTTAACCTTATTAATTTTCATTTTTCTAGAAGTCTGATAAATTAAGCGATTTGGCCAATCATTTGGCTGGCGGTCTGCCATGAGCTCGTCTACCTTCCTTCTTTCCCGTCAACATGATCGAGCGGGAATCTGATTGCATAACACTCCAAAACGACCTTGATCGTATAATATGTAATTGCTGGAGTATTGCGTACAAACTAAAGGATGATTCACAGTAGACCGTTCCGTGTGCGGGCCGGCCCGTTTTCTATGACAGCAAACGCAACGGCCGGTGTATTTCTCTAGAAGCTCTCTTAAGCGAAGTAGTTTCTCTCAAAGAACTTGGAGTAAAGTTTGATCGTGAGCTGACGCATGACGATCGTGATCATATCTGCAGTCATACCAAAGAGTCGTAACGGAGGTTAGGTTTTGTGATGAGAAACGTCCAGGACTTCAACAATTCCGGCGTCATAAAGCTCCTGTCTGTATACGGCTCTGGTGCGAAGTAAATTGGAGGTCTGTGGCTGGAGCCCCAGCGAGGCCAAGTGTAAGCTCCCTAAGGCTGAGTTGCACCAACTTACGATCACAGACCCATCAACGTTAAATATGGCGCCCGCAGCTGTCATCTCATAGAAACTTATCAAAATTTCCATACAATCAGATTTTAACGAACACCGCTTACGATTACAGACGGTTTGGTGCAACCCACCATAAGCAATAAAATTTAATAACAGCAATCGAACACTGTCGAGAGTGCGTATCTTTTTACAGTATGGTCAAATTGGCGAAAATCATCAATACTCAGTGGACTACTCTTAAACGAGTGAACCGATTTGAATGCGATTGTTTTTTATTTCAAAAGCAGGTTTTCCAGCGATGGTTCGTAGTGATGTATTATCATATCAATATCGGTTCAGCCGTTTTTGAGATATTGAACTTTGAAATGAAAATGTCCCTCAAAAGTTGAGAGTCCCTCAAGAGTTACAACTTTTCTAATTTGTCAGTTAATACCTAATTGCGTTGTAATAAATGGATTAATGGATACATTTATTACAAATTTTGTAGTCGACTGTACCAACTGATATTGATGTCAACTACATTACCTTCTGTATTTCATTAAGCACCTTCTGCTCCGTCCTTGGCGTCATGGAGCCCCCGTTAAGGTCAATGGACTCGAGGTTCTCGAACAGCTGCTTGATTCTCAAGGCCAGGTGGACGTCGCTGGTACCCTTTCGGGGAACTGTTGGCTTTGACCTATAAACGGGTACAATAAAAGTAAATACATGTTAGGGGACATCTTACACATCGAACTAGCCACATACTAAGCTCGATAAGGCTTGTGTTATAAGTACTAGACGACGATCATCATCATCATATCAGCCGAAGGACGCTTACTGCTGTTGTATGGATAATACCCATACATGTACCCTAATAAGTTTTGACTGGGAATCCTGGGGTTCAACTCTCTAGAGGTATGCAGAAACTGTGAACGGATAGCTTCAGTAGGTGCTTCATAATGAAATTAATAGTACGGAATTGCACAATGCAGTTAACTACATTATAGTGCCTCTGAAAAAGTCCCGCAGGCGCACATACTTTTTTTAATTTATTTTATTAACAATTGAATACAATGTTATTTACAAAAATCGTTAAACCACTTACAGCTTTCTGACTACCGCTGTGCTACCGCTGCGCGCCGGCTCTCACCGCTGTGCGACATGCAGCTCTGATCCACAGGTCGACAGTTTTGTTGATCGCTGGCCTAGGTTCAGTGCCGCTAGGTGGGCGCTTGTCTCGTAGGCGCTCTACTAGCGTAGCGCTACGAAATCGTTGGCAGCGAAAGTGTCTTGATGCCTCGCTATTGTAAAATGTGTGATGGATGACTAAAGTATGTGTAAATCATAATTTATTATACTTGTATAATGTTTCTTGTAATAAAACTATCATATTGTGAATAAGTGTAAATGGTTTACACCGTTCTTGTTTTGTTTAAATAAATAAATGATGTATTTAAGGCTTGGGACGACATGCGCAAGGCTTGGCACACCGTCGAGGGGCGAGTGCGGATTTTGAGTTCCTCAATTAAGAACACATTGGTTCTCATGTGAGTTAAGGGGGTCCTGCCACGAAAGAGGCGCCTTCGGATGGAACTAAAGTGTTCTACACTTTTTCCGTCCGAAGGCGCGTCATCACTTTTACAAAGTCTGTGACATTTACCTGTTGACGCGGACTGATTTGAAAGCCCGCCTTCGTGGCGAAAAATCAATGCGGTGTGTTCAGTCAGGGAGAGAAATCTGCTGTAAAGAAAGCGTAGTATCTACAAGTGTAGTGAAGCCTTTTCCGCAGGAAACTCAATCTTGTGTCATAGTCTTAAGGACTTTGTTATGAAAACATTTTTTTAAGTATCAGCACTACGAGTATCAGTACAGTTAACTTTCCGTTTTTGGACATTTAACATTAAATGCAGCATAAAATTAGCAGGTATGCTCAAATGTTGAAATCTATATTTGACGACCTGTTTAGCCTAGTTGGTAGTGACCCTGCCTCCGAAGCTAGAGGTCCCGGGTTCGAATCCCGACCAGGGCATTTATTTGTGCATTTTTCACGGATATTTGTTCTTGGGTCTTGGATGTTTTTGTATGTATTTAAGTATGTATTTATCTATATAAGTATGTATATCGTCGTTCAGTACCCATAGTACAAGCTTTGCTTAGTTTGGGACTAAGTTGATTGTCCCCTAATATTATATTATTATTATTATATATATTATATATCTATACTAGTTGTAAAGACTATTAACTTAACATTTTACTGACCTTCTATCGGATTATTTCTTGAAAGCTTTCTACACCTACAATCTAAGTGTGTTGACATTTGTGAATTTTTACAACTTCTTTTAATTTTATTTGTATTATTTTGACATTAGAGACTTTACATCTCTGTAATTACTTTTTTTTTATATTAGTCTGTCATTGGAGACGTGTCATTGCATTCGGAGACACTATAACATCTCCCATGTCGTAAATATGCGCTCAGATATTAGTCTGTTATTGTCATGTCAATATTCCATATTGTACTAATTGCTGCATGAACTGTAAAAAAGCCCTTGAGGCCTACTTACAAAATAAACAATTAATTTTGATTTTATATAACTTATAAAAGGGCATTTGATTCTGTGGTTAGCAAAAACATATGTTCCTGAGACTTGGATGTATTCTATGTATTTAATTATACATACATCTGATATATCTATTAAATATATCGTCGTGTAGTACCCATAACACAAGCCTTATTGAGCTTACTATGAGACTAGTTCGATTTGTGTAAAAAATTGTCCCATTATATTTATTTATTTATATTTTATATAAGTATTGTATATATATCGTTGTCTAATAGTTCAAGCCCACCCGTAGAGCAAGCTTTGCTTAGTTTGGGACTAGGTCATTTAGGCTGGGTTGCACCGACTTACGATCACAGACCGATCAACGTTAAATATGGCGCCGGCAGCTGTCATCCCATAGAAACTTGTCAAACTTTCCATACATTCAAATTTTAACGAACACAGCTTACGATTACAGACGGCTTGGTGCAACCCAGCCTTAGTGTAAGATTGTCTCCCAAATTTTTTTTTAGGTTACTCGTAAGCAGCGCCTCTTTTACTTTTTTAATAATTGTTAGGTAACCTTTGTTAGTACTGACCACCACTCGGTCATTAGCTGGAAAAAGTAGTGGTATTCTATTCGGTGTTCTGTCGCTTTTGGGAGGCTTTTGGGAATATTTTAATATTTTTCGCCTGTAATTTTGTATATATTTTCGGTATTTGTGTAAAGAAGTTGTGTTTTTTTCAATATATTTGTGATTTTTTTACCTTCTGCACCGTGAACAAACAATAATTGTATCTGAATATGGATTGTTTATCTCAATTTCCTATGAGGAGAGGAAGTTTCAAAGTTTATTACCCAAGTAACAACAATATTTCGTAACTTTTCTATAGCAAATGATGCAAAACGACCTTAATCTAAATGTGGAAGTACTTTCTTTCCTATTCCTAGCTATTTCACCTCTCCATCCATATTACCGGTAATATTACCGTTGACTACATCCTACACTAGGTACACTTAGCGTTATAATCATGAACATGTCTACATTCAAGCACTACATGTCTCTATTCTATTGTTGAGAAACAAAGTCGATAGGTGTAGACAAGTTAATAATGCTAAGTGGATGTTATACTATTCTGTGGCGGAAGAAAACATTGTTGACTGTACCTATATTTCTATGCAGAGCTAATTCACAACGCTCACCTCTTCCCACTCCGTTTCTCCAATGTTATTCAGACCTCTGATAATACATCGTTGTTACGAATCCTAGTGTCAAGATATACTGGGGATGATGAGGGGAGGCAAGGTACAACCAGTTTTGAAAAGCATAGTGAGATTGTCTTGGTCGCTCACTTGAACGGTGGAGGCGTTGGGATATTAAATATAGTGCATCGGAGATGAGTTTTGTAACAATGGTTAAAGTTTTATGAAAAATGAGGGTTGCAGTGGATTTACAATAGCTTTCGCTTGGTTTGAAATGCAACTAAACGAATTCTAGCTGGTCATATTAATAAAAATAAATACTTTTTTAATACAGTTGCTCAAAAAGTGGCACTTTTTGTAACTGTATATTGTGCGGAAAGTTAATATTTCTCGCACTAGTGATTTTTACTTATCTTTTTTGTAAATTTACGTTTGGTCAACCCATACACATCAAACCGAACAGTTTTATGTTCAATCAGTTCACTTATTTATTTATTACCACATTAGGCATTACACCTGCTACATATTTTATATTTAAATCATTAAAACTGCATATTTGAACAGATAGAGGGTTATCTATTATTTAAAGTTCCAAAACTGTGTTCAAGGATATAAAAAATCATGCTAACATGGTCATTGACAAGTTGCGTGTTCAAGGAGTAGAGTTATTGAGTATACCCTTTGGTGAGCCAGAAACGAGTATCAACCTCTGATTAAGATCGTATTATTTAATGTATTATGCAAGACCGCCGGGCCGGGGTGAATGAACGCGTTAAAATATACACTTATTCACAAAGAAATCAAATATACATTAATTATGGAATTAAAAACAGAATTATTTCTTCGTCTTTAAATGCAATTAAATTAAATTAACCATGTAAAATTTAATTTCTTCTTAAATAGTTTTTGATTTGACTGAATGCTGATAACAATGGCATATTAAAAAGAGTTCATTATTGGAAAGTAAAACCCGTTTTTTAAATACCGTCTTTCTGTTAAATAAATCGATACCCTAGTTCATAATCGTACTACTTACCAGCTATAGAGCCAGATATTTTTTAGTTCCCTGAAACCCCTATATCGTAAATTCCATTGAAATCGCTACATATACAAAATGTTGCTCGTTTAATAGTATAGGATAATATCACACAAACGGGTTCCTGATATTAAAAATAACGGATTATGCAAGCAAAAAATCCTCACTTTACGTGTAGTGCCTAACATACCCTAAAAAAACATTATCAAGATTTAATACTACCATTTTTTGGCGTGATTTACTCGTATATATGTATTTAAGCTATACCTACGCCAAATTACAGCCTTTTGCCGCGGACGGACGGATATGGCAAGACTATAAGGATTCTTTGTTTTCTAACCCCTAAAACCCCAAAAATCCCCTAAAAAGTACGTTTATTTATATTGTCAGACGAACTCACATCAACGACATTCCAGGCATGTTTATTAATGCGTATGCTACATGACTCTTTAATTACAATAATTACTCCCTCCTAACCAAAACACACCCCTGAATCTTTAGGTAAAAGGTAGTAGGTATACCATAAAATGCACTCTCCCTTTACCAATATCTAATCTTACGCAAATGTGACAATCTATTTACAATTCTATTGCGTACATTACAAAGTTCCAATTCGCCGTGCACTGGTCCGTATGATACGAGGGCGTGTAAGTAAATAAAGATGCCGTAGCTACCCTGACCTGTTGCTTGAGCCGGGTCAAGGCCTCACCTCTCGAATCCCCGAATATTATATTCACGGCTTTTGTCCAGAAATCGGGGCATCACAAATTAGGGTATCCTATAGGACGTTATGCAAAGCGTCTTTGTTGTGTCATCCCTGTGCAATATTTACAAAATGACCTAGTTTCAAAACTAAAAGTGGCGCACTTTCGATCGAGTTCAAGATTAATTTTGGGTCTCTGAGTCAAAGGAAGCAAGTGAGCAAGGAGGCAAGTGAGTTTCAAAACGAGCCATATTTGAAGACGGCATAGTTTGGCCAAAATACTCGTAGATGCGATTTGGTGCGGAATAAATTGTCTTAGAAATATTTTATTTTTTTTGACTAAGTTCATTCAGTTAGAGCTTTACTTACTAACCACTGAGTGAAACTATTATAACATAGACAAGTATAAAATTTTTCGCGATGACCTGTAAAGAATGTTATTAAAATAAAAACATTTTTATTTTACTGATGAAGTGATGATATAAGATTTTCCTGGCCGATTATGACAGTAGAGTTGGAGTCAACAAAATTTCTAGGATGATGATGACTGTGACGACCTTTATATTGTTTCTTATATACGAGCTAAAGAAAAACGTTTTGCGTGTGATTAATTATTGAACAATAATTACAATTAAATAACTTCTTATTGGGCAGTGGACGGGGCATATAGCTCATAGAACTGATCTTTAATACTTAGCACATGTCTGACGTCTATTTCAACGGTAAACATTGTGTAACAAGTGTCCATACCGACAAGGTTCTTGAGTTTGTGCTGAGAAACACAGACGTCACGATAGGACTAAATAAAAGACCCTTTACCGAGATAAACATCAGATAGACACCCAAATAGCTCCAGACGCTCCAGTTTCATTCATTTCATCTTAGCTTTAGACATAATCGTATCAGTGAGATGGTAGGTATAACGGGGCCTAAATATTGTAGCCATTTTATAGTAACATAGGTTTCATTAGGTAGAGACCATAGACACATACAGTGGAGAACCCTTTTAGCTTTCTTAAATAATTTCATAAATAACTGAAACAAAATTCTCTCATATTTTAAACGACTTCAAAAAAGGTTCGTACAAACATACTACACTTTTCTATGAACCAGCAATTAGTGGTTATTTAAGTCATTGCAAAAAGAAAACTACTATTTTAAGTCAGCTAAATAAAAAATGCAAAAAGCACGCAAAACTGTCAAGGGACTCTGACTTAGCAGTCTATTTCTGAAAGTCATTTTTGTATACAAATGTATGGAGAAACCTATGAGTGCCTAAATAGTTATGAGTCGTAGTGTAGTTTTGGTGAAGGTCTGATGACAAGATTCATGACGAATCGAAGTCGGTTTTTTATCAAAGTTTTTGCTATTGAAACTTAAATTTAATGAAACTTAGAAACGCAGTTAATACCTGATCTTTAGGTTTGTAAGCACTTAACCCCTCATACGTGGAGGTCAAAATTGTCTAATCAAGTCACCTTGGGATATAAATTAATAGGTTCGAATGTTTGGTCCAGACACGTGTCTAAGCAAACAAGAGGTTAACTAAGGTAAAGGCTCCAGTTCGTGGAGTATTGATACCCTGTAGTCTTACGCATGGGAGCGCAGATGGCGATCGCCGTAGAGTTTTTAAGTGGATAGGAAAAACCGCATACCTAACCCCAGCCAATGCTCGATGACGGGGAACTTGGTTCGCAATTATTGTCGGCGCAAAAAATAAATAGAACGGCCTACCCTATGACGTCACGCCCCTTACACCGCACGCCGCGCAAGTCTTCTGAGTTAATCCTACCACATGATTTGAAAAAACAAAACATCAGAAAATGATATCCAGTACGAGTAGGTACCTTATACTTTAGTAATAACAGTTGGACCCAAAATTTATGGTTACATGATGTCCTACCCTCGAGCGTGGCACTGATGCGCTACGTGACAGTACTTCAAACAATGCCATTTCTTCTTTGCGGTTTTATTATAGAGATGGCTGTGATATACACCCGGTGTAGACTTTATCACAGATGGATGTTGAATTGTATGGATGGTCAGCTGGTTTATAGGAAAATCTAAGGAGATCGTTGGACTTTGGTGATGATGTTAATTAAAATTAATAATACACTAACAGTAATTATCTTAACATTTAAAAGTTTTAATTTTTATAATCCTTAAAAGATAATATATTTATTATCGCTAAATCCTAAATGTGGATACGTTAACAAATACCTGCACTTATACCTGATATGGCGAATTCATACACCGTAGGCCTGAATAGCCCGATAGATTGTAACCAAGACTTTTTGAGGTTATAGAAGGAAAACATTTATGATCCAGGTAAAATTCAGCAATTTTTTTTTGTTAGGTGTGTTTAAGTATTTTCACTTTGTAAGAACACAACTCCGATAATGAACTTTATAAAAAATAGGTAACCAAATAAAAAACCTAAAGCTAAATCCTACCTAAAAACATCAAAAAGCGAAAATAAACTGAATCATTTATTTCATTAAAAGAATAACAATAGGTGACTTTTTGTAAATAAATCGAAAGTTACTACTGCTACTGCACTGTGCTAGGAACCTAACCTAGTGATCTGTTTGAAGTAGGTGCCAAGCCAAAACACCTACAAAGCAAGCCAAGGCATCGACTGCATTTTTTCGCTTTTCCGTACAATTTTTCAAACATTTTCTTTCATACTAATCTTGTTCCGGCCACTACAAACGCAAGAAAAAATATTAGCCAAATAGGTGAAACCGTTCCAAAGTTATGGGCTAACATACACATTTCGATCTCGAAATGTATGTCATCTTAGTCTCCAAACACATGGTGTTCTCTTGTTTCGCAGACAAAAGTTTCATAGATGTATTGATTCACAGAATTATTTATTTAATAGAAAGCTTTTTTACCGAAACCACTAACTTTTTAGGTAGGCTTTTTAGGTCATCCTGTAGAACTCATTTAGGTCTACCAGAAAAGTACGTTAGGTTAGAACTGTGACCCTTTTGAAAAAAATACTTTCTATGAAATGAAAATTATGTAAAACATACATTCTATGAAACTTCTGTCTACGGAACAAGGTACAACCCTCCAAACATATTTGGTCAGGGAAACACAATTAAAGTTTGTCGGGTTAATCAGGCCCAAATACAATTCAACATCAATTCTCTTGATTTCACACCTCACCCACACGAATCAGTTACAAATAACCTGTAGGTGGAGGTAGTAAACAAACGGTCGTATCGCCAAAGAGTCTACTTAGTACTTGTTTCTGTTAATTACATTAATTATCTGTTAGGTAACATAAGCATATAACTGATAGGTTACCTTTTGATAACATCCAGTCTCAAGTGGCATTTCCCTCGCCGCTCGATGGGAAATGAAACTATGATTGACAATCTGGCTGCCATCCGTGCACGGATGTCCACTAATGGACTGAGTGCTAACTAAATTCTGGATGATTCGGTGAAGGGCTTTTGTTCCCTTTTCAAACTCGATTTCAGATGCAGTGCTTTGTCGACATCAAGGTCGGATAGTATTGGGTTCGCGGTGGTCTGTAACAACTATTTTATATCGAATTTTCTTACAGATTGACCCGCCTTAATTGCTTCTGACTGTAAAATCTCGAAGGAAGGGAAGTCCTTAGTACCTACTTCGATATAGCGTTATAAATTATGACTGACCGACGGAAGTTTCGGTTCTCGTTCCGGTTTCGGCCAACTTCGGCCGAAAGCCAGAAGTGGCTGAAATTGCGAAAGTCACGATCTCAATGCTTTCATATCACAATACTGCTACTCAAATAAGAAAAACGTACCCCTTTTTTACCTACACCATATCCAGAATACAAACTAAAAAGCAATTGAATGCCAATTTTCGTGAAGAGAGGTAGGGCACAGCAGACAAAGAAAGAATACATCGTAATTAAAGCAGGTCAGCTGGGGAATCCACCTTACAGAAGACAGCTATAATAAAACCACTACTTGCTTTGTTGGTATGTGGTGTTGTATTCCCGGTTCCTGGTGGTGAGTGAGGTCACCAGAACTCGCGAGGATGCGCTTTTAGATAGTTGAGGCATTCGTCTTGTAGTAGTCAATAGAATGAATTTCGAAACTTTCCTTTTTTAACCGACTTCAAAAAAGGAGGAGGTTCTCAATTCGTCAGAATATTTTTTTTATATACGTTCACCGATTACTCGGAGACTAGTGGACTGATTTTATTTTATTTTTTGTTTGAAAGGGTGTGTTTTCTAGTTGGTCCCATTGTCACTAAGTCTGGATCTGATGACGGGATCTTGGAAAAATCGAAGGAACTCAAATTATGATCCAAGAGGATGGGGCAAGGCAAAAAATAAGGTACTCAAATTACCAAGAGGAAAACTTTAGAGTCGGTGTTTTTTTTGTTAAAAATTTTGCTTATTATCGTACCGCAGTTGCAACTTGCAATCATCCATAGACATGCATGTTTGCCACCGTCGTAGTATACAACGAAATCGGCCAACAGCAAGTCGGGCCATGCAGTGTAGGGTTCCGTAGTAGCTCAATGATTTTTTAAAAATATAGTATGGCAATCTTCGAGAAGAAAAATGGTTCAATGGTTCATATAAGGTTTTCAATTAAAACAGATAAATTGTGAAAGTCAAATGATATTAATGGATCTCTCCACGGTATTAATATTAACTATCGAACAAACTTTTTGTGTCTTACAACTTTGGTGAAATTTCATTGTCTGAGAAAACAATTCTGTTTCAGACAAGATTCATTAATACCGGTTCATCATCAACATTTGAAGATTAGTAAGTAAAAGTTTCCGCACACTCGACTAATCTCGATTCTCCATACAAACGTAGTTAGTTCGTTCTCATTATAAAACGACATGCTGAAATAACAAGAAACTTTGTATACACAATGGTATCCGCCATATCTAGGCCGGAAATTAGTATCTGCTGCTAGAAATAGTAATAGAAAATAAATGCAGCGAGTTTTTGAGGTTTTTAGGACTTGTATGAAAACCTTAATAATCGCTGTATTTTTCTCCAAGATAATTTTAAGCAACAGAAACTAATTTCCGGCCCATATATGCCGGATCCCATTGTGTATACAAAGTTTCATGTTATTCCAACATGACGTTTTAAAATGAGAGCGAAATTACGTCTGTATGGAGAACGAGCTTAGGTACTAATGAAATCTACAATGTTGAGATAAGCTGTATTGCCTGACGGTCACCCGCATTCGGTGTAGGTCGTAGTTTTATACATGATTTCTTTAGAATTGCTAAAAATGTGATAAATCATTTTTTTACCGAAATAAAATTTAAGTTGATAATTATATAGTTACCGATTGATTTAATTAAGACGATTTTACTGAAGAAGTTGTTCAATACTTTAAAGTTTAGGAATGCTAAGGAAAACCCATGAGGGAAGCTTGTTAACGATAATACAAGTTGAGCCCCGCCTGTTGCTTCACTCAACTTTCTGAATATCTATCCGCCACTCAAAATACTTGGCACACCGCTGGCGGCTTTTTCCCCCTTCAAGTGATGAAATTCTCGCTCAAACTCGATGAAAGAATTTTCACTGAATGGCAACTTCAAAGAAAAGTGGTTCAGCGCTGGGTATTTGTCGACTCCTTGGATCGGAAATTATGGCAAGATTTCATATTTTGCGTGCGACAAATTCGACTGCGGCTATTTTTTAGTTTAGTTTAATTGTGGGTGTATAAATTATTTCTCATATTTCTTATAAGTAAACAGGATAAAATACATGCTTTATACTGATACTGGATACTGATCGCGAGTCTCTATTAACAAAACTATTGTAAGATTTGCTATTATGAATATAAAGCGGACTTTTTTTAGCAATTAAGTACCCGAACTACTTACTTGACTACACCGGAGCCGCGTGCATCCATCGACTACGACGTCTGCTTATCATCAGACTGGTTACAGCATGTCAAAAGCATACGTGCTTGTTTTCCATTCATCGTGCCAAAATCGAACCAGGTACTTGCTATATTATAAGTCTCAACTTCCTACTACAAAATATTAACAGTTTTAACAACTCTTAAAATGCAGGTATTTCTCATAAAATTTTCAGCAATTTGCGTTATCCAAGGAGTCAATGATTTGCGGATTATTTAAATAAATCCCTGTCAGGCGGATTGCGTATTTCTAAAGCTTGAAACACACAGAGTGCGGCGCAGCGTCGTTGCGGGGTGGAGGCGATTAATTGCGGTAAAAAGAAAGCGGTCCTGGGTACGTCGCACTAAAAAACCGTGTGATATTCGCGCGGGATAGCGGACGGAGGCGGCGTGTGTGACATGTGAAGCGTAATCGACATTCGACAGATTCGTAAAGATCAAAAATGCAAAACCGCCTCCGCCCCGCACCGCGCCGCGCCCGCTCAGTGTGTTTCGAGCTTAAACGAGGCTCCGTGCCTAGTAATCCCTTTATGTAAATAAGACTAGTCTCACTTGCATTGCCTTGCCTCGTCGCTTGCAATCTATAAGGTGTTAGAAAAACTAATATTGTATAAAAACTTGTAATGAACATCTTAAAAGGTTATTGGTTTCATTTTACATTTATCACGTCATTCCGTGTTTGATTTGGGTACCAAAGTGTAATTAAGGTAAGCGTTCCAATATGTTTTTTATACAGCGACGGTGGCAAACAAGCTTACGGCTTGCCTGAGAGTAAGCAGACACCGTCGCCAATGGACGCTTGCAACTCCAGAAGAATTACAATTGAGTTGCCGATCCTTTTGTTGTGTTGACAGCTGGAGACATATTCAGGTCCCTCACTCTCAACAGCATCCCCGGGAGCTCTGGCGACCTTACTCTCCACCAGAAACACAACACCACGTACCTAACGAATAAGTACTGGCGTTATCATGGCTGCGGTCTTCTGTGTGGTGGAGGTACTTCCCCAGTCTGACACCGTAATAATAGTTGACAGTTATTTTCACCTCTCATCATCATCATCCTTCTAGCGTTATTCCCAGTACAGTTGCATCCTGCAGGATGCTTGGGGTCCGCTACCTAATCCCAAGAATTGGCGTAGGCACTAGTTTTTACGGAAGCGACTGCCATCTGACCTTCCAACCCGAGGGGGAAACTAGACCTTATTGGGATTAGGCTTGTCAAGTGAGTTGGCAACTTGGCTTAACGACTGCTATCATAGACAGCAACCGGGATCAACGGCTTAACTTGCATTCCAAAGCACGGGAGCGCTCAGTTAGTAACCACTCAAAGCGGTCACCCATCCAAGGACTGACCTCGCCCGACATAGCTTAACCTCGCATACTTATTTTCACTCACTTACTCACCGCGCTCACTTATTTTCACCTCTAAGGTTTCACCTCTAAGGTTTCACCTCTAAGGTTTCACCTCCAAGGTTTTGAATTAAAATTTAAAGTGTCAACCATTGGGTTAGCGTCAGGCACTAGGATGTTTAAGTCAACAATGTCTGTCAAACACCATCTTAGCAGGCGTAAAAAACTGAGATCGCGTCAGCTTGAGCCGGTTTATCCGCTTTGTTTATCCGGATTTACATATAATTGGAATTTTTCGAAACAATTTCAAACACCGACGTCATAGACGTCGAGAAAATGGACAGAATCGTCAAATATTAGTAACTAGTAAAGTATCAAGTTAAAACCGACCTTATTTCCAGATTATTTGACACTATGTTTTAATGGTTTACATCAAATTTTAATTATTAAAAAGAAATTAAACTTTATCATTTTTTTTTTCAGAATTAAATTATTCGCAGTCTGGTGAGTGTCTTAGTGTTTCAAAATAGTTTATGCAATCATTATACAGGGTGTTACCGGCATGCAGGCTTTCTTTATGTAGGGTATAGAAACTAATTTCCTTAAACAAACCATGAGATTAAAGTTATTATAAGACTTAAATTTCGACGTCATTTATTTACTAACAATTACCAGCAATGTACAGCAAAGTAAATTGACAAGACAGTAAAAATTACTACGACGACATCTTAACCTCATACATTGAACACGACGACATCTTAACCTCATACATTCCAATAATTATGATTATGCTAATACAAACAAACAATTGCTAATGAAGCATACTATTAAACGTTTTGAAAAAACGCGCTCTTAGATACGTAATTAAGTGTAAAATGGAAGCATTAATTAAGAGAATAATTTTCAATTAATGTTTATATAATTAAGGCTGAGCGGCGGTTGGGTGACATGCGATAAGTACCACCACCACCATATGAGCTGAAAGACGTTCACTGCTGATCATAGGCCTCCCCCAATTGCATGGGGGGTAAATGCCATAATCGTCACGCTTGGCATGCGGGTTGGCGATTGCAGTATCTCCACCGCACTCCAGGGATGCTGCTGCCCATCCCCCGGTGGTCCTGGTCGTAGTTTTAGGACATACCCGGGTCCATAGGGGATAGAAGTACAGCTACAAACAATTAGTCACAATGATGGCCATTGGTAATATGTGAGTCAAATATCCTGATTCTGATTATTGTGGCATAAGATAACACTACTAATCGGTCGCTAACATATTCAGAAGGTGTCAATAGAGACTACAGGTACATTTGTATTTGAATCCTGAAGTCAATAAAGATAGTCAACGCACTTGTGATTCTTCTGGAGATACAAGTGTCCATAGGCTATGGTATCTTCTTATCATGAGGCAGGCCGTAAGCTTGTTTGCCACCGTCATTATATAAAAAAAGGTTTTCAGATCCCATCTGTACAAAGCGCCTCAAAACTACATAGTTTGTGATGTTAACGAAAGATTAAGAATTACATGACTTTTTGGGAAATATGAAGTAACAATAAAACGGCCTGTCCATAGATCTTAGTCTATACCCAACTTCGTAAATAATTATTAAAAACGTTAATTGGATCCGGATTAGAGGCAACGGTTTCAAGCGCACCTGCTGATGTCCACCGCTAATTGAATCTGTGTGGGTGAATTATTGCCCGGATTCAATCTGAGCGAAAAAATGTTATTAGGATGACTATCAATTTCCGGACATGTCACGGATTTCGGAAATTAGTTGGGCGGAGATGGAAGTACATATTAGCTAGGTCCTTATTTACTCTTTTAACGTAACGAAGATCTTAGTTTCAGTTTCGGAAAAAATGCTTTTGTATGACGGGTCTCCGGAATTCCGAATCCTCTCCTTTACAGGTCACATTTCACAACCGTTTCTCGTGAAATTTTGTGTGTAGGTGTGATAATTATATATAATTTTTTATCCAGTCAGTTCAAATTCTAAATCTGTCTAGTTCAAATTTTGAAATATGAATAAAAAAGTCGCGAGGTCTGAAGCTAACAGAGCCACTAGTGTATTACCAATCATTCCGAGACATAATAAGTTGCAGCTATGTAAACATAACACTCAACCATGGCCTTGGCCATGTTTATTCATCACACAAATAATTATAATTCGAGTGTCTTTACCAAGCGGGGACATGGTATAATATGGGTTTTAACCGACTTCAAAAAAAAGGAGGTTCTTAATTCGACTGTATTTTTTTAATGTTTGTTAATTTCGATTGGGTTATTTTTTTATTTTAGATGATTTTGATGATTCTTTTTTAATTTGAAAGCTGGTGCTTTCCGTGTGCTCCCATTTCAATTTGGTTCAATTCTGACAATGGCATTCCTGAAAAAAACATAAAAGTCTTTAATTAGCAATTTAGCATTAAGTATGCGAGCGACAAATAAACGAATAACTCGGTTGAAGTCGGTTTTTTTTCTCTAAAAATGTTCGTTTTTTTAATCGTGATTCCTTACCCTTAGCCACATTCCCTTGCGCAGGTAGGTAAATAAAAGGTTTCAGACCATACATGTGTTGAATTGAAATTGAATCAAGCAAAATCCTGATGGCAAGCGATCATCGCAGCCTATGTACGCCTGCAACTGCAGGGGTGTTCAAGCCCGTTACCGACCCTTGAAAAAGTTATAATATACACTCCCTTCTCATCTGAGATCGAAAAACTGGTTTTTTTAGAAGCTTACGGCCTGTCTACTAGCAAGCAGATACCGTTGCCACTGGACGCTTGGAACTCCTGAAGAATCTTAAGCGCGTTGCCGACCCTTTACTAACTTGAGAATTCGGTGTGGGACGAAAGTCACTCACTCTCAACACAGCGTACTCTCGGGAGCTCAGGCGCACCACCAGACAACACCACATACCTAAGGAACAAGTAGTGACATTGTCACAAAGACGGTAGATATTTCTTTTCACGAGAGTTCAGACATCTATTTTTGGAAGATAAGATGAACTCTGCGAGTGACCCAGATATGACTTTGTTATGAAAATATATTCAAGTACCTATTGTCAACAACACTATACATAATGAAGGTACAAGATACACCGTCCTTGTTAAGTTAGTTGGCTCAAAACCACCATCACTGAGCACAAATAACATCGGAGAAAAGGTCACCCTTGAATCCTAGGCGTTTTCACTTTAGTTTTATTTTTAAGAAAAGGCTTTGGAGATTTCTAATTTTCTACTGCGATAGAGTCAGCGTCCGAGTCTGAGGGAAACGCTGCCAACATCCGATTGTAGAATCCGCCATTGGGATCAGATTGGAATGAATGAAATGTGAGATACATGTACGGTAAACGATAAAAAAAAGTTTTATCATTGATAAATCGGTCCTACAATAAAGACAACTCAAACTCAATCAATCTCTACAGAAGTCTCAAAATGTATATAGCCATCAAAAAATATAACAAAAAGGATTTAGAAAAAAAATGGCAAGGAGATACTTGTAGTTTAAGACTCCGAGAGGGACATAGATAATTTTTATACAGGAAATCATTCCTTAAGAGGTGAAAAGAGGGTGGAAGCTCTCTACCTGAAATAGTTTAATAGAAATTGTTTCTTTGAGGCAATAACCTTACATATCCCTTATATATATTTAATAGCCTTTAGGGTCGGCAACGCATATGTGACACCCCTGGAGTTGCAGGCGTCCATAGGCTGCCGTCAGTGCCGTGACCGCTTACCATCAGGCGCGCCGTACGCTTGTTTGCGAATGGCGTGGCATAAAAAAATCAGTTCTACGCAGACAAAGTCGTAGGCAAGAACTAGTACGTAATTTATGCATGACTGTAAGTACAATAGTAGTGTATGTTGATATAGTATACAGCAAAGCAAGTGTACAGCAAAAGTATATGATCATTTTAGTACCTTGTCACTTTCACTACTTTGACGCATCCCAACTGCTGCAGTATTCTTACGTTAGGCCGACAAAGTACAAAAATGATCGTCTGCATTTGCTGTTGACACAATAGTTCATATTCAATAATTATATATTATTGTCCCTATATTCTTTTAAGTTTCGGTCCCGATATCGGATCGGGTAGTGAAAATGCTCTAAGAGCTTGAGCAGAACGTTTTATGCCTTCATCTGTGTAATTTTCCGCCGCTGATAGTAAATTGTTAAGTTACCTAACTCTCAAATAATCATGTCAAGATCCACAAGGTTTGCTACTTATTAAAATAGGTCATGGCTTTAAGATAGAAAAATCTAGCTTTTGCTCGCGACTTTCGCTGCAGCGTAGATATCATTTTCAATTTAGAAAAATAATTGCTATGAAATTATTTTAGGCGCATGCTATATCATCGGTTTCCCATACAAACTGCAACTCCTTTTTCCACTTCCTTCAGGAATTATTTCCTGGATAAAAACTATTCTATGTCCTTCCGGCGGACTTAAACTATCTTTATGTCGAATTCCATCTAAATCCGTTCAGAAGTTAGGCGTGAATCTAACAGACAGACAGAATTACTTTTGCATTTAATACAATCAAGTATACGAATTTTGAGACCACCGGGGAATGGGCAGCAGCATTCCTAGAGTGCGGTGGAGATACTGCGATCGCCAACCCGCATGCTAAGTGTGGCGATTATGGCATTTAGCCTCATGAAATTGGGGGAGGCCTATGTCCAGCAGTGGACGTCCTAGGGCTGATGTGGTGGATACGAATTTTCAGTCGACGTTTCTCTGTACGATCTCACAATAGCGTGATCAGATCTATTTTTATCCGTCGCTTTCTAATAACATTTCAATTTGCGTTTCACGCCTGCCGAGCTGACGTGTCAGAACAAGTCACGCGAAACATATTTAAATGTGATTGGCGTATGAAAGAAACTGGACTGAGTACCAAAGATATACAGAAAAAAAAGAAAAGTAAAAATAAAAAGATATACAATACAGACCAATACTCTTTATTGCAGACCTCACACAAATGAAACGGTTACAAACAGAAACGAAACAGCAATATGTAAGTAGATGTAGACAACAGGCGGTCTTATCGCTAAAGAGACACTTCCAGACAACCTTTGGGTAGCAGAGAAAAAGACAATAATATATGCAAGTAGGTGGTACAGAGTTTAATATAAAACAGATTACAACATAATTTATAATATAAATATTTGTAACATACATACTTATACAAGGTGGGTCCTGTAACTGGAGCAAATATTTAAAAGCACGCCTGGTGCAGAATTTTTGTTTAAAAATTTTCGTTTCCGAGAAATTTTGATCTAAAGTAATGACCTCCGTGTAATGGATCTTGACACCACGAGATCATAGCATATCAGTCAATGCAGTGTTTGAGGTAGTATCAAGTTATGAGTAATAATTTTTTTAAGGATATTTTTGGTATTTTTTATTTTTATTTTATTGACTTCTAACAAATTGTCATTAATGTCACTTCAGTAAAAAACCACCTCGCCATCTTTGAAAAAAAAACAAAAAATTCAACTGAGACCGCTTGAAATAATTAGCCCGCTAAATAGTCTTTTTTTTTATTAAAAATGGGATTGCTCTTGGCCAGCATCTAGCCAGGGGGCAAAGATGAGGCCGACGATGAAGCGAGCTCACCCAGAAGATGCCTATTCACTCGTGCTTTAAAAAGGTCCAGGTTATATGAACTCGGAAATACAGAGTCGGAGAGACCAGGTAAGGATGGTAGCCAGCCGTACGTCTGGATGTCCGATGGAAGAAGGGGGAAGGCGGTATGAGCTCATGGAGCTCCTGAGCACACTCACCGAAGTACAGTTTGTAGAAGACGCACAGACACGCTACTTTGCGTCGATGTGCTAAGCTCTGCAGCTTATTTCCCACTACCGTACTGCCGCCAATGAGCCTCCTGGCTCTGCAGTCCACCGAGTCGAGTGCGGCAAGTTGATACTTAGCCGAGCCATCCCAAAGGTGACTACAATACTCCATGCAAGACCGGACTTGGGCTTTATATAAAGATAGAAGCTGCCCAGGGGTGAAGTATCGCTTGACCTTATTTAGGATGCTCAGCTTTTTGGCCGCTGTTCCGGCTTTGGACTCGATGGTAGTGCCGAAGTTAAGGTTTGAGCTTAACGTCATGCCAAGCAGCTCGAGATCGTTGGCTACAGACACGGTTGCACCTCGGAAAGTAGGAACCAGATTGAATGAGCTCCTTTTTGCGGTAAACAGACACGATTGCGTTTTGGTAGCGTTGAAACTAACCAGATTTTTATCACCCCATTGGGAGACAAGACGTAAGGTTGAGTTAATTCGCTCTACCATTGTCTTTCTCTCAGACTGAATTTCATCACGACCAGCCCCCGCGCTGGACAAATATCTCTCCATGACCGTACTGTCATCTGCGTATGCGACCACTCCAGGCAGAAGAAGGTCGTTAATATGAAGCAAGAAAAGGGTCGCGGAGAGAACAGATCCCTGAGGAACACCGGCATCAATGGCCATGAGGTCCAACGAGCAGCCATACATGACTACTCGGATCGACCGCCCACTCAGGAAATCAGATATCCAGCTACAGAGGCCAGAAGGGATACCGTATGCAGTAAGCTTACCGTACCCTGTCAAAAGCCTTCGAGATGTCAAGAGACACGGCAAGAGCCTCACCGTGTTTCTCGAAGGCCTCGCCCCAGTAGTGCGTAACATACACAAGAAGATCCCCAGTGGAACGGCCCCGGCGAAACCCATATTGTCGATCACTGAGAAGGTCGTTAGCTTCAAGGTAAGTCAGCAGCTTACTGTTCAGAACTCTCTCCATAACCTTACAGAGTATGGAGGTAATGGCGATAGGTCGATAATTGCAGGGATCGGCACGACTACAGTGCTTCAGAACCCTTGCAGGTATACCATCAGGCCCACTAGCTTTGTTTACGTCTAGACTCTGCAGTGCTCTACGGACCTCTTTGTTATGAATCGTGACCTCCGACAACGAGGAGCCACATTGAGGTATTGATGGTGGTAGATGAGAGCCAGTGTCCAGACGCGAGTTACTGGCAAACAGAGAGGCAAAGAGATTGGCCTTCTCTAATGCGGTGAAAGCCAGCGAGCCATCAGGCTTCTGCATGGGAGGAAGCAACGGACGACAGAAATTGGTTTCGATCGATTTAGATAAGGACCAGAACTGCTTACTACCTGGGGGGTAGGCTGCTAGTCTGGCCTCTATTCTACGGATGTGATCTTTTGCAAGATTTGGCGGCTAAGTTGAATGCCCTCTTCTTAGAACGAACCCCTCGAGCTCGAATTTTGCGGTCACGAACTTGAACCCAGGCCTGGTAGGCAGACTCTTTGCGGGCCTCAGCACGCGCGCAGTCCGCATTGTACCATGGCCGGGCTTTGTGACCGAGCGGGATGTCTGAGAACGGAATAAAAAACTCCATTCCCTGCCGTATCACGTCAGCAATCGCGTCAGCGCAGAGCGAGGGGTCGTTCGAAGAAAAACACATTTGTCGCCAAGGATAAGACGCAAAGAAGTGCCGCATCTCATCCCAATCTGCTGAGTCGTATCTCCAAACTCTCCTTGTGCCTCTGGGGCTGTCATCAGGAGGAGATCGGATCGATACGGACTTCACCAGACAATGGTCGGATAACCCTAGGGGGGCGGAAACCGACACGGAGTACTGGTCTGGATTAGTTGTCAGCAGAAGGTCAAGGCAATTGGGTGTATGCCCGTCAACATCAGGCACCCGCGTCGCAACGTTCACCAGCTGGGTGAGATCTAGCGTCAATGCAAGTTTGCGCGCCTCTCTCCCAGCGTAGTCGGTTTCCTGGTACGGGAACAGCCACTCACTATGGTGTGCGTTAAAGTCCCCCAGGAAGACTAGTTCCGCCGTGGGATACCGCTGTTGGGCAAGATCTTTCGTCTCTATAAGATGGTCAAAAAGTCTGGTTGTCTCCTGGTTACCTTTCTGCGAACGGTAGATACAAGCATAGACAGTTTTGTATATTCCTGTATCCACCAAAATCCAAATGGTAGAAAACCCAGTACCTTCAAAGCAACGGAGATGCAGACAGCAAATGTCATCACGCACGTACACACAGACCCCAGCGTGTTTCCTGAATCTGTGTTCAAGTGAGTACCCTGGGTAGTTGAGGTACGACGTGTCTGACGGGATCGCTATCTGCGTCTCCGTGAGAAAGAATGGGTGCGGCTTTTCGGTCTCGAGGTGGTGATGGACCGGATCGATATTTGAGTGCAATCCTCTGATGTTAGAGAGGTGCACTTTTAGTGGGAGGAAGTGCAGCCGTTTTGTAACTATATTCCTTCTCTTTTTCGGCATAATTTTAGAGTGATAGTGGGGAAGTAAGGGAAAAGTCGAGGCGTAGCCCAGTGTGTCCAAAAGGAACCGAAGAACTACACCAAACGTTGGGGAACTCATTTGGAGCCTGCGGGGACGCCCTAACCCCCCCAAAATGGCCACCGGGTCCTCCCCTCCAGTCGCCAACTGGCACGGTGGAGCATTTCGGGATTTTTCGCGCGTTGTGTGGGGCAGCCTTTCACACGCGGCTAACGTGCTAATTGGGCCCCCTACTACCGGTGGTCGGCCTACGGCTTAAGACCGTGCTTAGGATCCCGCTAGCCTCCAGCATGAGTTACCCGATTCAGTGCAGCCCAACAATTTCCAGACCAGACTTGGGCTGCGCAACTGACATCCCTCTTTACTTCCCCAAAGGCACTGGTACTCCCACACACTCAGCGGAACGCGGTCGCTTGGCGCCGGACTTCGGTGGGAGGGTGGTCGCGAACCAGGCGGCCTTTTGCGACTGCTTCAGGCCTACCACACCGCTTTGTGGGATCTTCAGCCGCCGCCAATGAGGCGACGTTGCCCGGGGTGGACCACTAGGAGGTAGATCCCAACCACCCCAAAAATAGTCCGCCGTTTAATTTTTTGCTCCTGTTACAGGGCCCCCCTGTATACCACGTCCAAAAGTTTAAGACTAAACACAACGTTTACTTTCAAGATAAAGTACCGACAAAAAGATAAATGTTCAAAAAATGGATAGCAAAAGGTCGAATTCAGGACAATACTCGTATATCGGTGGAATGTATTTGTTATGTCCCTTGGGACATTTGTAGGGTTCCAAATGTAAATGGGAATAAAATTGAGCGATATTTTTTGCACATTTCAGTGCCGTGTAAGTATTGTGATAACGCTTTTATTGAAGTTTTTCGCATTGATTGTTGAATGCTCTACTTCATCTACTTACTTAGGTTGTACCTACATGTTGTTAGTAGAGGAAGTAGAGCGTTAAGCGTTAGTAGGGTTAAGCAATGTAACACGAACGAAATGAAAATTGTAATATTGTGTAGAATAAAAACATAGTAATTAGAACTTTGCGACAAGACATGATGTCCCTTTTCCCGGTTACTTTCTATCATTGTATCTCTCGCCTCTTCCTCACACGCTATAAACTAAATAGTCGCTACGGTAAACTTCACTTTCACGACGATTTCGTAGCGCTACACTCGTAGTTGATAACATGCGAAAAACCGTATGTAGCATACCGCGCCTACAACACAAGTGCCCACCTAGCGGGTTCCTGGCACCGAAAGTGTTAAAAAACTTGATCTCGAGAACACTGGCCAGGGAATGAGCCCCCTGACGAGATTTTTCTGACGAACTACGTTATTTAGTGTTCGAAAAAGGATTGTATACATTAAAGGGTCAGAAATGTGCATGTGATTGTCGTATATGTACATACATACGATTTAGTTGGTAGTGACCCTGCCTATGAAGTCGAAGGTCCCGGGTTCGAATCCCGGTCAGGGTATTATTTGTGTAATTAGCACGAATATTTGTTTCTGAGTCTTGGATGATTTCTATGTATTTATCTATGTAAGTAGAGTCTAGTACCCTTAGTACATGCCTAGTTTGGGACTATGTCGACATACATACATACATACATACATACATATAATCACGCCTGTTTCCCATAGGGGTAGGCAGAGATCACGGATTTCCACTTGCTACGATCCTGACATACAACTTTCGCTTCATGAACTTTCATAACATTCTTCATGCATGCGCGCCGATTTAGGGTACTCCTGACCTGGCCTTTCTGCAGAATGTCTCCGATTTGGTCGGAGTACGTTCGCCGAGGTCTTCCCCTTCCAACTTTTCCATCCACTCTTCCTTCATACACTCGTTTTGTCAATCTTCTTTCATCCATCCTTGGACTATGTCGAATGGAGTAAAAATATACGAATTATTTCTAAAACAATTTTTGTAGTCACACACAGGTGGGTATATAGAGACGTTTACATTACCTACTTCTTTATTCTATATCTATTAATGTATTTGATAATTTTTATGTTTGGTTCTGTTTATAAAATATTCAGTCTGGAAATGAATTATAAATTCAACCTCATACCTACTTACCAATGTTACGAGTAGCACAATCAATAAATCTTCATCTGAAAATTAAGCTGACCCACTTGGTTTTCGCCACGCGTCTACTTATTACGGCAATTTGGCTCTTATTAGGCATTCCTTTAAATTAAATGACCGTAGGTAGTATTTGAAGCACAAGGATCACGGCCAATTTTCAAAGGCCTCGCGTTTGTAAAGTAAACGTCAAAAATATGTATTATCACCTTAACACAACAAAATAAGGTTTACACTTGTAAACATATTTCTGACGTCTACACAATAGGTGTGAGGTAATTAAATAAAGGCATGCGACACGTTTCATGTGGTTTCTTCAATTATACAGAGCCCCAATGTTGGTTCATCTATTTCGCATTTTAATTGTATTCCAACATATATCGCGCGCTCCTTCTTACCTGTAAGCTTGCCGTGCGTGGAAGAAGCGCGATAAACAGATTGAACTTTGGGTGAGTTCGCGGAAGCCAGGAATTAAAATCGATCTTCAGAACGGTTTTAACTTTCAACCTGCGTGTTTTGTTGGTTAGAATAGAAAGACAATTTGATGCTTACACGCTGGTTTAAAGTGCTTGTTAATTCTGTGCTAAATATGTAATGAATGAAAAAGGATGGGTATATTTTATTTAGTTCTTCAATAAACAATTTTTATTTTTATGTTTTTTATGCTTACGGGACAATGTTTTTAGTAACCCAGACCTATGGGAGACGTGCGCGGAGCCAAATTACCGACGTATCGAGTATCAAACGAGTACCACATAGCCAACACGTAGATACCCTTTTGACAATTTAATGAAATGCAAGGGGTACACCAAGCGGATGCTGTCCTTGCCCGTGTCATGGGACGCACACAGAGACAGAACCCGCCTACTACTACTTACAGCAACTATTGCTGGTTGATGGAATCTAAAGGAACCGGATTATTGGGTTAATATGAGGGACTAATCGCTAAACTTAAGTGGTAATGGGTGGGGCACATTGCTCGTAGAACCGACGACCGTTGGGGCGGAAAGGTCGAGTGGCGACCACGTACTGGAAGGCGCAGTGTGGCCGTGGCAAGGTGGACTGATGACTTGGTAAAGTCGCGGGAGTCCGCTGGATGCGGGTGGCGCAGAACCGGTCATTGTGGCACTCTTTAGGGGAGGCCTAAGGAGGTCCAGCAGTGGACATCTTTCGGCTAATATGATGATGTTGATGATGATGGACTAATGGCTTGGCCCCTGTAAATAGCGATATTAAAAATGGCCTAAGGGCAACACCGGTCAGAGGGCTGGGGGTAAAGAGGTGGCACAGGACTTTAACAATAGCCAACTCGCCAACTAGGTAAACAAATTCACTCCAGAGCAACAGCTCTAGCGACTATAATCTGGACAGCCGGTTAAGGCAAGGCAGAGGTGAGGAGTCTGACCAAACACCCAACCCACAGAACACCCCCAGGAGCACTCAGGTACTGGTGGTACCTACGTTGACTGATTGCACCGGCAAACCAGTGGGCGATGGGGTCGTCACATCCCTAAGCCTATTACCTATTTTTTATAATTATTATTTTAGATCCTCATCTTACCGCGTCGTCGGACGTCTTTCGGCTGATATGATGATGATGACCATGATGATGAATTAAGATTGTCTATAAATTTTACATGTGATAATGATGGTATTAATGATCTTTTGTTTAAATTCAATTATTTTGTTTGTACCCCTGATAATAACAATATTTTCACCAAGACTACCAGTCTTGTATCAATATTTTATTAAATATATCTGCAATGTAATCAAAATTCGCCCAAACAATAAATACTTGACTTCGGCTTACCAACTAAGGATGATTCACAGTAGACCGTTCCGTGTCCGGGCTGGCCCGTTTTATACGACAGCAAACGCAACGGCCGGCCGGTATTTCTCAAGAACAAAACGGGCCGGGCCGGACACAGAACGGCCTACTGTGAATCATCCTTTAGTCTTATTTAAAAGTATGCCTCTTTTTGAATCGTAATTGTACCAGTCAGCATCAAAATAACTACGAACATGAAGGGATCAAAAGCTCTTATTCCCATTTAATAAAGACTTGAACTTCTAAAATGCGTAGTTAATTTTGATGCTGACTGTACTGTAACAACCCCTAGGGGAGGAAATTTAATGAAAACTTATGGAAAGTCAAGGAAAAGTCTAACTAAAAGCCTAACTAAAATTTCCCTAAAGTTCCTAAAGTATACCTAAAGCTTTATACTTACTTTACCAGAAAATCTGAAAACCATGATTTTCCTCAAGTTGCTAATACCTACTGAAGTTCTAAAGCTTTTATTAAAGTTTCTCAGATCTAAATGATAGGGTTCCTACTATAGGGAAAGAAAATAAATCAAACAAAAAGTTGAGAGAGAGAAATAAACAAACAAAACATTTATTTAATAAAAATGAATTTACTCGAAACTCGAATCTAATAAAGTCCGGGGAGAACTTTATTAGACATCCGCTTGATTGCTAGGCCAACCTAGACAAGGGAAAACAAGCGGACACACAAAAACCCTTGTTGCCATAAAACTAATACAATTAACATAATAACAGACAAATTTACATAAATTATGAGTAATTCTTGTTAATTACAATATCATAAGAAACACTAATAATTAAAAGATTAATGGCATGATCATCTAGTGACATATTTAAGACCTTGTTATAAAACGTAGTAACCATAGTTCACTGAGGTGTGAGAAATGTATAAACAATTGAGAATTGGACAATGTTTAAACAATAGTACAACATAACCTAAAATTAGGATAAGCTTGCCTAAACGAATAACAACAATATCCTATAATAAGCAATTACTAACCATGAACACAATATTACGAAACCTTTAACATAAACATAATAGAAATTAAAACATTATTCTCATGAGAATAATAAAAGTAATAGAACATCACTAGAAGAAAATAATTCTAAATTATCAACACAATGCTATATGAAATAGAACAAGTTTAGAATCTAGCCCTACTATTTTAATACCGTCGTTGGCTGTGTGATCAGTAAAGGCTTAAATAAATTGCTTGGAATTAAATGAAGGCAAGTTTAAATGATCCTAAGTAGTCATGTAGTACCTAGAAGATTAAGTGTTTAGAAAAAATGGTAGAAAATAGTTAATGGAGCAAAATAAGTTATTGTAGCATATATAGTTAAACGTGGTAGCAGATAAACGTAGGTAAATTCCTGTGAAACATATAGTAAGAAAAACCTTAAAACTAAATTTGCTATGTCGAGATAGCATTAATGTTTCCTACAAAATAGGATATAACAGGTAAAGTCTGGCTTCTTACCAAATATGGCGTAAATCTCAATCTAAAAGATATGAGAACATTGTAAATATAAAATAGCTGATTGCACGCAACCATAAAGCCACAGTTCCTCATAAAAGTACCATGCATAAGTCATATAAACCACCAAGCCATTTCTGGACATGATGAGGCAACTATGTCGAGGCAGAAGTCTCGCGAAGGAACCTGAGCCTCAAGCTAGCCGCTTGGATATGTCCCTACCTAACACCTAACACGAGCAATCAGGGTATCCTCGCAGGTGGTACAGGCACAAGGCACATGACCGAGACTATGAGAGTTATGTGACAATAGCGCCTGATGAATGAACATGTACATGGTAATAATAAGAGCGTAGCCCATAATATTATGAGACCAGCCATTTTATAATGCATAAAAGCATAGGCAAAGTAAACAACTGTGATCTAACTTAGAAGCCAGTTGGAATAAATGCATAAAGCATAAGTAGTATATACTACTATGATCCACAGATCAGCTGAAATATAAATATATTATAGTGGCACTCCACAAAGTAGGCCTACGTCCAGCTAGGGACGTCAATGAGATTATATGATGATGATCAATCTATTACCTCGTACCCAAATATTGTGAAAACAATACAAAGCTGTTACTATTCAGGTTTAGTGTCCAAATCGAATCATACAGTCATCCCATAAGCTAAGTATCACTACTGAGTTATGCAGCCGCAAAACCTCAGCATTGACCAGCGTTCTCACGACAGCAAGGAGTTTTGCTCGAGTCTTCAATAGACTGTATCGCCGTTGAACTTTCACATCCCATCTCGCCCATATAGTAGAGTATATAAGGGTACATATATATTGGGGTCTTTAATGATCAGTTTCAGCAAACGGCAATACAGGTTTCTCGTCCGGGCGGATCTAAAAGGTCTTGTAAGAATCAAAGATTCCGACAAGCTGTAATAGAATCCGTACCTAACCGGGTCAGCAGCCCTTTTCAAAGCCCGTCCCGTGGATTCAGACCAAAGAAGAAAGCCTGTCGTTAAGAATCTGTAAAGACTGTCCCTAACACCCATTGATGATCGTATTTCATCGATCTGGATAAAAACCGTTCTTTAACAAAATAATAATTATTAGGTATATTTGGGTACTACATGTACAACCAAAACCTCTCGTCATAGACTGGAACAAACCACACATTATCGTATCAAACGATTGGCAGTCCAGGCTGTGACGTTACCTCATTGCTGGAAATAGCCACGGATAAGGTCCATTGCGGCCAGTTCCAACAACTACAATACAACCAAAACCTTTTGTCATAGGCTGGAACAACCCATACTTAATCGTATCAAACGATTGGCAGTCCAGGCTGTGACGTTACCTCATTGTTAGAAATAGCCAAGGATAAAGTCCATTGCGACCAGTTCCAACAACTACAATACAACCAAAACCTTTTGTCATAGGCTGGAACAAACCATACTTAATAGTATCAAACGATAGGCAGTCCAGGCTGTGACGTTACCTCATTGTTAGAAATAGTCACGGATAAAGTCCATTGCGACCAGTTCCAACAACTACAAATTAGTAGTAAAATATGTCAGTTGGTAGATAGGTATAAAATACTGAAGCAGTATCTACTCGTAACACGAGTAAGTATAGATGAAAATATTACCGTAATATGAATTACGTGTGACAGACTACGCTGTAATTGGAAATCAAATTCCATCAAGATAAATAAGTCAAAATCACTCAAGACATTTGTCGTACGTGAAATATGGTTGTAAGACCAAATCAGATCACACAGCCAACGATAGCATTTTAGGCCTGTTGTAAAGACAACATTAATTATGATATTTAAATTGCCAGAGACCATAAATAAGTATCATAGATTGAATAATAAAATCAGAATAATGATGGAAATATTGACGTAATATTAATTACGTAGTAGACAGATTTGTAATTGGAAACAAAGTTCCATCAAAAGATACATAAACCAAGATCACACAAGATATTGGTTATAAGAAAATAATAGACTTAGATCACACAACGCAACGGTAGCATTTCGGCTTGCTATAAAGATAATATCATTTATGCCATTTCAATTGCAAGAGAATATAAATAAGTACCATAGCTCACACAGTCAGAAAGTTTTGCGAAACTTAGAAAACCATCCAAGGATCTCTTCATCTGTGCGTGTACAGCCGTATTCTTCAAAGCCGTCATGCCGGAACAATTCCCATATGCAGTTGTTGAAGCCTTGACCAACCAGTTCGATGTTGCAGCACATCTTCGTGACCGTCTTCTAGCAGTGGTAAGGAAAGCCGTTGACTGCCACTCAGGGTTGTAGGAGATAACCCAGAGATAGAATGGTATGGTGTTCAGGAACTCCCTCACAGGTTGAGCATTGGAAGTATGGCAGATCGTCATGGTACAGGTGTAGTTTGCGATGGTCTTCATTGGTAGTCAGTTGTTCGCAGCGCTGGTAACTTCTGGTAACATATGGTAATGTGCGCAGGAACGCCGTTGGATAACGTTTGATGGATGCTTGGCGGATGTCACATTGTCATGGCACAGCAGTAGATTGATGGTGGCCTGGATCTGGTCATCGATTATCCACATGGAATCTTCTGAGTATCAGTGATGTGGCTGGCACGCTATCCTTCTCTTAAAAAGGTTTGATTTCGCAAAACCTTCCAAACGCCCAAACTATGGCATAGAAATCTACTAGATGTAATAATCAATTGAATATTAAACACTAATTGAACCCTATTTATTTAACTACCTACATTAACACAACCAGTACCTTTCACTAATAATGCAAAACCAACGTTAACCGCAAAACCTATGAAATTATACAAAACCTACTCAAGAATCCGTAATGAATGCGTTGGATATTATTAGTTATATTTATCGTGTATAATTTATAAATTGTAATAAAGTTCAGGCAAGGTTATAGAAACAAAATACGACTAGACACATAAATCACCCAAATATTTTAAAGGAGATATTAATTCAATACGAAACGCATAACCACTGTAAGTATATCACGAAATGTAAATCAAAGAAAACACATCAAAGAATTAATAAATCCCGTAACATTAAAATAACACTGATCCGATACTATAATCAACATGAACATTACACACTCATTAAGACGTACTCCCGTTTGCTACCGTCATTATATAAACAGTACGAAGTTATGATCCATGATCAAGGCATAATAATTAAGATAAGATTCGGTAATAACCAGCTTGTATGAATAGCACCTACGTATATCAATAAAGGAAATAGCACACACAAATCCGCCACCATAATTTGTAAATTATTAGCATGCACAATAAATATAGGTCGAATAAAAGACAATTTATTTATTAAATCGGGTAGTAATCAAACGCCGCCGATGTACCTCTCATATAGCAAATATATAGATAATGCAGTTGTTAAATAAGGCAATACTACACTCGATAGAATAAAATGCATCTTTAATAGAGAAATTAATAAACTGCAATTCTATTATCATTCATTTACAGGAATGTGATATGCTATATCGAATCCTCATACATATCTTCCACCAGAGAGTTATCTGGCCAGGTAAATATGTATAATTAACCGTATTAGTCTCCGGACTGATTTCCGTAACGACAAATATGGTTCGATTATTGATAAAGCATGTCAGAAATTAACAAATTTAAAATAACGAGGCTATGCTAATCCCGAATCATCATACATATCTTCCACCAGAGAGTTATCTGGCCAGGTAAATATGTATAATTAACCGTATTAGTCTCCGGACTGATTTCCGTAACGACAAATACGGTTCGATTCTTGGATAAGCAATACCTAAATAACGTCTCACTTCAGTAAAACAAAATTAAGAAAGGAACACGAACTTACGCTTGCGGTTATCTAGTCAAATAACGGAACACTAATATTATCACCAATATTTGCTATACGAGGTTTTAAGACATTCGCTGACAAAGAAATCCCTGTGAACAGAAAGGATTATTCACACACATCCTAAATATCCTAACAATGAAAACCCTACAAGAATCCCTAGCCTAGACACTACACTTTAAACGACTCACAATGATACTCCTGAAGCACCAAGACTACTGTTTCTCGTTGCTCTGGTGAAGGCAAAAGTCCTCTAAAAACGTTGTGAATCTCCTTATATACCCCCCTCATCCGATCATCCGCGCCACCAATATCACGCGATCACTATGTTTTTCCGTAAATTTGGAGGGAACGATTCTCATTGGTTTTCAACCTAAATCTGAAATACTATTGGTTGACAAAACTCGCAAGTTCTCCTACTCGACACCAGACACCTCCACTCTCGCTATTCCTTTTAAAACCTCACTAAAATAAAAAGTCACCTATGCAGAAGCACTTGCTTACTTTATCATAAATTTCATTTTAGCTGTGTAAGCATAAAGTCAGGCGCGAGTCTACCCGCTCAATCCGGCTCGGCAGCTATTGCTATTCAATTAATAACTTCCATCAGCGAGACTCACAGCTAACGCCTAGTATATCTTGACACCGAGACCCGTACTAACAACTCGTAGTCGGAGGTCAGACCTACACTAGTTAGCCTAACGCGAGGTAATTTTTTACTTCAACTTTAGCGCTGTGAATTATGTGCTCACAACTACCCGTATAAATTCAGATGGCTACAGATATCGCTACTGGACCTGCCAAATGACGTACTTTTGACACGGTTGGATTATTATCTCTTGTCAGTTAAGCAACTTGTCGCTAGATGGCCCTGCCTGGCCTAAATAAACATTAACAAACTTTGTTAAATCTGTTCTAATAATTATATTAATATACTATTCTGAAATACAATAAAAAAATACATTAAAACTTGGAAGATATTATGAAGAAATAGTAAATAATCGAACCTATTAAAACTTAATAAGCCCATTAACTTTTACCATGGAAACCTTCATCGATAATGAAAATTCAAGAAAATAAATAAGCTTTCCCGATTTTCCCGAAGCTTAGAAGCTTTCATGGGTTTTCACAGGCTGAGGGATGTCGTTCTGTTACAGTACTCTATATGCTATGCGTATCAATTTGCCACCTGTCTTTTTCACCAAAACACAATTTCATTATGTAACTTAATTTGTGTTCACTAAAAATAAACTTGATACAGAACAGAAACGTTTTACTTATCTACCCAGACTCGAAATCTAATTCCCTTCAGCCTGCATTCCAGCCAATTGTTGGCTACCAGTTGGCGCACGGCCAATTTGTATGAATATGTCGCCAGAGGGCTGCTATGGGCGGCGATAAAACTTGAACGATATTGGCTAAGTTTGATTAAAATAATCCATACCGAAGTTGAAGGTTTAATGTTTATGTTCAGATTGAGAGTATCTTAAAAGTTTTTGGGATCTTCGATCGCCGGCTGATAATTGGACGCACGCTGTCTTGAGTGAGCTAATGATTTCTGGTGAGCTAGCACAACTTGTCGCCAAGGCGTGTCATGCGCGACTTTGCGAATCGTATCTCACTTGGACTGTATGAGTTAGAAAGAGGAGGAAGGATCCTTCTCGTCTTGCGTCGCGTCGCAGCGGTCGCTGTAACAGTACCGCAGAAGTATTTTATTGCGTTCGTATTTCAAACAAAACTTATATACAGATTGTAAAGTGAGATTGTACATACATACATTGTTCACCATGAGGGGTGACAAGGTACGTAACCTTTTTGTGCGACCGTAAGGTTGATCTAAACGTTATTTTCCATACAAAAAATAACGATTAGATTTACGTAACTTAAGATTAAACTCGTTACGAAATCAACAGCTGGTTTCAGATCGATAATTAATGAATTGAATCGGTATTGTTTTCGCAAACTCGAAAAAAAAGTTTCGTACTTTCGCGCAACTTTACTATTTTCCGGTAATATAAGTATTTTATCGTGGTCATCGAGTAATAATATTATATTAATTTTGAAGGAAAAGGTTTTTAGATCAAGTTCGGCCAAATTGTGTTACTTACACAGTCGAAATGTACCTAACTGTTATCGTTGTTATTTTAGCTTTCTATGGGCGTCTGCCAAAAATGGATTTTATCAGATCTCTGCGTAGGATCAGCACAAACTGCACGTTCTGTAGGACGAGGTCTCGGCAAGCCTCGGGAGTCGAGTAAATAAGAATTTACACGATAGCTACTGACGCTGCGGACCAATTCTAAAAATAGAAAAAATGCACATTTAAGTACCGTAGTACGTGAGAATGGAACTTAAAATTTAGAAAATTTTATTAATTAACCTGCTCTCCCACTCATCCTACGTTCAATACACATTCTATCCAATTACCACTCATGAAAGGAAGTTGGTGCCCAGTAGCGGGACGTAGGTATAAGCTGATGATAATTATGAAACTAATTAAAGAGTAGCATGACCTGGCTAATGGTAAGCAGATACCGTAGCCTATGGACACTTACGATTCCAGAACAATCCCAATCGCGCTTCCGACCCTTTTTTGACTTGAGGATAGAGATTTGTGATTGAGGAGAAAGACAGAGACTAGAGATTCCGAATAACAATATCTGAGCCTTTGTGCCTTAGTCACTATTAAGTTGTAGGTGCGAGTACCTATAGGCTATGTGCACGTCAGAAATGTCAAACTTCATGGATCCCGGGACAATATCAAACTCAGAGATGTCAAATAAAGACGCATGAATATTTTATTTATTTTAGTAAGCAAGAAATACCCTTTAATGGAATTTTTACTAAAATAGATCAGTAAATAAATTAATAAAAACGAAACGAATTGTAGGAAACCAACAGGAAACGTCAAAGTAAATTTGACAGATGTCCCCGGCAGCTACACATTTCTGACATGCTGTGCGCTGCAATCGCTTAGCTTACCTCCACCATCTACTTTACACATAGGCAATACCAATACCTTTTACTCAAACTATACTTAAGACTGGTCGACTGTACATACAACGAATACCATCCGGAATAAGTACCAAAGCGTGACGCGTTGTTACGCCTGGATTACGCCTCGTCGAAGTGAGACGCGGATAACGACTTTGCTCGCGTCATAGCCGTAGGCGCTTTGCATTTTTGCCCTAGAATTACTATTTACATACATTAAGGATGCAATTCAGATGAAAATAGAAGCCTTTTACATGTTTTAACTACATAGAAGAAAAGTCACTGTTTTCGTAATGATTTATCTGTAAAAAAAATGCTGCATGTTCTTGATTAATTATCGAGAACTATATAATTTTAAGACAGTTTTCCACTATAGGGAAAAATATCGTACCCACCCTAAAACCTCTAATTTACTATGAAATGGGAGTTGATCTAGCATTTGTATTGTGGTCGGATTAACAAAATTGAAAGATATACGCCCAACAATACAATTGCGTCTTTACGAACGGACGTACGGAGATATTAACTGTAATTTTCCCTCACAAAATGCCAGTTGATATGCCCTCACACGCGTTCAACAAGACAAAGACACGCTATTGACCTACGGTAATACAAGTCTTCGTCAGGTCCACACATTAGGAGTTGAAATAAAACAAGTCCATAGATTAGCATAATTTAATTCAACAAGTAGAAATATGATAGCTAACTACTTTAAATCATTCATTTATGTAGACCGAAAATATATACAAGAATACTTAACCAAAATAATATAAAGAAAATTAAAACTAACTTAAATCTAAAACGGGCCCTTGAGGCATTGTACCGAGGATGCTGGCGGCATTTCCTCGCTGTATCGCAATGCTGATACGTTGAGCGAGGAAACCGCCAGCTCTTCGGTCACCAGTTACGTCAAAGTCGTCTAACTGCTTAAAACTGTACCATATTTAACGAGGTCTTAATAATCGATGCTAAATGAAACTATTCTACTTCACGTCACTAGGTATAATGACCACACCCTCACTATATATTTATAATATTGTAAAATTCGTAAGAAATAACATAAATTCCTTTCCCTTACGAGCTGACCATCTACGACCTTTACGAAATAGCCACAAGGGAAAGCTTGCAACTACGAGATGTAAACTAACTAAGTCTACCAAAACGGCCTATATTATTGGTCCAAAAATATACAATGCCATTCCGGGTCGTATTAAAAACCTAGAAAAAGATTTTACCTTTTATTGTGAATAAAAAAAATGGCTCATTATAAATGCTCTTTATGACGTAAAGGAATTATATGACTATTAAACATTTAAATATGAGGTTTCTATATTGAATGAATTGTAATTAAAATTAGATATATACATTTTTATTATATTGAACAATATTGAATTATGGAAACATCCTTCTCATTTTTTTATTTTATTAATAGATAACCTAATGTGTAAACGAAAATGTAAAACTTTGACGTGTAATGTATGCCCATTGCAAATAAATGAGTATGAGTATGAGTATTGTTGACCCAATGAACAAAAATTTATCAGACAAATATTAATTACTGTTTTTTCAATCAAATAGTCACCGCGCTATTTATTATAACGTACCTAGTAGTATTAATGTCATCAAGTAGATATGTACAGTCAGCTGCAGAGAAACGTGAGCCCCTGCATAGAAGTTTGTATGCAGAGGGGGTCAGGTTTCTCTGCAGCTGGCTGTACACAGAACCTAGTTTGAGCATAGGTACAAATAATGTAAAATCTACCCCGAATATACCCACGACGGAACGGAGATGGTACCTAAATTACGCGTTTATAGGGTAGTTGATTAGAAGTTTTGAGTGTTTATAACAAGTTATAATATTGTTAGTTACGTATTTTTTATTCTATTGTTCTCAGTTTGTTCGTGCTTTAGCGATCATATACTTCAACGTAGCTGGAACGTCAGTAAAGATTACTCCGTGCCTTTTGCCCAAGTCTTCGTAAGGGACCTCAACGGTGGTTTCCCATCCATCATTGGCCGCTGCTATTTGGGTTTTACTTGCAACTATCCACGCGCCAGTCATCGGGACGCCTTGAGCTTCACATATTAGTCGCCTACGAAGTAAACCACTTGTTTAAATACTTATTATAGTATAGGTCGATTCACAAGAGCTGGCGCGGAATGTCTATGAAATTAATGACAGTTTCATACATTTTCCGCGCCAGCTCTTGTGAATCGACCTATAGTTTATAAACTAAAAGTCACTTTTAGGTTATAAAATGTATGGAAATGACAGGTGTCAGGATTGACTTCTTAACCGCCGACCACTATAATCAGAAGCAAAATGTATCTTAGAAAACCTGAATTTATTGTTACAGAAAATTATGGTAACCCTTAAAAAACCCTTCATTTTTAGGGTAGGTATTTTTTTCTTGATTCATATAACAGGGGGGTTAATTAGTTTCATTAATTGATAAAATATACAATACAACTCTTTATTGCACTCATACAAATGTATTAGTTACAATATGTAGGTAGAGGTAGACAACAGGCGATCAAATCGCTATAGGGCGGTCTCTTCCGTACAAAACGCAGAAATTCTGAATTCCATAGAAAAGAAAATACAAGTAAAATAATATATTAAAATAAACATGCTTAAATACTTTTATATATAAACATACATGCATTACCATACATCAACAAAAAATACAGTTAAGAAATGGTACAGTAAGTAAAAAAAAATATCTTTAGCCGATATAAAGACAGGAAAAAGATATTTTTGTAAGCCTTTAGTGCATACGAAGCCATATATGGCCGATATGATTCACGACTCTAATCGCCGTGCGTTAGTTCAACTTTGAACGAATGTTTTGCAGCGTCATGCATTACAGGGTTGTATCGATTTAACAATATCCTTAGATTTTGCCCGTTTTGGGAGGGAGGGAGAGAGTTCCACAGTCAAATAGCTTTGAAAGTGAACGAAAAAGCAAACTATTAGAATTTTCTAAACGAATTAAAAATACCTGATACGCTTTTTAAGATAGCAGGGAGTCGCAGTGTGATAAGAACACAATATACAACGGACGGAAATGATATTGGCCGCTCACTCAAGTTTTAATGGAACTTTTCACGTTGGTATAGACTCGTTAAAGCTTCACAAATGGAACCTTGTGGCAGATAGATCAAGTCGAGTGTCGGTCAGTGTCGGCCCAGGCATAGGGCTGATTGGAGTTGGTGGCTTCTGCCTAGCTTGTGATTGCAGACCGATCAACGTTAAATACGAGTATGTCGCCGACATGTGTCATTCCATAGACTCTAGTGAAGTTTGATACAATCTTATTTTTACAAATCCTGCTCACGATTACAAATTGTCAGACGCAACCCACCCTTAGTGAGAGCCTGCCGAGCTGAGACCAACACAGAAATGTAGCATAAGAACGCGTCAGAACGAGCGCGCGCAACGAATATTACGGAGTCACATAGACCTTTTGCTTGTCCCTAGTAATTTAAAGACATGGAAGAGTCCATAAGTCGTTGAACTGTAAGGAAGTTTGTATTTGCAATTCAAAACAAACCTTGTTTTGATGAGCTCGCTAGCTATGCCAAACCCTCTATGCTCTGGGAGAACAAACAAGCCCCTATCGTCGTAGAAAGAACTCAGATTGTATTGCTCCATCGGATTGTAGTGTGCATACAGCTCTTTACATATGGTGTAAAATGTTTCCCATTCTTTGCTGTTCAGCTGAAACTAGAACATTTTTTTACGGTAAATTGTTAACATATCTTGATAGATTGCATTCACTTGAGCTTACAATGCAGCATATTACCGATGGACACATCATTAGGGTTTTAATAATTGTAAATCATGCACTTTAACCATAATTGACAATTGACACATACGCAATACAATTAGTTAAAAAAAACTTTACCAGTAAAAAATCGGCAATTTATTAACAAGGATTATCATAAATGAAATCATCAAAAGTGTTAAACAGAATTTGATTGGTTATTATGATTGATGATAATGATGATTGAACCAACTCAATAAAATAGAGGTCGATGGCGTGCAGTCACATTCCTCAATCAAGTAATATTTGGCCAAGTATAATCGAAAAAAAAAACAGTATTAACGAACCTTGAACTCTTTCTTTTCTATTTCCGAGAAATTATATTTTCTCGTGAGTAACATGGTTGAAATGCCCATAATATCAGTTACCTCGTCACTGTCATCGGGACAACAGATGACGCAAGAAAAATTAGGGTCAGAAAGTGATTTCCCGTAGTCTTCATAAAGTTTGAATGTTTCTGGACACCTTGCTGTATCTAGATGAGTAATAAATTAATATGAATTTAAAATAGTTAATCAGATCAAACGCTTACAACTCCTCCTCGGTCACATACCACGAAATTGTACAAGTCTATAATAATTCGACAAATAAATTACAATTGTCCGTAGAAAAGATGTCAATTTTGTCAAACTTTTTGCTTGCTTGTACAGATTTTTTTTCAGTCATTTTATCCACGACATGCTAAAGCACTAGTATACTATAATACTATGGCCCATATTATTTTACGAGCGAACCTGAGGGCCGAAGGCCCGAAGGTGCGCGGCAAGGTCCGCGAGGCCGAAAGCCGAGCTCCGCGTAGGGTCGGTTTGCGGAAGTACTTAATGACGATATTCGATTAGTTGGGGAAAGGTGAGAAACCACCAGTTAAGACTAGTTATTTTTAACATCAAAATATCGCAATTTGGATGAAATTATAATACCTAACCGTCATACCAAGGTGTTAACATTCGTAAAATCATCGTATATGTTACTTTCGTAAGCCATTACGCGAAACAAACTTAGGAACAAGTCTAAACACAACCTAACAAGAAACAGTGCCTTTGGTCAGCAGTGGGACGCAATAGATTGTGTATAATAATGAAAAGTAAATAATGAAAAAACTATTAATAAAATAGTTTTAAATGAACTTACTAGTAGCTCTATGAAAGGGCTCGTCCGTCACATAATATCGTAAAAATAATTCGGTGACTTCCTCGCTGCGATCTTTCGGCATATCTTGTATTCTTAATTTCCGAATTCTCCCGAATCGAGACCATACTCTTCCAATAGACATACTTCAAATGCTTTATCCTTAATTACGTGCAAGTATCCACAAGCTTACCATCAGGCAAGCCGTATTTTTTTTTGCTCCGTCGTAGTGTATAAAACTTCACGCGGAAAACACAAACGCTACGATTAAAATAATAAATGGTGTGTTTTGTCAACCGTTGTAGTGTTAAGTGTCGAGACGGCGTGGGTGCTTTTATCTTTAGTAGAAAAAGATCGTTGATGAATGTCAAAGGCGTTTAGTCAAGGATAATTATTAAAGCCACGCGATGCGACATTTTTCACAAAACGTTGCATCAATTATACGACGCCATGGTTTATCTATACCTGTAATAATTTTCCTTTTAAATTAATTATATATATTACTACATAAGTAGCAACCGTTTAGCTGGCACGGGAACGACTACCACGACACTTGGCCGTAATGAAAATTACCACTTTAAAGCTTAATATCACGCAAATAGATTCCTGATGCACTGAATTCATTATATACATTACTACCATGATTTATCACGTCACATACTCTGTAGCAACCGTTCAGCTGGCAGGGGCCTGACCACCACGATGCTTGGCCATAATGAAAATTACCACTTTAAAGCTTAATATCACGCAAATAGATTCCTGATGCACTGAATTCATTATATACATTACTACCATGATTTATCATCTCACATACTCTGTAGCAACCGTTCAGCTGGCAGGCGAATGACCACCACGATACTTGGCCATAATGAAGATTACCACTTTAAAGCTTAATATCACGCAAACAGATTTCTGATGAACTGAATTCATTATAATACATTACTACTACTATGATTTATCATCTCACATACTCTGTAGCAACCGTTCAGCTGGCAGGGGCACGACCACCACGATACTTGGCCATATTGAAAATGACCACTTTAAAGCTTAATATCACGCAAATAGATTCCTGATGCACTGAATTCATTATAATACATTACTACCATGATTTATCATCTCACATACTCTGTAGCAACCGTTCAGCTGGCAGGGGCATGACCACCACGATACTTGGCCATATTGACATATACCACTTTAAAGCTTAGTATCACGCAAATAGATTCCTGATGCACTGAATTCATTATAATACATTACTACCATGATTTATCATCTCACATACTCTGTAGAAACCGTTCAGCTGGCAGGCGAATGACCACCACGATACTTGGCTGTAATGAAGATTACCACTTTAAAGCTTAATATCACGCAAACAGATTCCTGATGAACTGAATTCTTTATATACATTACTAATACCATGATTTATCATCTCACATACTCTGTAGCAACCGTTCATCTGGCAGGCGAATGACCAACACGATGCTTGACCATAATGAAAATTATCACTTTAAAGCTTAATATCACGCAAATAGATTCCTGATGAACTGAATTCATTATATACATTACTACCATGATTTATCATTTCACATACTCTGTAGCAACCGTTCAGCTGGCAGGGGAATGACCACCACGATACTTGGCCATATTGAAAATTACCACTTAAAGCTGAATATCACGCAAATAGATTCCTCATGAACTGAATTCATTATGTACATTACTACTACTATGATTTATCATCTCACATACTCTGTAGCAACCGTTCAGGTGGCAGGGGAATGACCACCACGATACTTGGCCATATTGAAAATTACCACTTAAAGCTTAATATCACGCAAATAGATTACTTATGAACTGAATTCATTATATACATTACTACCATGATTTATCATCTCACATACTCTGTCAACCCTTTAGCTGGCAGAGGAACGACCACCACAACAGTATGGTTTTGGAAACCCACAATATTATTGAATGAGCTACCCAACAATATCCTTTATGATGGGTTTCACAACGAAATACCATTATTGTAAAGATTTTATTTAACCGTTTTGTCAGCGTCTTTGATATTGATATGTTACCTATGCCAAATTACAGCTTTTTAGTAGTAACGGTTACTGAGCTAAGCCGCGGCCAGGCGGACGGACGGACGGACATGGCGAAACTATATGCGTTAATGAACCCTAATCCCAAACAATGGTTTAATACGGAACGCCAAGAAGGGGACCATCTGTGTGCAGTGTCCTAAACAAACTCAGACGGTAGGATAAAAGGAAAAAGCAGTCTTCCCAAAACATACTACAGCACTTGATTCTAGCCCAATCGAGACCAATCACTTACATAATGAGTCATCTTCTAAGCAGAAAAACGCTGCTATGTGCTACGGCCTAATACAAGTAGATAAATAGCGTTGCTAGGTCTCAAATGGGCTAAAAATTGTATTTTGGTTGCGTTAACCAAGTTGGATGTCATATGAATAGAATAGAATAGAAAGATATTTATTCGGATAACACACTATGACATTACAAGTAATACAGCAAAACTTAAGAACTAAAAATAACAGAGATGTGCTACCGAAAAGGCCTCCACTCAGCAATGCAGTTGACACAGTACTGCCAACGGCGCTGGTTTTCAGTGGATCCAGTAAGGTGTGCGGGATAGCATACTTACCGCAGACTGCGCGACTCGTGTTAGGATATATAAATGCATAAATGAACAAATAAAATTAATAATGAAGATATTATGAAGCAGGTCAGTCACGCATTTAAGGTCAGATATCGCTTGACATGTTTCAGACCGGTACGCGGTCCTTAATCATGTGTCCTGGCCGCTTGGCTACTCTGCGCGGGTGAAGGCAGTGGTGGTGGCAGCCGTTTGATAATATTTAAGAAAATTTATTGCACAAAAAAACCATATCGTAAAAAAAGCAGAATTAATGCCATATATTCTCTACCATTCAACCTTAAGGTACAGCAGATATTGTAATATATCTGAATCTCACGGTAGTTTTATATATCAAATAAAGTTGAAAATTATACATCCAGCAGGACGACTTCGTATACTTTCCAACGCACGTTAAGCCATAATATTCTTATCAACTCATATTCTGTATGGGGGAAGATGACAGTTGATTATTGTCCTTATGCTCGTTCGAAAAGTTATGCAACTACCCTGCAGGTATACAAGGAGTCATAATCAGGTCCAGACTTCAAGATTTGGAGTAAAACGCGTTCATACATACCACCGTTTTATTCGACAAAAAGAAAAACCGAACTACCCTCGATCTGTATAAATAACTTCTTAAAACATAACTAATTTTGTATTCAGTAACTTCTCTTTTACTTCCTTTCCTCTCCTTCTTTTCTTTTCCTTTTTTCTCTTTTGCTTTTTTCTTTTCTTCTTTGTTCTTAAAACTAACCCATACTTTATACATCAAGAGCCTGCTCTGATAGTTAGAAGGCAACCACTTTTTATCTTATTTTACTCAATAAAAATACGTACAAACATTAATTGAACATAATTTTACTAAATGAACAGTGAGCGATCTGTTTTGTAGAAGTATTGTCATCTTAAGTAGAGTTTAATATACAAGCGCATATCTATATGGGTCTTGCAATTGCAACTATCTGGTTATTGTGATTAACTTAAATTTTTAAATCTAAGATCATTGTATAAGGCAACAAATACGCGTGACACGCGTTCTTCTGCTAAGAGTATCAAGAAAAAATATCTTATTCAATTTTTTTTTTAGATTACAAAATTGGGCGTGGCCCGTCATGGGATTTCAAGGAAATCAACCTAAAACGGGAAAATGAGTTTAGTACTGAAATAATTGAAATTAGCACAATAATATCCTCTGATATTCTAGGAAAACGAAGAAATGTTAGCAAAAATGACTGTTCAAATTCTGGTCTTAAATAAAATATAGTAAGGGCGAAGGCACAAATAATGTAAGACCGTCCCTAAATATTTATTTGCGACAAGATATTGTTTATTTAATATGTCATGGTGCTCTGTACTCTTGGTATCATATACTTCATCGAAGTTGGGACATCAGTGAAGACTACTCCGTGATCCTGGCCCAGTTCTTCATATGGGGCCTTAGCGACAGTTTCCTCTCTATTTCTGGATTCTTTGGTCGCTGTAATTTGAGTTCTATTTAGTAGTAACTATTCCTCCGCCAGTCATCGGGACACCTTGAGCTTTACATAATAGTCGCCTGCAAAGTAACCGTTAATTAAATTATAAAACAAAAACAAATTTCAAAAAACTAAAATCATGGCTATATAAAATTATAACAGATAAAAGAGTCATTGATAAAAATGATGTAACAGGGGACTTATCTTATTACACGTATCGATAAGATATACCTACATTGGATGGAAATGATTTTGATATGAAATTGATCGGCTATTTCTACACCAAGTTTATATGAAATGTTTCCGTGTTAGCATACGTTCAACCAGCCTTCACAAACGCCTATGTATTAAACAGGCAATTTGTCTCTACTCCCTTAAGTTTCTGGAAGCTTGTGGGAAATAAATCGAGTCGAGTGTCGGTTTTTGAGACGAATCACGGCGCTAGCTGCTGGCTTGTACTACATAGTTGGCTATCGAGCGCAGAACCCAAGTGTCGGTTACAAGTCATAGAGCTACCTAGAGTTGGTGGATGCTTGCCGAACTTGTGACTAAAACCTAAGCAGCAGCGTTTGGGAAGACTTGGAGTTTTTGAGAGCTTGCTAAGCAATACAGAAACGTACAAATACCAAAACTTAATTCCTCTATCATAGGTGTACACAACATAATATTGCAGATGGTGGTAAAATCGGTACTATTTCACTATGTCGTAGCCGTAGGCATAAGAGATATCCATACGGGCAATCAATAGGTAATGACCATTAACTGAATAAAAAATTGTGTTTTTCAGTCTTACAATATAGTCACAATGTCAGTCGTATTCCGAGTTTTCACGATGAGAACGGATTATTTACTACATCTGTAGTTTTAGGGCATCAAAAAAATTATAGGTTTTTTTAAAGGCCAGTGAAACTTTATTATGGTCTTGTTTGATTATGACACTAGGCTGTAAGTATTTTTGAGTTCAAATTTCACCTTTTATTTACGAGCTTGCTAACGATGCTAAGCCCTTTGATCTCTGGAGCAATAGACCCACTGTCATCGAGGAAAGAATTTAGGTAGTAGTAGTGCTTCATCGGAATGTAGAGGTAGTTCATAAAAAGCTCTTTACACATGGCGCAAATTTCTTTCACTTCCGTTATTTTCGGCTGAAACCAGAACATGATTATTGCAGTCTTGAACACTGACCAGTGCCATCAATTCACCCTTGTAGTTTCTACAAATTCAAATGCATTCAGTGTCATCGTCATTGCATACGAAAGGTTGCCTGTGCTACCTATCAAACTAAATTTGCAATCGACCATTGCGTGCAGTAATGAGACACCATTTTCCCTTCCTATAGTGTCGCAATAAAGTTTAATACTACTTCCTCTATACGGTTGTAACATTATGTTACTCAACGAATCCTGTGAGTGAGAATGAGCAGCTTATTTAACACCATCATACTATTAAAAAATATATGGGTACTAAAGCAAGACAAATCATGCTTGAAAGCTTTACGAGGCGTCCCTCAAACATTTTCTAAGCGCCACGAGCCAGCATTTACAAAAAAAGAGAAAGATTTAATCCAAAAACTTGTACTGCGTCGAGACAGGCGTAATTGACGGCTTTGAGTAGTTTCGGGCGTCCGCGTTCAGTACGCCAGTTGGTCGAAGACAGGTAGAATGCCAATGTGTCGGCGTAAGTGGTACCATATCAGACCTGTTATCATGGCAATTGTAATAGTTCCGTACGTTTTGAGGCTCCAGAGCGGCGAGAATGTTAACACTGACTAGCGCCCCTCTGAGGATGTCATTGAGAGTGGCATGGCAGGAACAGGCAGCCGGTGCCCGATCAAATTAAAATATATAGTGTAACTTACCTTATCCCTTACTTTCTCTATTTCCGAAAGGTTAGGTTTTCTCGTGAGTAACATGGTTGTAACGCCCATTATATCAGTTGCTTCGTCACTGTCATCGGGGCTGCATATGACGCAAGAGAAATTAGGGTCAGAAAGAGATTTCCTGTAGTCTTCGTAAAGTTTGAACGTTTCTGGGTACCTCGCTGTATCTACGTGGCTACCTATAAAAACTTCGAAAAATTGTTTCTCAGTATGAGTCCTTGTCAAAGTTTAATTGGTCGGTATGGGTAGCCCCATGAAACGTATTTTTACCTGGGTACTTAAAGCTGTTATTTATTGTTATGTACAAGCTATTTTACTATTTTAAAAAATAATAAAGATATCCTTTTCTATTATTTTGTTACATATTTATGACATAAACTCTTTAGTGCATTGGAATCGAGCTATTTCCATACGTTGTATTTTTATTATATGTAATGTCTTAGTTCCGATATGATTTAAAGTCATTAAATATCAATTTAAATCCACTATACTAAAACCACAATCAGTGTTACCGCTGAAACTAAGACTCCGTTCCCCTTGTTTTTAACGGGTGTCAACGCCTCACACAAATTGGTGTGCGGCAAGTGTGAATAGCTTCATATAAAAATGTTCTGCAACTGGAACATCCGATCAAAATCCAGGCCCGTAAACCGACAAGTGCGGGAACGGGGGATACGACGGAAGTAAGGTGAGCACCAGATAACTAGAAATATAGGGGAGGCCTTTGCCAAGCAGTATGACATGTGTAATAAATAAATCAACTTACTAGCAGCTCTATGCAAAGGCTCTTCTGTATCAAAGTATCGTAAAAACAAATCGATGACTGCCTCACTAAGATCTTTCGACATATCATGTATTCTCAACTTCCGAATTCGTCCAAATCGAGACCACATTTTACCAATAGACATGCTTCTTAATTAAGCGTATTTAACGACTATCAGTCGTTTCCGGACGGATATTTACAATTATTTTTATTAAATTATTAACCGTAAGTGGATACCACAAACAATAGGATTTAAAATAACACCAGTGTTTCGTTAACTATCTTAGTGTCAACTGTATTGACAGTTGCAGTTGAAGTAAGCGCTGAAGGCACTTACTTAATATTTTATTAGCACAAGGATGGTTGCCGATTCTACCCTGTCGCGTTTGATCAAGTGTAATTAAATAAAATCACGCGATGCGACAGTTTTCACGCGGTTGATTCATTTATACAGGCACCGATTAGGTCAAACTCTTTTACTTCCCCATCGCATCCCAAAATGTTTCCCTCACTCATTTTGATGCATTAGCTGCGTTTGGACCAGAGCGTGCGAGACCATCGCGAGACTGATTGAAATGCGTTTGGGATTGGTAGCGACGAACCAGACTCTCAGTACGGTTTTATCGTTCAACCTGCCCGTTACCCGTTGGATGCAACCTAAGGCGCCTTCCTGATTTATGATGCGGAGGCGGTACGATATGAGAAAATTGTCAGCTGTCAGTGTCAACCGATATCAATGCAGTACTGCCCCACTTCTGCGCATCGTATTAGTACTGCGCAAACGTAATACTGTAATAAGTAATTCGTCAAGTGAGAAAATTTCACATCAGTAAGCTTACGTCAAACAACAAAATACTTATGACATATCGACCCCGCCCCGCCAAGTCAGGAAGTCGCCTTAGGAATACAATTTAATGCTTTTGTGCCGTATAATTTGTCAAGTTCATGCTATCTAATGAAAATCAGTACATTGTAGACAAACTGAATATGAGTGAAATTATAGTTTTTAGTGTTCACTACCAAAATTGGCCCAACGGCATACTTAAGCCCATTACACTACACACGTGCAGCAATCGCATGCAAGTTTAACTACATTATGGGCTTTTGAGGTACATGATGACTATAATAATTACAATCAATTCATCAATTGCCTGCCTTTATTATTTATTAAATTAAACATTTTGTAGCCTGCAAGGTAGTTTGCTGCTTCAACATCGACGAAAATGTTTTCATATGTCCAAACTAGTACTCGTATTATCATAAACATATTATTCCGAATACAAGACCAAAACCTTTTTGGAAAAAATAAAACAAGTGGCTCTGTGAGCAGTAGGCCTCGCTAAATGTTTTTTTCAAATTTCAAAATTTCCAAAAACTGACTCGACAAATAATCTATACAGGGTGATTTGGGAGACGTGAGCAAGATCAACACTACAGATTCAGTAGATCATAAGCTACTGCTTCGTGCCACTATTAGTGAACTTAACGTTCATTTATCTTTGGTGTTGAAAACAAAATGTTTTAAATTATTTACGAAATTCATAGTCACTCTACAATCAGAATACTTCAGTCAAGTGATACGTGTCAAATTGAATGTCATCTGAGTCCGATTACTTTTGAAATATCGTATCTCACTCAATGTGACAATTTACTTTCTTCGTAATCAAAGTGCTGTCAGAACAGTTAGAGGTTTAATCTTTATAAGCCAGTTGTTGTAGGGTGACCATGAATGTAGAGAATTAAACTTTAACTTAACAAAAATTAAAATACAGGAAAAAGGTATGGGTGTTTCACTTAAATACAATGGTGAACGATTCATTGCCATTTACTATGTAAGTAGTGTTGGTCCTGCTCACGTCTCCTGAATCACCCTGTATAATTATCGAACCAGCTCACAAATTTTTACGAGAATTCAGCTGAGAAATGCAACCTGTAGAGGAGAACAAACTAACGAAAAAATTATTTTGTGAAAATTTACAATAACTGACTCGACACAAAAATTCTAATTAACTATCGGATCTGGTAACAAAGTTTCACTAGAAACGGTAGAGAAATGCGACCTGTAGAGAAGCACAATCGGAAATCTGAACATCTGGACATATGAAAACATTTTCGTCGATGTTGAAGCGGAGACCTTCGTTTCACTCGGTCAATGGAATCTCTCTCTGGCTGCGACTATTTTTCTAGTAGACAGGAAACCATTCCACGTGTCAGTCATCTAAGTGCCATGGGCAGTCACATATTAGTATTTAGCTACCTATATAATAACAGAGCAGTCCACGTAAATAGGTATATAGATAGGTATCATGTGGAACTGATAATCCCAGAATCGATAAAATAATTGCTATACAATATTATTGTAACATAATATGAGATTTGTGTGTTGGAATATTTTATCTTAGATAAAACAACAGAAACTATAGATGGTACTAATGACTTCATATTGATCACAAACATACTTATTAGATACGCTCGTTCCAATCAGTGAATTGAAACTGAACTAAACTGAAGATAATATAATAAAAACTGTATACCTAATGACTCGATAATGATCAGTGATCACAAACCTATTAGTCTTATATCGCATTAGATCTCGTACACGGCGGATACGAGTCACTAGGCCGGCTTTATGACCAACGACTGTTTGCGAACACTTGAAGGACGAACTTCTTTCAATTAAAGATGTGAATATTTTACAGACCCTATAGAAACAGTGCGACGTTATATGCATTTTATTTGGTGGATATTGTATGGGAATCCAGAAAAAAAAGAGAAAATATCCTTTCAGTTCATCAACTTATCCAAGCGGGTCGCAAACCGGCACACCAAATTAGCTTGTCTCTACCCGCCCTATCGACCCTTTTACCATTAAACAAGTCACTCACGTTGCACGCCACTCAACAATATGTACAGTCGGTATCAGTAAGCCACGCATAAGAAAAGATCTTTTTCCCTATAATAAATACTTTTCAGTCTCAATACGCAGGTACTTCAGCTGCAGAGAGTCAGCATGAGAGCTCGCAACAGTTAATGTCATACCAAATATCGAAATAGTAACATGTGGAGTCTAATAGACAGCCTCCTTGTATGTAATATAGTTTTTCAAAAAATGGCCGTTAAAGTGAACGTTACTCGCTACCTGTATAGGTAGTCGTTGAAAAAGAGACGATGAAAAAATGTTAATAAATAGTCTAAAATTACTTACTAGCAGCTTTATGACATGGCTCTTCTGTAGCATAATATCGTAAAAATAAATCTGTAATATTAGTTTTTTCTAACTATCGCACTGTCAACACAAAGTGGGTATTATCTTTATTCTTTTATTCTTTTTCTCAAAACGAGTGTCTCGGTATTTATAGTAAATCTTAGGAGCAGGCGTTGCGTATCATTTTAATCTGTATTCACATTTCATATCTTTATTACGGTGCCGATTTATGTAATTAAATTCAACGGGTTAATAAATAAATAAAATAAAAATCATTTAGGTCGGGTATCACTGACCCATAAAAGAAAATTACACGCACAAACTCATACACACACACATACATTAAAAATTATTACTGGACATTATTTAATTACTTAATAGAAATACATTGCATTACTACCTACCTTTGATTTTTTAATGCTTTACATCGTGAGGATACCGGTCTTTCCAACTAGGAAGGTATACCTCTGAATTGGAAGCTTTCCCAAAAATAGTGCCTACGCCAAATCTGGGGATTAAGATTCAAAGCGAGCCCCGGTCTTTTTAAGGAGCAACCGAGGGGAGTACGGGTAGGGGGATAGGATAAAAATAAATTCACAAATCGACTTAGTTCCAAACTAAGCAAATGTTGCAACAAGCAATAGGTTCTAGGCGACGATAAACATACGTACATATTAGATAGTAAAATACTTAAATACCTACCTACTACACATATAAGTATCTCGAGTGGCGACCACGTACCGGAAGGTGAAGCGTGGGCACTGGGCAGACACCCTAGTGGGACACGGTGTACTGATGACTTGGTGAGGGTCTCGGGTGGTGCGACAGATGTCAGACTGTCATAAGTGTCAGTCAATCATATCATTGTCAACCGAACATTTCAGATTAAGCCAACCTTTTTGTATTAATAATCAAATCATTGCAAATACGAGCCCTGCGCAGATGAAGTCGCGGGCACAAGCTAGTTGTAAATATTTGTAGATAATATGGCCAACGTATTCAATATCAAAAAAAAATCGCCAGTGGAGTAAAAAAGCTAGCACCTTGAATTTAACAAAAGGGAATATTCATTTTTAAAAAGTCTATGTTTTTTCTATCTGATATCAGTGATAACGTTCAAGAACATTAAAAATGATCCAAAACATAAATTATTCGTTAATTTTTTATAAATCTTTCAGATAGATACCTACAGTGTGTTAAATTCATATGTGTTTTAAGAGGTTTATAACAGGTCCACTAGCGCCACTCGTAAATAATTGTGATTATTTAAATTTACCTGCTATGTACTGTATTTTGTATTTATGTACCTTTTGAATACATTAAACCTGTTATTATGTGGCTAGATTCGTCATTCGTCAATCTATGCGTCGAAAGTAAAAACGGCCGTTTTATATTAGAACTCATTATATATATCATAGCTGTACCCTATTTCGATATCTATCGTTAAATTTAAACAATCACAATATTTTACGACTGGCGCTAATGAACCCGTTGAGGCCCTTAAATGGCGGCTTTTTATCCCCTAAAACAAAATTATACCTATGCCATGTTCAGATTCTTTACACTTAATTAAAAAGAAAAATCTATCAAATGTATGACAAATGTGATTTTGCGATAGGGAAAAATCTGAAAACTATGCATTTGAAAAAAAATAGTTTTTAACTTACTCCACTTGAAGAATGTATATATTTATATTATGTACCTACAAATACTAATACTACCTACGGAACCCTCGGTGGGCGAGTCCAACTCGCTCTTGACCGGTTTTACGATAGTTTCACACTGCTGAATAAAATTTGAAATGTAGGTAGTTTCATTTCAATTGTAAACCCATATTCTGGCTGAGATCCCATACATTCATCGTAGTGCATTTTGCTAACGTCCTTTTAAAAGAACAGGATTTTCCCAGTTTTCCATGAGACATATATTTTTTTAAATATTTTTCCCGTATATTATATCACGAAGACAGTGAGTTATGAAGTAAATATGGGATACTATTTCGGTAAATATCGTTGCTGTTAATACGATCATCTATTTAAAAACCACGCCGAATAACGGAGTATTACGGAGGGCTAGGAGCTTCTTAAATTTATTTTTTCATATAAGTACAATATTCATCTACACGTTTAGATATTTAATATCTTGACAAATTTACAGTACGCATTATCCAAGTCTTCAATTTAATTAACAGTTCTCGAAACCTGTAATAATAATGAAACTCTTGACGTTTGGGTTCCATTATTACCGTGATGGCTATTATATAGATAGCAGGGTTAATTGCTTAAAGTCGGTGTAAATCACGATTTCGCGATAGCGCCCCTAAAAGTGCTGTTAAGGTGTACAATTTAAGACATCGTTCATGAAAGATAAGGCTGGTTGTTTTTACGGTTGTTTTTTTAGAACTTCAGAGGTATTTTAAGGAACGTCCGATGTAAATTTGACCAAGATCAGAGTATCAGATTATAAAGCTCCTTATAAAGCTATACATTTCGTGTCTAAAATTATGTATAAAGAAAGAATAGTTTACGTGAATGTATGATCTACAATTATATTTAAACTTTCAATCGAATTGAATAATTATTCGTTACAAGCGAGATTCGATCTCGCGACTTTTGTGTTGTATTTCATAGCGAAATTGAAACTCCTGCCTACCAGACTCTGGCTTATCTTTAAAGGTTTTCAGTTTATCTTTCACAATGTACATCAGCACTTAATTTACAGCATTGGCTAATCTCATGCTGTCAGGCAAGGTAAACCCGGATATAATAAATGTTCTGTATGGTGCTAAACTGTGCGCACTGGTCAAAAAAGATGGCGGAATTAGACCAATAGCGGTATATAGGTTCTACGTACCGCCGCTTGGCAGCAAAATGCTGTTGTAGCGCAGTATCGAGAAAAATCACAGAATATTTTCAACCTAACCAATTGGGTTTTGGCTCTAAGGGCGGGTGTGAAGCAGCGGTACATGCACTTCGTTCTTTTATTGGGGGTAAGGAATGTGAGGTCCTGTTGAAAGTTGATGTAAAAAACGCTTTCAACTCGGTCGATCGAAGCTCACTTTTGACAGAACTGAAAGAAAATGCTATAGCACACCTTCAAATTTAATGTTCGTAAATAATTTACTTTTCTCCTCTGTTGGTTGTCAACAGGGAGACCCCCTAGGACCGGCTATTTTTAGTTTGGCAATTCATCCTATTATCAAAAACCTAAATTCCAAATTTAACGTCTGTTACCTAGACGACGGTACTCTGAGTGGTGATGTTGACGTGGTGTTAAAAGATTTACAGGTCCTCACAGAAAAATTTGCAAATACAGGTCTTGAATTAAATTTCTCTAAATGTGAAATATTTTTCCCGGAGGAATATAGTCAAAAAGAAACTGCTTTATCGAAATTTCGTACAATAGCTCCAAACATTAAAGTAATAGATACCAGCTCTCTGCACCTCCTAGGGTCACCGGTCTTAGAGAAATCCTTTCCAGAATTCATAAATGAGAAATATAAATTTTTCAGTACTTTTTCAGATCGCTTACTCAATATTAACGCACACAAGGCATAAACACTAATGAAATACTGTCTTTTCATCCCCAAATTTACATATTCACTTCGGTGCAGCCAACTTTGAAAGCGTCCCATTCTTTTGGAAAAATTTGATAATCTAATAAAAACTACCATCCCATCTGTCATCAACATACATTTGGACGATAATCAGTGGTCCCAAGCCACCCTTCCTATTAGACAAGGAGGAATTGGGATCCGCAAAATTTCTAGTATTTCTTTGCCCGCTTTCCTTTCCTCAATTTATGAATACTCAAAACTTGACAGCAAAAATTCTAAAACAAAACCCTACTAATTTGGAGATCCCTTTTCTGAAGGGAGCCGTAGATTTTTGGAGAGTCACCTGTCCCAACGTTGACCTACCTACGGCTCCTCGATCGCAACGACTCCAAGAATATAGGCACACTTCTCAACAACAATACTTTTCGGTCTACGGACCGATCGCTTCGCTTGGGAGCGACATGTGTTGCCCCTCATCAGTGCCACTGTGGCTCCACTGTCACCAGAACCGGGCTTCATGGCCTCTGACATCCTGCGCAGAGCCCTTGCCAATGCCGGTACGCCTGCGATCCTGGAGCCGACAGGGCTCGCCCGTGATGACGGGAAAAGGCCTGACGGTATGACCCTTGTCCCCTGGGAGTTGGGACGGCCGCTAGTATGGGATGCCACTTGTATAGATACTTTAGCGCTGACCAATCTTCCAGGGACTTCAAGCAGGGCTGGAGCTGCTGCCGATGCGGCTGAGCACCTCAAACGGCGCAAATATGCGGCCATTGATTCTGGTTACATGTTTGAGCCGTTTGGGGTGGAAACACTGGGGTCATGGGGACCCTGAGAACACTCCATATACAAGGAGCTGTCTAAGTGCCTAATTACGCGACGGGTGACCAGAGGGCAGGATTGTACCTCGCTCAGCGCATCGGCATTGCAGTTCAGCGAGGCCAAGCCGCCAGCCTTCTGGGCACCCTAGCTTGAGCCTAATTTTTTATCTATAAGTCGGTAGTTATAAGTAGTTCAACTTATTTCGAAGTAAGTATAATTTATTTTTGTGTTGTTTTCTTATTGAAAATAAATGATATCAAGTCCAAAATACATAAAACGCTATTTCCAATTTATAAATACTTACACGCACGCACGCACGCACGCACGCACACACACACACACACACACAACAAATACAGAAACCGACGCTTTGCAAATGGCTTTTAAAATGTGTTTAAATGAGTTTTAGATTCTCTGATTTAAGCTGTTGTTAAGCCAAGTTAGAGGCCTACTCACTTGACAAGCCTAATCCCAATAAGGTCTAGTTTTCCCCTTGGGTTGGAGGGTCAGATGGCAGTTACTCCCGTAAATACAAGTGCCTACGCCAATTCTTTGGATTAGGTAGCGGACCCCGGGGTTTTGGCTGTATTTTTCACCAGTGTCCAACACACATAAAAGCAATTGTTTGTTGAAAATATTTTCCTGCTCGAGCAGACTTATTACAGCAAATTGCCGTCAATTTCGCCACGGCAAGACAAACGCCCCGGACCAAAGGTTGGCCGGGTAATGCAAAAAAATAATGCCCTCCGACCCGGTCGTGACGGGTACATAAATCACTTTACTCTACCCGGTTCCCATACCTTTCCACTACGTGAATGGACTGTTAAGGATGCAAGTTAAGTGTGTAAATCACAATCCACACAGTGCTCTAGGGAAATCCTAGTAAATTGTTGAGAGTGATTGATTCGGAGAGGTATTGCTTTCATTGCTCACAAATTTAGTTGTAGTCGAGCTCATTGTTGGGAATTCATTTGGTTTAAATTGTTGGAAAATGGTGTTGACTAAGTTGTTTTATTTATTAGCTTTTTACGGACCAAAGAAATATTTTGTTCCTGCGATTTTGTTAGCAAAATTGGACTAACAGACTAAGGCCACTTCATTATTTTGTCGGTGCAGAGGCGGTACGATATGAGAATACAAAATTAAAAATTAAAACAAAAATAGAAGAAAACACCTGGTAATCTTAAATGTTAATGAAAAATAATAGAAATTGGAACGCTATACTTTATTAATGTATACTTATATAAGTATTATATAAAAAATAACTAACGTAACTTAAAACTTAAATAAATAAATAAAAAAATACAAATAAAAAACCGGCCCCAGATCTGGGTTGTGATTGTTCACAAACTGACTTGTTGAAACAAATGTCAATTGTCATTTGTCAAACTTTAACAGTATAAAAATGCGTGAGGTGTGAGGTGAGAGGTGATGACGAGTCGGTTTGTGAATAACACCCCAGAAGCCAGGCTGTATTGCCACGCTTAATGGCAATAGTGATTCGTTGGGCGAGATAGGCGCTAGCCCTCTGGTCTGGTAGCTCTGGTCGTCTGGTCTGGAGGTGGTGGTCTGGTCTCTACGAGTTGTGTTGATTTTTCAAAGACTATCCCGCGGGTAGATGTTTACGTAGATGGTTTTGTTAGGCGCAAGAGTGATGCGATAAGGATCAAAAGAGAAGGAGCGTGGAGTATTCTTGCCGGCCTCTAATCTGAACTTAGCCAACAGCCTGATCACACACACCCGGGATTGTACTTGAGCGAATCGCATTCCTAAAAAAGAAGAACACAGTGAAAACATTATTAAGCTATGATATTGAAGGAATTAGGGTACACGACAGTAGTAGTGAAAACAGTAAGGTAATGTGAGCGAGATGACGCAAAAGTGGGCGCCATTTTAGAATCTGTATTTATTGGATATACAAGTTATAAAGTCCTTTTAAAATAAATAGTGCTAAAAAGGAATTATTCAAGACAGTACCTAAGCGTTTCATATTTGCAAATCTTCACAACAGAAATTAACGGCATTTGTTACACCGACAAATTAGTCCTATTCGCAATTCAGATCTGGATTTATCACAGTAGCTTCCAATTTTATTTCATGACATCATTCAGACTAGTTTGTGAAGAGCTTAAGTACAAAAATTAGAAAGGTGAAGAAATTTTAAAGTGAAGAAATGCTGCAGTAAAAACCTAAAGGAGATAATACATAGAACACACCGAAACTGCATATACTATGGTAAAGTTTTAGTAATAGGATCAGTACAAACAATATATAGTATGAGTTAAAGTGCTTAGCAATTTTTATTGTACCTGATAGTCGATGACAATTTGGAGTGTTCAATATTTATTATCTGTTAAGATTTTACATACCAATGCAACGGCGTGGTCCGAGGCCGAACGGCAAGAATGCACACGAGTGTCTCCCAGCTACATTTTCTGGAGCGAAATTTTCAGGATTAAACTTCTCGGGTTCTGGATAGTACTTCTCATCTCGGTGAATTCCCAAAACTGATACCAAAACCATTTGGTCTTTAGCCACTTTTACGTTCGTACCGGTACACTCGTAATCATTTTGAGCTTTTCGTTGTAAATTGTCTGCAATTGGGTACATCCGGAGAGTTTCATTAAAGACTTTCTCTAAATACGTCAACTCATTTAAGGTTTCCAGTTCTATTTGATTACAATGTCGCTGAAGGTAATCATCTATCTCATCTCTTAGTTTCTTCTGTATCTCCGGATCTAACGCGAGGTGGTATAACATGAAACCTAGAGTAGAAGCTGATGTCTCATAGCCACCAGCAAAAAAAATAAATGCTTGGGCTTCTATTACGCTGTTAGTTAATTCTACAATTTTAGCGTTCTCGTTACAGAGCCCTTTAATTGCTTCATGCCCTTTTTTATTCTTCATTTCTAAAATTAAATCCATAAAGTCTTTTCTCGTTGAAGGTTCTCCGTTTCTTTCGGAGATTACTGTTTCGACAAGGTCTTTAAAGAACTTTTTCATGTAACCTGGGAATAGAGACATGTTTAGTTTTTTCAGCATTCCAGGGTACATCATATCGAACTCGATCGCAAAATTAGGGCTAAATATGGCTTGGTCTATTCTATTCAACGTTTCTATATCTCCATTAAATGTATCGACGTCGAGACCGAAGGCGCAAGCCGTTATCGTTGACATTGTGTACTTCTTCACCAGAGCACAAATATCGTGTTCTGGGGTTACAGCTGCAATATCACGCACATAATTAACGAACATATCAGCTCGAACGTTAAGCAGGTGTATCATATTCTTGAGTTTTTGATTGGTGAACATTGGTGAGAAGCGACTCCTCAGCGTTCGCCAAACCTCACCGTCTGAATGGAACAGGTTAGTTCCTAATCCTTCGTTGCTGAATTCGACACCACGGTCCACAAAATTGTCAAAATCCTTAATCATGACGTGTTTTACAATGTCTAGATCACGTATCAACAGGCACGGACTAGTCATCCTGAATACTCCCACCACTTTCTCAGTGGGGTAGCTGTTGTATATTTTTTTATAGATAACACCGATTTGGACATAGCGTAATGCAGATTTCAATAAGTTACCAAAAAGGGGCACTGGTTTCGGTCCAGGAATATTTCGGTCCTTCCAGTAATTAAAAGTTCTTGTTACATAATAATAAAGTGCACTAATGGAGACTGCAAAGACAACTGTCATAAAAAGGACCATTTTGCAGGAAAATTCCAAAATCTTTTCACCATTAATGTATGACTGCAACCTCTTGGAGATTTTTCTGGATTTTAATAGTCACATCACTCAATGTACCTTAGTAATGATGTAAGCTGAATAAGGTAGGAGGGAGAAGAGCACTGTGTTAATTTGGAAGTTACAAGCAGAATTATGTTAATTGAGAAAAGGAGCGTGAAGCACCTGAGTAAATGTTTGAGCATATGATTGTTTTCTTAGTATTTAAGGCGAGCTATACAAGTATACACAGGAAGATTAATTGGTGTTTGGTATTCGATTTTCTATCGAGCGAATTTTACCTACTTGTTGTAGAATCTCCTAGAACAATCCGGCGTATGGTATGTGTGTGTGCAGTGTGTATGAATGTAATAAATGTTTGTTCGACGATAAAACTAGTGTCGAAGATCGGAACGTCACGCGTAGTGAAATAGTAAGTCAATTATGAGATGTATAAAATTTACGCTCGATACAATTTCGGATCATAAATCTCACAGATTGGTTTGTTCATGTATACTTAGTCTTAACATGAATATACTTGATACTTCACAATGCCACGCTGTAGAGTTGGCATAATTACCATATTCTACAAAATGTGTGTGTGGCGAAGAATTGACATCACTCTGTTGCGCAATTGGCGTTTTATTTACTCATACGTTTATGTATACTCATATATACTCATCTTGTTCGTAATATTATGAATACGATGTCTGTTACCTCTTCACGCTGAAACCGCAGAACCGATTTTGTTGAAATTCGCTACGGAGCTAGTTTGAGACCTTGGGAAGGACAAAGATAGATTCTTTATTACGGAAATCAGAAAAGGTTAAAACGTGGGTAAGCGATTTCTAAACATACGTCTAAAATAATTGGATAGTAAGCAAATCTCTAACACGATTAACGAGTTGAAGAACGAACGACTTCTTTCAAGAAGTCGCGACGTCATGAGTAAAAGTTAGTGTGTAATTAATATGCTATATAGATGTTTCGTAATATTTGGTATCCCAATCTTATAATGATTATAAAAGGCCGCCTTGAATTGCATCTTGAATTGTACAGATGAGGAATTTGAATGTTCGTCACTTTTGGAGTCTATTTGAAAAGAAATGAAGTTCTAAAATTCCCTACCTGTACTTTAAAGTTAAAATAAATATGTACATCCTATACTTATTCCTGCACAACACAGCACATTACTATAGTCTAAAATTTATCGCTCTCAATACTTTCATGTATAAGTAGGTACCTATCTTTTACTTGGAACTATATTTTAATTTTGATTAACAACAAAAATTCAAACCGTTTGTAAAAAAAACAACTTTATTAATAATGCATCATTTATTTGCAAACAGACTAGTTTAACCCTTTGAACCCCAAGAACCTATAAAGTGGTCGTATGTCGTCGTGCCCACTACGCCAACAACCACTAAAAAGGTTAGAGTGAAGGTATACTTTGATCAGGAAAAAAAACCGTTATGAATTGTTTGTTTATTGGTTTAATTAAACGTTACATCAATTTGTGATAACTCGCCGTCTGAGTGACCACTTCATTCAAATATGAAAGCGTTCAAAGGGTTAAATTCGGGTTCTTCCAGATCATAAGTTTAGCGATGCCGTCTAGTGTCACGCCGTGTTGCCGTCCAAGTTCTCCCAAGTCAACCTTCTGGACAGTCTCCCAGCCTTCATTTTCCGCAATCTTCTGAGTAGCAACTGATGTGATAAGAGCACCAGTAGCGGGAACGTTGTGTTCAACACACGCTAGATATCTGGGAGAGGTGGAGTTGTGAGTTAAAGATAGGCCGAGCCTTAAGGACTCGAGCCGTCAGGGCTAACACGAGTCTTATCACTAGGCTTCGAGGAGTGTCTGAGCTTTGACGGTTCGAGTCTTCAATGCAACAACATTAAAATGAGCATTTCTTTAACCCCTTTACTGCAACAGTAGATTGTCTTTGTAGCAAAAGATTGAAAATGATTTCTACTTGATAGCACGCAGGTTGCCTTTAAATAGACTTGATATAAACTCATGACGTGTGGGGCACTAAAAGTACTGGCTTTATATGAAGTCTATAGTGGCGAAAATTTTTAAAAAGTTTTTAAATTGTAATTCATCAAATCTACTACGAAATATCAATGTCTCGGTGATATCATCTTTCCACTATCTATGATTTTCAGTATAACTTTAAAAAATGTAACCAAACTAACAATAAAAATCTTTGATCTTGTTAAAACTTTAATAAAAAAGCCTGTAACTATACTATTTTGAATGAAAAGTTCGGAATATTGGTGGTCCGTAGCAGCTTTTCAGTGAAGGGAAACATCGTGAGAAAACCGGTCTAATCTCAGCTAGGTCTAGTGGAAAGGCCACATGGCAGTAGCTTTCGTAAAGCCAGTGCCTTCGCTACATCTTGAGATTATGTGGCAAAGTGGACCCCGCGCTTCTTTAGGTTGTACCCAGTGAAACGCTAGATGAATGATGATGATCACATAGTCAACAAAACGTGGAAGATACGTCACTTCCCGTGACTACTCTCCGTTCCCACTTATCCATGATAGGAGGCCTGTGCCCAGCAGTGGGTCGTATATAGGCTGATGATGATAACAAGTATTAATTTATCGTACGCCGTTTTATTTTCGAACCGTGAGACTTTTTGGAAGACGGCACGGTTGCCAGTTTACAGCACCACCCGCGGGTCACGACAATGATAGCATTCCTAATAACGTACTGGATCAGCGAAAAGTTCTGCAACATACCTGGCTTTGAGAAACTGGGTTGCAATTCCGAATTGTCTATATTCAGGGTGAACAACCAGGCCTCTACTGTAAAAGTTTTCAACACGTAACTCGTTCATGATTTTATTCAAAGATATTGCCCCCAGCAATTTAGATAATGTTTGTAGCTCCTTTGTTTCTGCCTGAAAAAAGATTAGAGATATACTTACACAAAAATATACTCACGCCCGTATCCCATTAAGAAGGCTTTAATGTGTCCACTAGCGCCACTCGTAAATTGTGATTACTTAAATTTAACGATAGATATTGAAAAAGAGGACGCCGCTATGTAATGTATGTATGTATGTACGTATTTTGTATTTAAGTACCTTTTGAATATATCGCACTAGGTTTTACTTCTGGATTCGTCGATCTATAAGTTCAAAATAAAATAGACGTTTTTACTTTGGACGCATCGACGGATCGAGCAACGTAAAATCTAGTAAGTTCGATGTATGTATACCTACTATAGGTACTTAAATACAAAAAACATGCGTGGACATCCTGGCGCCGTCCCACCTTGGCACGACATCGTTGAGAGCAGGCGGGGCAGCTGCAGCGGCGGAGACAGCAAAGTGCCGTAAATACATTGGTTTAACGGACCGGTATGTTTTTGCGGCATTTGCTGTTGAAACTCTAGGACCCTGGAGCCCAGGTGCTCACAAATTGTTTGGCCAACTGGCTAAAAAGTTGACTACACTGTCGGGAGACCATAGGGCTGGCTCGTTTCTTGCCCAGCGGAACGCAGCCAGTCTTATGGGGACCCTTCCGCGGGGTTCTGATTTAGGGGATCTTGTTTAATTTTATTTCCTTTTTTTTATTAGGTTAATTCTATCTTATTTAAGTATTTTTTTATGTCATTGTATTGATCTAAGAAATGCTAAAATTAAAAATATTGTGTTCATTTAAAATACATTACATCGTGGCCTCCTTTTTTTAATACCTATCGTTAAATAAACACAATTATTTACGAGTGGCGCTAGAGGACACGTCAAAGCCCTCTTAAGGTACCTATATTAAAGACACTAAGTTATAATTTAATCACAAGTTTTTACAAAAACGACGTGGTTTTTGGAATGCATCTTGGTACGTCACGAAAGTATATTGTCAAAGGAGCGAGTTCTTTTATTGCTCTTTATGCATTGAAGAATAGCGAAAATACGCTGAAGCTTGTTATTTTCCCATTATTTTCGTAATTTTGTATATGTTTGTAACCAAGTCGTTTCTCATGTCAAAATAATTTCTTTTACTGTTTTTTCAAATATCGTTTTACCTACCCACATATTTCGTTAGAATACCTTTATATTCATACCGATGGTATTAGAATACGGTAAAGATAGTAAACCTTGAACAAAAAGATACAGATGTAGTAGTTAGTGGCATGCCACAAGCACTTGAAATCGGTCATTCTAATGAGCGTTCCAACCGCTCCAATTATTGTGACCAGAGTGTCGTGATCAAAGTCCGTATTGTCAGAGTTTCTGTTAATTTCGGTGGCATTTCTGGTTATATTGTAGGGTTTTCGGACTATTACAAAATTACTTAAACGCCATCCAACTGAACAGGAAATTCGACAACCTGTGGTCACGGTAATGAGAGCGGTTGAAACGCTTGAGAACGACCGAAATACTCGTTGTGATCAACAAGTGTCTGGGTGATGTCGCGGTAATCACGTTGGACCGTCAACTCAGAGACATTGGGCCGATTCCAACCTGAGCCACAGGCAGCCATGATTACTTTTTTAGAATATTTGGAATCTATAGGTACCATAGATTGTAATACCTTTGTTTCTTTAGATGGCTGATATCCCACCGCAACCTTCGACATTCCCAATACACCGACCATTTGCCCATCCTTGTCGTCTTGATCTTCACAACACATCAAATAATAGGAAGCAGGATCCTTTATCGTTTCTTTAACCATTTCTAGGCATTCTGCTACTGCTTCCGGATTTCGTGCTATACCTGATATAAAAACGAACAAACTTGTAATATTATTGGGTACTCGATAGCTGCGCTGCAGTAGTATTTAGTTTATCATTAGCAGTTAAAACTGCGTATAATAAGTACATTATTGCCACGAATATTTAGGATGCAATATACTGGTAGCAAGTTTACAATTCATTTGATTTGAAGTGACGTAATTAGTAGCATCAATAAAGATAAGCATTACATTGCTCTGATCGAGGAAAAAAATTTAATTACGAGGGCCAAGGATCTGGTCTTATTTGTGACATGTGTACAAGTATAAAGGGTTAAAAAGTTATAGACAACTTTTTTGTCTGACTGTACTTGATTGTTACATGGTTTTATTCAAATCTAATTACGAGGGTACAGTTGGCCAAGGATCTGGTCTTATTTGTGACATGTGTACAAGTATAAAGGGTTAAAAAGTTATAGACAACTTTTTTGTCTGACTGTACTTGATTGTTACATGGTTTTATTAAAATCTAATTACGAGGGTACAGTTGGCCAAGGATCTGGTCTTATTTGTGACATGTGTACATAGAGGGTTCAAAAGTTATAGACAATTTTTTTGTCTGACTGTACTTGATTGTTACATGGTTTTATTACTAATAATATTGGCTCTGTGAGCAGTATAAACCCCACGATTTATCATCAAATTTAAAAAATTCCAAAAACCAAGTTAAGTAAGTAAAACTATATAATTATTAAAAATGTTTACAAAATTTCATGAGAATCGATTGAGAATAGCGACCTATAAGAGGACAACAGCCGGAGATCCGGATATAGGAAAGCATTTTTGCCGAAACTGGAACGGAGACTTTCGTTTCACTCCGTGAAATAAACATGGTAACAAACCTCAGAGTATAGAATAGGTACTTCTGCTTATTAAGGTTTCGTATCCGAAGAGTCCATGCGGCTCCCTATTGCTAACTCTCGCGTGTCCGTCTGTCGTCTGTTACACATTTTGTGCCATTTTTTAACTTCCCATTGAACTATGAACTTGAAATTTGGTGATAAACTTTATTATGTATTACGTATATTTTAAAAACTGTTATATGCGGGCAGCTATATTACTGTGAGACCTCGCGAAAAATGTTTTTTTTTTCAAATTCAAAATTTGAAGTAAGGTAAAAACTCAGCAAGAAAACTGTTCAATTATCAAACTTGCTCACAAAATTTCAAGAGAATCAGTTGAGAAATGCGACCTGTAGAGGATAAGAATAGCGGGAAATCTGCCATCCGCCGGCCGGGCATACGAAACCATTTTTGTCGAAGCTGTAACGGAGGCTTTCGTTACATACGGTCAACGGTCAATAATTATGAATTGGAACTTTATTTTCGATTTACCTGCAGCTTTATGAAGCTTTTCTTCTTTAACGAAGTATTTCATTAATAATTCTGCGGCATCGTTAATCCGGCTCTTTGATAATTCTTTGATACTCAAATTGAGCAATGATCCGTTATTTCTCCTTGCTTGGAATCGGGACCACACTCGGGAAGACATTCTGTGTATAATAATAAATTTTGCTTATTATTGCACTCTTACATAATAAAAAACCGGCCAAGTGCGTGTCGGATCACGCACAAAGAAGGGTTCCGTATCGACCCCTAGGTACTAGTCCACATTTAAAACCACTATACAATACATTGAATTAAAACTAGTCGTTTTTTCATAGGGAACTCACGGCACTTAAGTCCTTTTGTTTGGGCAAGACTGTTTTTCAACGATAACTCAAAAAATGGTAAACCTATCTTGTTGAAACCAAAAGTCGCTGAAAGTATATACTAATATGCACCATCTCAATATTTTCAGAATCTTAAACTTTATAGTGTGGAAATTAGAGTGAAGGGATACAATTTTTAAGACTTAGACAGCTAATCTATACTAATATTATAAAGAGGAAAGATTTGTTTGTTTGTTTATTTGCATTGAATAGGCTCCGAAACTATGTATTGAAACTATTATATGTGTTTCATATTTTTTAATTTTTTGTTAAGTGTAGTGTTATACGCGTGGGCCGGGCTGCTAGTATGTAATACTAATGTAACGGTTGATTTAAATGGAAAAATAACATACTTATAGAAACCTCTATGTAATTTTTAAAAGCCAATCCATAGATACCCCACACGCCTATATGTATAGTAACATTAAACTTTTTTTTACAATCCCTGGCATGTATGGAGTGCCAAATTTTACCTCGGATTTGTATTTAAAGACCTCTCGGATGCTTAGATATCGATTTTGAACGAAATCGGGACAGAAATAAAGAAAATTAATATGGCCGCCACTTTTTCCAAATTTTACCTCGGATTTGTATAAAGAAAACTCTCGGACGCTCAGAAATCGATTTTGAACGAAATCGGGTTGGAAATGAAGAAAATCAATATGGCCGCCACTTTTTCCAAATTTTACCTCGGATTCGTATTACGAGACCTCTCGGACTCTCAGATATCGATTTTGAACGAAATCGGGACGGAAATGAAGAAAATCAGTATGGCCGCCACTTTTTTCCAACTTTACTTCGGATTCGTAAGAAACCTCTCGGACGCTCAGATATCGATTTTGAACTAAATCGGGACGGAAATGAAGAAAATCAATATGGCCGCCACTTTTTCCAAATTTTACCTCGGATTCGTATTACGAGACCTCTCGGATGCTTAGATATCGATTTTGAACGAAATCGGGACGGAAATAAAGAAAAAAAAATTGCCACCACTTATTCCAAATTTTACCTCGGTTTCGTATTACTAGACCTCTCGGAAGTTCAGATATCGATTTTTGTCCAAATCGTGTCAGATCAGCACTGATTAATAAAACCACTTACAATACATTGAATTAAAAAAAGTCGTAACTTCATAGGGAATTCACGGCCGTTAAGCCATTCTGTTTGGGCAAGATAGTTTTTCAGCAATAACTCAAAAACCGTTAGACCTACGTATCTTGTTCAAATCAAAAATAGTTGAAAGGAGGGAGACACTTTTTACGACTTTGACAGCTAATATCTCAGCAACGGTTGACTTAAATGGATTTTTTTTAAAAAACCTCCATGTCATTTTTGAAGGCCTATCCATTGATACCACACACGTCAATGTGAATTGAAAAAAAAATTTGACCCCGTGTTACATGTATGGGGTGCCCCCCAGTTTAATATTTTTTTCGTAATTTCTCATAATACTTCTATAGCGGTTCATAGTATACACCTTCCTACCAAATTTCATAATTGTAGTCCTCATAGTGTCCGAGTAAATTGGGTTGTGACACACGGACGGACGGACAGACGGACGGAAGGACAGACATGACGAATCTATAAGGGTTCCGTTTTGCCATTTTGGCTACGAAACCCTAAAACACAATTTGTTTTTATTGAAATTACGACTGTACGACTTACGAGTGCGTCAATAAACTGAGCCGCGATGAACTCATTACCCACGTCCGTATTTTCTAAGAAAAACCCCCTTTTAAGAGTTGTATAACCCTTTTTTGCTATTTTGTTAAATTTAGTACGTAACTGTATTTATATCAGATTTAATGCATTATAATGCTAGATTGTTTCAAGTTTGACGGCATACGTGTGCCACTATTTTGATATTTTACACATATATCACTAAATAGTTAACGAGAGTAATAAACGAACATAAGAAACGTGTCTGGAAAAGCATACTTTTGGACAAATTCCATTGATTGCTTAGATAATAATGTAAGTTTGGTTAAACATGTCGTTATAAATAAAATAAATAAATATTGGGGGACAATCTTACACAAATCGACCTAGTCCTAAACTAAGCAAAGCTTGTTCTATGGGTAGTAGACGAAGATATACATACTTACTATATAGATAAATACATACTTAAATACATGGAAAACATCCATGACACAAGAACAAATATCCGTGATAAATGCACAAATAATGCCCTGGCCGGGATTCGAAACCGGGACCTCTAGCTTCGGAGGCAAAGTCACTACCAACTAGGCTAAACAGGCCGTCAAAAAAAGGCGTTAATACAAGTTTAGGAACTTTTAAGTGCTCATAATGTAACGGGTGGGGAACTACGTATCTCTACATTGCACGCACTTGGCCGGTTTTGATTTGTGGATTCGTTGTATTGACAGCAAGAGATGAATCCAATTCTCTCACTCTCGACACAGCGCAGCCTCTGCGCACACACAACACCATTTACTTGCAGAACAAGTACTAGTCACTATAAAATTGATATTATGATATTTATGATGTACCTATTCAATCACTCATACGGTACTGACCTTCTTTAACACAAATTCTTTTGAGACAAAATTTGTCCAGTAAAGTCTTTGTATTGCTTTAAAAAAAACGATAGTAATATTGACAAGCTCGTGCAGCAATGTAGGCATATATAGGTTTATATTTGATGACATTGAAACGATAACCTCAATCATGATCCATGATCATGATCAGGGGGCACGGCAGTGCCTCCGCCAAGCCGAACTAAGCGAAGCAGCGAGGGCACTACCTACGTTTTCTCGAAGCATTCGTCGTTTTGATTCACCTAACGTTGTAACTTGGGTTTGAATTATACCGGATAAACAAAATTCTCGGGATATGATGGGAATAGTGGACTTACTAAAAATATTGAAAAATATATTGACATCTAAAAACCCCGATTTTATCACTGACTCACTCACTCACTCACTGATGATCATCAAAATTTTTAGGGTAAGGGAAGTGTACGGAATTACGGAGCATTAAGACATTTTTGACTTTGTTAGCTATTTCCAGTAAAACCTGAAATCTTAGCTAATTGAAATCTGTTCACTAGTAAAGACTGGCTTTCAGAGTATAGAATGTTATATAACAACTATATATTAAACTGTGTTTTATATAACTAACAGTCATTTATATTAACCTCTTAAATGTACGTTATTACGGATTAAAAATAGTCTCTGCCGGTTATTCCGTAAATGCGTGCTCGTAAATCCGGTAAATTCAGTAAATGCCGCATTCCTGCAGAATTAATGGAATAGGAAATATAAACTAAACATGAATAATTCAAAAACATATAACATTACATATTTGACAAAAAGGTGATAATTATTTTTAATATTAGAAGAGAGGGGGTGAGGAAATTTCAGTTATTCTTCTTGAGCACGCGAACAATATTAGCCGATGTCCACAAAACTGCTCCACTGGGGACAACTGGGAATTTTCATTCATATTTGTTAGAGTAGAAAAGCTGATTTTGTCAAAAACGTTCCAATTGACCCCAGTCTCAGTCCCTACTTTTTTGGGGAAAATGTGAACGATATCTTGGGAAGATATCTGTGTCTGTTTCTTCCCTAGTGAAGACAAATGGGAAAAAAACTGATTCTGAATCTGAATTTGTCCCCACTGAGGGCTGATGGATAGGACAAATGGGCCCTAAAATCAAAGTGACCCAATTGCCCCTAAGTTCAGTTTATGTTTATTAACTTGATATGCGTTAGTTTAACTACATATAACTCAGAAAATACTAAAAAAATCTTTTAAAAACATAAGCACATCTATATACGGAATTAGAAGCACGACCGAAAAACATAGTAGGGAATTGCGGAAGTCAGAAAAACAGCTGTTTTTAAGGAGTACGTCTTTTCCACATCCTAAAACTACCTAAATTCTATAGTAAAGTGTTCAGATTAGTAGATTTACCATGAATTTGTTAGCCAATTATATTTAATTTTTGAAAGTATTTGTATTGATTTCCGTTACTTTATGTAATGATTAGTATAAAAGCGGTAGTTTGACATAATAATATTCATTGTGCTACTGGATCTTGTGAAGTGCAGTTTGTGGAATAAATAAGTTAATTACCACTAAGGTATTTTATTGAAGTTAACACTTCAGAAACGGGATCGATCAAACGCCACAGTATGGATGAATACGATAGAAGAGTTATACGGACGCCTCCTCTCCCATCCGACTATCCTGATGGAAGTCAAGCGATGGCAGCGCCTGCTTCAAGCAGGCACAGCAGATCTCGCGACCGCGAGCGAGAAAGGCGTAGTCGTGTGAAGAGGAGTCGATCGAGACGAAGCCGCGGGAGAAGCAGCCGCATCAACTCCGACGGGTCAAGGAGCAGCAGGCATCGCCGCAACCGATCACGATCGCGACACCGCTGCCCTCGCCGCAGCCCGATGCGGTCGCAGCGCAGCCCCTCACGCCCGTCGCGCCACAGTCGATCACGCGTGCGCCGCAGCCGTAGCTGCTCGCGTTCGCGCCGGAATCGTCGAAGTCAATCGAGGTATGGTGATAAACGTAATAATGACTTGTTAGATACGTTAAAGGATTTATTTAGATCGGTTAGAACAGAGAATATGTCAGATCATGTTAAAAGATTTCCTGTAATGAATGTGTTGCCTGAATTTAATCCGGCGAATAGGAGTCAAACTATTGATGTATGGTTGACTAAAGTGAATGAAACTGCTGGTATATATGTAAAAAGTATTTACTTAGACGTGTGTTATTTTTAACTAGCATTTGCCCGCGGCTTCGCCCGCGTACTAAGCGAAATTTTTAACCGTCTGCAAAAAACAGGTTCATATGTTTGTCCACGATTATCTCGCGTTTGGCTGAGCCAATTTAGATGCGGTCTCCAGAAAAGTAGTTGTTACATTCTGGGGGTTTCGGTATACGAAGTTTGGTGATTGTGATTCATTAACAGATGAACAGATGAAATACATTCTGAGAATCATTTGATTTTGGCAAAAATATGGATCGAAAACTATTATCATACATTTCCGAAAGGCCGAAGGGGAAAGGGCCGATGAAATAAAAGCATTTCTTAAATGGCCCTTAGTAAAAGTAACTGTGTACTACAGTAACACCAATAGAAGGTCTGATAACGACCAAGCAGCGGTTATAAACTCTGTTCCTTTGAAGTACAGAAATACGGCTAATTCACTATCACGTGTAACCCTTATTTTTCCTAAATTTAAATATAATAGTTTTTAGGTTTTACCAGTTCCCATTGGAGCATCCAAAAAGAAAATTTGGCTTCACTTCCATTCGCACTCCTTACTGTCCGTCCGTCTTTAACAACCAAGTTGCTTTTACTGGACCGATTGAATTGCAATTTGGCACAAACTATCAAGAATTTAGAGCGCTCGTGGCCCAGCGGCACCCGCCTACCGCGTGCGGTGTGCGAGGTTAAGCAATGTGGGCGCAGGTCAGTTCTTGGATAAGTGACCGCTTTGAGTGGTTACTAACTGACCCTTGTGCTTTGGAAGGCACGCTAAGCCGTTGATCCCGGCTGCAATCGTTAAGCCAAGTTAGAGGCCTTCGAGCGGCTTGCGAACTTCTAACAGGCAAGTTGCCCACTCCCTTGACAAAGGGGGGTTGAAGTTGCACCACATCCGTAGGGAGTACCCACCGTTACCCTACACGTGACCCCTGGGTGGTGCTAAAAGTGCAACAAAAACTGGCAACCGTACTTGTCTTCTCGAAAATCTCACGGTGCGTAAATAATTGCCATACGATTAAAAAAATCTAAAGGTTAATTAAAATGGAAAAAAAATATCGAAACCTCTATGACGTTTTTAAAAGCAAATCCATAGATACCCCACACGCCTATATAGTAACATTAAACTTTTTTGCATACAGCCATGTATGGAGTGCCAAATTTTACCTCAGATTCGTATTAAGAGACCTCTCGGACGCTCAGATATCGATTTTGAACGAAATCGGGACGAAAAAAAGAAAATCAAGATGGCCGCCACTTTCACAAATTTTACCTCGGATTCGTATTAAAAGACCTCTCGGACGCTCAGATATCGATTTTGAACAAAATCGGGACGAAAAAAAAAAATCAATATGACTGCGGCTTTTTCCAAATTTTACCTCGGGGTCGTATTAGGGGAGCTCTCGGACGCTCAGATATCGATTTTGAACGAAATCGGGACGGAAATAAAGAAAAGCAATATGGCCGCCACTTTTTGCAAATTTTACCTCGGAGTCGTATTAGGGGACCTCTCGGACGCTCAGATATCGATTTTGAACGAAATCGGGACGGAAATGAAGAAAATAAATATGGCCGTTACTTTATTCACAGTTTAGGTACCTCGGATTCCTATTAAGAGTCCTCTCGGACGCTCAAATATCGATTTATGTCGAAATCGTATCAGACGGCACTGATTAACAAAACCACTTACGATTCATTGAATCAAAAAAAGGTCGTATCTTCATAGGGAACTCACGGCACTTCATGCACCTTTAGACCTTATAGGAACTTACATGCCAAATTTGGTATCTCTCGAACCAGCAGTTTGGGCTGTGCGTTGATATGTCACTCAGTCAGTCAGTTACTTCTTGCAATTTGGCACCTACTTTTAAGTTTTCATGCCCGCAATATTAAATTTCAAAATCAATGCCATTTTCGAAATTAACGACCCAAAAAACCATAAAAACGACACCCATATTAATATTCCAATCCCCTTGCACCCCAACAGAGGGAATGGTATTTTACGTCCTCCGCGTGGGATTTTAAAATCATTAACGTCGCTGACAGCGACCCGATAAACCATAGAAACAATACCCATATCGATTTTCAGAATTTGTCACCACATTTCTCCCTTTTAGGGGTTGATTTATCAAAAAACCTGAAACTTATGTTTACTCATTTATCGTTAGAAATACTCCTGTGAAGTTTCGAATAAAATAGTCCAACTAATCTTGATTCCCCACACACACTTCGAACCCCCATTTTACCCCCTTCGGGGTTGAATTTTGAAAAATCCTTTCTTTATGCACCTCTAGACCTTATATGGAACCTACATACTAAATTTAGAATCTCTAGAACCGGCAGTTTGAGCTGTGCGTTGATATGTTACTCACTCAGTCAGTCAGTTATTTCTTGCGATTTGGCACAAACTTTCAAAAGTTTTCATGTCCACAACATTAAATTTCAAAATCGATGCCATTTTCGTAATGAACGTCCCAAAAAACCATAAAAACAACACCCATATTAATATTTAGACATTTCATCCCCCTCGCACCCCAACAGAGGGGATGGTATTTCACGTCCTCCGCGTGAGATTTTAAAATCATTGTTGTTTTCGTTATCAGCGACCCGGTATACCATAAAAACAATACCCATGTCGATTTTCAGAATTTGTCACCACCTTTCCCCCTTTTAGGGGTTGATTTCTCAAAAAACCTGAAACACGTATTTACTCATTTATCGTTAGAAATACTCCTGTGAAGTTTCGAATAAAATAGTCCAACTAATCTTGTTTCCCCATACAAACTTCGGACCCCCATTTCACCCCCTTAGGGGTTGAATTTTGAAAAATCCTTTCTTAGTGCACCCCTAGACCTTATAAGGAACCTACGTGCCAAATTTGGAATCTCTAGGACCAGCGGTTTGGGCTGTGCGTTGATATGTCAGTCAGTCAGTCAGTCAGTCAGTCAGTCAGTCAGTCAGTCAGTCAGTTTCTTCTTTTATATATTTAGATATCGCCGCACTTGTCTCTATGGTGAAACCTACGCGCGGCGGCTCTGTCAGTACCTAATGCAGTTGTCAATAATGTCAATGTTTATATAGGTTGTCAAGTAACAACTATCATAATGGTGAATACAAAAACATTTATTTAAATGCGGTAATTACAATTCAATACGGGACAATGGATAGATGAACGAATGAACATTTAATGTCGTTTCTTTGGTTTCAGAGCAACGCATTGATTCATTTAGTTATCGATTTCCTAAAATAAGACGAAACGATCTTATAAAACGACATTTCTTGTTATATAATTTGACAAAAAATGGAGAAACTTCGATTGGAATTTACAATATTGCCTGGAAGCGATGGAAAATCAAACATATACAGTGTGACATCAATAGCGACCACTGATAACAAAACATATGCCATACCTGAAGAGCTACAATCTGTCGGTCATCACAAAGAAATAATGAAAACGGCTGTTTACAGCAAAGTCAAAAATAGTTTAACTAAGAGGTACCAGGTAAGAAGAGTTTGGATAGCAATGACTGAAGAACTTAAGAAATGTTACATAGATGAGGATGGTAATATACAATTTGCATACCAATACTTAGAAGAATTGAGTCAAGAGAAACTCGCGACTATTCCTACGAAAGAAACAGATACATTTGAAAAAATATTGCTGAGAATAGTAGAAAATACACAAGAATCAAATCAAATCAAATATTTATTCTGCAAATAGGCCACAAGGGCACTTTTACAAGTCAAAGCGTGAATTTATACAATTTAAAAAAAACTGACAATCTTACTTAATAATAATGATTAAAAAAATATACTGATTAACAATTATATAAAATAAAATTTACAAATATTAAGGACGTATTGAATACGATCTGTCCGAATAAACAAAAAGTACATAAAATTAATTTAATATCTCAGAGATGTATATGGTCTCATCTCAAGAAAACCGACAACAGAATTTAAGAAACATTGCCGAAAAGTTTGTAGTTGAGAAATTTACCAGCAAAAACTCGAACGCTGTACAGTGGATGGACATATTTGAAAAGGAATGTGATCGTTTCCAGATTACCAATGAAAAGAAAATTGAAATACTTAGGCTATTTATGGACAAGACTTGTATGGATTGGTACAGTTCCATGATTATAAAATTAACTATGGACTCTGATTGGTATGAATGGAAAAAAAATGTGAGTCATTCGCAAACAAGGGATGGAATCCTGTTACATACGCTTTGTTATTTAAATATAAAGATGGTTCATTGCTTGATTATGCCATAAAAAATAAAAGCTTTTACTGGATATGCGAAGGTCGATTGATGCAGGTACTTTAATAGATCTGGTTGCAGCTGGTTTACCGGAATATATACTAAATAAGATCGATAGAGAGGCATTGAAAGATACCGTAGATTTGTTCCATGAAGTGAACAAGTATGAACATATGGCAAATAAAAAGAGTTACATTTTTAAGAGAAGCTATGGAACCGCAAGTACTAATAATAAAAATGACCAGCTCGTTCCTTGTAAAACCTGCTAAAAACTTAATAAGGGTATTCGTTCCCACCCTGAAGCGATATGTTGGTTTAAGACAAAACAAGATGACAAGAATTTTGTGAAACACGTAAATAACTCGGTGATAGAAGCGGAGTTAAATGAAACGAATCAAAAAAACGAATAGTAACACCATTAACCTATGTCAAACTACTAGTAAATGAAGAATTAGAAATTGACGGAGTGTATGACTCAGGTTCAAATGCTTCCCTTATTAATTCAAAGTTATTAAAATTAAAAGGAAATAGAAACAGTTTGAATGAAGCAGATTTATTTACGATTAATGGTGTTAAGAAAACAAGTGGTTTGACGAATTTGAAAATAAAAATCCTGGATTTGGAAAAGAATGTTGATGTCTATATTATTGATGAAGAACATTTTAAATATGACTTTTTGATTGGATTGGACTTAATAAAATCGTTTCAACTGATCCAAAATGAAAAATTGGAAATAACGCGAAAAAGGTGCTATGAAGGTTTCACCGATGATACAACTAATGGTGAACATAATGGTATCGAGAGAAAAAATGACACAATTAAGGGCTATAAAATAAACTTTAATGAACACGTAAAAGAAGAAGAATTTGTAATTAAAATTGACCACTTAAATGGGGATCAACGAGAGCAAATAAATATATTAGTCAACACATATAAATCAGTATTTACAAAACATAAATACGATATTGGCACTGTTAACGAGTATGAAGCAAGAATAGACTTATTAGTAGATAAATATTGCAGTAAGAGGCCATACAGATGCACTGAAGAAGATAAAAAAGAAATAGAAGAACAAATAGCGAAATTACTAGACCATAAGTTAATAGAAGAATCTTACAGCCCATTCGCAGCACCAGTTACATTAGCTTTTAAGAAAGAGGATAACAAGAAATCTAGACTTTGTATAGACTTCAGGGACTTGAATAAGATAGTTGTACCTCAAGCTCAACCATTTCCATTGATTGATGATCTAATGGTAAAGACCAGGAACTGCAGTTTTTTTTCTACATTAGACATAAACTCTGCGTTTTGGTCTATCCCTTTACGAATATAAGATAGAAAAAAAAACAGGATTTGTTACACAGGAAGGACATCACCAGTGGACTTGTTTACCTTTCGGTTTAAAAACGTCACCAGCAATATTTCAGAGAGTTTTAAGTAATATATTGAGAAAGTACAAACTTACTGCGTTTGCCGTAAATTACATTGATGATATTCTCATATTTTCTAGGACTTTTGAAGAGCATATTGATCATCTAACAAAGTTATTGGAAGCAATCAAAACAGAAGGCTTCAGGTTAAAATTTACTAAATACACATTTGCATCGGATTCTGTAAAATATCTGGGTCATATAATTCAAGATAACTCTGTCAGGCCTATGAAAGATAACTTGATTTCTGTAAAGAACTTTCCCATTCCGAAAACACCAAAGAATGTCAGACAATTTTTAGTAAAATAATTTTTTACCATGAGTATATACCAAGAAGTGCGATAATACCCGAACCTCTGCATAATTTATTAAGGAAAAACCAAAAATTTGTGTGGTCCGATGAATGCCAAAAAGCATTTGAACACATAAAAAGATTATTATGTTCTCAACTGGTACTTGACATTTTTGACCAGGATTTACCAATCAATATTTATACTGATGCTTCTTTAGAAGGTATTGGAGCTATTTTAAAACAGACGCAACCGGATGGAAAAGAAAAACCAGTAGCTTATTTTTCGAAGATATTAAATGGAGCGGAGAAAAAAAAGAAAGCTATATATTTGGAATGTTTAGCAATTAAAGAGGCGGTAAAATACTGGCAATATTGGTTACTGGGAAAATCATTTACAGTTTTTTCAGACCATAAACCTCTAGAAAACATGAACTTAAAATCTAGAACGGATGAAGAGTTATGTGATTTGCAATATTATTTATCACAGTATGAATTTAACATTAAATATGCTCCTGGTAAACAAAACATGGAAGCAGACTGCTTAAGTAGAAACCCAGTATTGGAATGCGATGAAAATACAGAAGAACAACTAAAATTTGTTAATTTAATTAAATTCGAAGATATTATCAGAGATCAAAGTAAGAATAATGAAATACAAAATAATAAGAGAAAATTCATTAAAAAACAAGACGTATATTTTAAGAAGGCTAGAAAAAGAGAAAAAATAATGATATCAGAAGAATTAAGTATCGGACTTTTAAAAACTGTACATCAAAATTTATGCCATATTGGAATTAGATATGAGCGCCGATGGTCAAATCCGCGGCGGCGGCGTGATAGGCAAAATTCCGCGGCGGCGGCGGCGTCACGGCGGCGTGACCTTGAGCTTTAGATTTTTACTATGGCGCTATTTATGAAAAAATACCTCGTTTTTGTTACTATAAAGAAAATTTTATTTATTTTAATAAAGGAACGAGTATATAAGCAATCATATTTTTGACAATTGAACTTTTTTTCACAATCATATTTTTAGCCTAGTTGGTAGTGACTCTGCCTCCGAAGCTAGAAGTCCCGGGTTCGAATCCCGGTCAGGGCATTTATTTGTGCATTTTTCACGGATATTTGTTCTTGGGTCTTGGATGTTTTCTATGTATTAAAGTATGTATTTATCTATATAAGTATGTATATCGTCGTAAGCTTTGCTTAGTTTGGGACTAGGTCGATTTGTGTAAAATTGTCCCCCCCAACTTAACAAAATAATCACTCTTTCTTTGAAAGTTATCATAGTTATAATCGAAATAACATAAGAAGCAGTTTTTAATGCAAGTCTTAATGTATAGAAAATGTATCCTAAATATAAATTAGTCAAAGAATACGTTTCCAGAAAAATATTCATATTAAAACTTAACAAACACATAGGTACTACCTTTTCTAACTTCACACAAATTTTAATCACAGCGCTTAGTCACAGTTAGTTTTGCGCCAGAAAGTTAAAACATTATAAGGACTCATCACCGTGTCAGACTCATAAGAGAACTATAAATTTAGCTTCCCTATGTGTGTTTATATTTTAGTGACAAGCCTGTTTAGGAAATGTACCTATCCTAAATATAAATCGAAAATACCTGCATCGCAATTACAAATGGTTTTTAATTATTAATTTAAGAAATAAGTCGGGAATGTAATAATTTTATATTAAAAATAATAACACGCGGACACGTGTTCACTCGGCAAAATACGTAGAAAGAGGATAACTATTCATCGTTACTTAATGGAAAAATACTTGAATCGACTGAAGCCATCGTGTGAACGAACGCGGGTGGGATACGTTACGAGTGCGAGCGAGAAAGCAAATCGCAACTGGTTGCGCCGGCGCGCCGCGTATTTCACTCGTCGGCGGCGCGCCGGCGCGGCGCTCATATCTAATTGGAATCATCCAAATGCAGAAGACAGTGAGTCCATTTTATACTGCCAAAAACTAGATGAAAAACATTCAAAATATTTGCACAAACTGTGAAGTTTGCATTAAAAATAAATCAAGAGGACAAAACAAATTTGGGTTCATGTCTCATTTAGAACCAGCCACAAAACCATTCGAAATAATGTCGATAGATACAATTGGTGGATTTGGAGGTTCAAGATCAACAAAAAAATATTTACATTTGTTAGTTGATCACTTTATCTGGATATGCGTTTATTTTAACATCCAAAACCCAGAGTGCAGGTGATTTTATAAAGTTGGTCAAGACTGTCACGGAATCGGAGAAGATTGGAATGATTCTCACTGATCAGTACCCAGGAATAAATTCAAAGGAATTTAAGAAGTATTTAAAAGACAATGATACAACTATTGTGTTTACAGCAGTAAATACAGCTTTCTCAAATGGATTAAATGAAAGACTGAATCAGACACTGGTAAACATAATCAGATGCAAAATAAATGAAAGTGGCGAAACAAGATCTTGGGCCACGTTAGCACAAGAATGTGTAAAAAAATATAATGACACAAACCACTCAGTCACGGGCTTCTCACCAAATTACCTTTTGAATGGAACGGATGTCACAGTTTTACCCAGTGAACTGAAGAAACAAAGATCACATATTGATTGGATCAGAGACAGGAAATTAGCATTTAAAAATTCTTGAACTACAACAAGAAACTATTTGACAAAAATCGGAAATACTGCGAATTGAATGTAGGAGACAAGGTGTACGTAGAAAATGGGAACAGGTTGAACAGAAAGAAATTAGATGAACTAAAAATTGGACCGTATGAGATAAAAGAAAAAATTTCAAACTCATTGTTCAGAATAGAGACGGGTCATAAGAAAATAGAATCAAATCTTTTTCATATCACTAAACTTATTCCGGTCCCTACATAAAAATAGAAATATATGTATAGGAAGAGGAAAAATACAAGATAAGCTATGAGTATCATAATGGGAGCAAACATTTTACTGTAAAATGTTTTTCTCCTAGGGGGGGAGATGTAAAAAGTATTTACTTAGACGTGTGTTATTTTTAATATCGCCGCACTTGACTCTATGGTGAAACCTACGCGCAGCGGCTCTGTCAGTACCTAATGCAGTTGTCAATAATGTCAATGTTTATATAGGTTGTCAAGTAACAACTATCATAATAGTGAATACAAAAGCATTTATTTAAATGCGGTAATTACAATTCAATACGGGACAATGGATAGATGAACGAATGAACATTTAATGTCGTTTCTTTGGTTTCAGAGCAACGCATTGATTCATTTAGTTATCGATTTCCTAAAATAAGACGAAACGATCTTATATATATAATTGGACTGAGCGCCAAATCATTTACTATGCACTCACTAAATTAGCGGGAGTAGCTCAAAAATGGTATCAGGGTTTGCCGAGTTTAAAGTACACGTGGTTTGAGTGGCAGGCTAAATTGAAAACTGCATTTCCAAGCAAAGAAAATTACGGTCTGTTGTTAACGGAAATGCTCGAAAAGCGCGCAAAGTATGGAGATTCCTTAGAAGACTACTTTTACGAAAAGGTTATGTAGCTCAATAGGTGTAAGATAACGGGCACCGATGCAGTAGATTGTATTCTATTAGGAATTGATGACAGAGCTGTAAAAACCAGCGCTGAAGCAGCTCAGTTTACAGAACCCGACAAGCTGCTTGTTTATTTACGTAACCAAAGGGTTACTAATAAACCTAAAATTTCTTCTCGACCGTTGAATAACAATAATAGCATTGACAACAAACAATCTAATCGGGGACCAAAACCAGACAGAAATATAGTCAAATGTTTTAATTGCGGGGAAGAAGGACATCCTCATTTCAGATGTAAGCAACCGATTAAGAAGTGCGAGTCTTGCTCTAGAATTGGCCATGTTGCCTCTGATTGTAAAATTAAAAAGAATTTAGATATTAAATCGGTGTCATGACTAGGCGTAGTGAGTGCCAATGATCAAAAATATTATAAAACTGCGTTTGTAAACAAAGTAAGTTTGCCATGTTTTATAGACTTTGAAAGTCAATGTACTCTCATGAGGCAATTCGATGCAAATAATATTTTTGATAATTGGTCAAAAGATAACTTACCTATTCTAAAGGGTTTTGGAAATTCCGTAGTTCATACAATAGGGAAGTCTATAACGAACATTGTGATTGACTCTGTTGAAGCCACTGTAGGAGTTTATATTGTACCTGATAGTTATCTGAGCACACCTCTACTCATAGGCCAAACGTATACTGAACAGGAACACGTAGTAACGGTGAAAACTAGTAACAGTCTGGATTTTAGCAGTAAATCCAAGGATGATGAATTTAAATCTATTTCGTTGATTGTTAATAATAGTACTCCTATAAAAAATGCCACTGAGGTAGAGTTTTATACTAAGCCCATTGTAAATGGAAACATATATGTGGAATACAGTTTAAATCTACAACCTGGAAGGGAATACGAAACATTACCAGGTATAATTACGGTCTCAAATGGTCATGGACGACTGATAGTTAAATGTTTAACATCAAAGTCTTTTGAGTTGTTACAAGATAGTATGGCTCATGTAGACGCGTTGAGTCGCAATCCGGTTTGTGAAATATCCTTTGAAGTTAATAATATTACAGTAGATTGGATAGCAACTGTTCAGCAAAATGACCCCGAAGTTCAGCGCACTGTAAACATACTTAACGATAAAGAAACAAACAATATAATAGAGATATCCAAAAACTTTGTTGTCAAAAGGGGATTATTATATAGGATCACTAATGATGGTAATCGGTAGGTTGTACCTAAGGGTGTCAGATGGCAAATTACGAAGTCAAATCGTGATAATATAGGACATTTCAGCTTTGACAAAACTTACGACAGAATTTAAGTCACTTACTGGTTCCCCAAAATGAGAAGATTTATTAAAAAGTACGTAGAGTCATGTTTGGAGTGCGCTCACGCCAAAGTTTCGGTTGCTAAAAAGGCTGGTCAGCTGCATCCTATAGAAAAAGTAGCCGAATCTTTTCACACGATTCATATTGATCATTTAGGTCCATTTGTTAAAAGCAAGCACAAGAATACCCACCTTTTGTTAATAATCGATGCATTCACAAAGTTCATTATTATAACCCCTGTTAAGAATACGAGAACTACTAGTAGCATCAAGGCACTTACAGCTTACTTTCATACATTTGGAGTACCAAAACGGCTTATTTCTGATAGGGGCACATCTTTTACATCAAACAAATTTAAGGAATTTTTAAGTGATTTAAATATTACCCACGTACTTAATGCAGTTGCTACTCCAAGAGCCAATGGCCAGGTAGAAAGATACAATGGGACTTTGTTAGGAGCATTAACGCATGTAATATAGGAAAACCAGAACGATTATGAGACGAACACATTTCTAAAATTCAATGGGGCATGAATAATACTCTTAACAAGGGCATAGGAAAAACACCGGCTCAGGCATTATTTGGTACTAATTTATCTGGAATGTCAGATGCGTTATTACGTTTAGGAGTATCTCTAGACGAAGACACCATTGATAGGGATGTTATTAGAGAAGAAATAACAGAACACATAGAACTTGACCAGAAAAAGCAAAAGGATAGATATGACAGGAAAAGAAAACATGTCAGTTATAAGGTTGGAGATTTAGTCAGAATTGAAAGAGAAGTACAGTCTACGGGGCAAAGTAAGAAATTGATTCCCAAACTAAGGGGTCCGTATCGCATAACTCGAGCAGTAGGATTTGATAGGTATGAGGTGGAGGATACACCCCTTTCCAGGAAGGGTATTAGACCATTTAAGAGCATATTTGCTGTCGATAAAATCCACCCATGGTTGGTATTTAACAGATCTGATGATAAAGATGAAGATGAAAATGATGTTAGTGGTGAATATCTTAATGCGGAATCTGAAATGTCTGAATAATTTAAGAAATGTAATAATTTACTATTTATTCATTTGTATATTATGTTGCTTACTAATAGGTATGAGATTGTGACGCAATTTATATACATATCGCATATATGGGAGATGTGCAAGAGGCTTTCATGTATAATACTAGATTTTATTAGACTATATAGAAGATATGAATGAGGCTTCTATATATATATATGTATGTATATAAGAGGTTTATACTAAAATATGAAGAAAGTTTTAGTATTAAACGTGTAATGATTACAGAATGCATGGGGAATATGAAGGAGGTTCCCATGTATTAAGTCAATGCATTGTACTAGAAATATGTATATCTAGTACTCAGATAAAATATTGAAGATATGTATGAGGCTTCAATATATATATAATAAATGAATCGTATAATAAGTGGATATAATGTTTTTTTTGTTGGAATGGTATACTATTTTTTAATGAAAGCATTAAATAACCCAAGGCTAGTAGCCAATTACATTTAATTATACTATTTAAACGTATTACAGGTTCATTAAAAACTAGTAAATCACTGTGTATCATAATTCTTGTACTGTAAACAGAAGTGTAAAATAAAAGTATAATTGATTTGATGTATTGGAGTTTTTGTAAAACTGATTAGAGAATGAGGTTTAACTTTAAGGAAGATATAGTAGTATTTAAATAGGTATAGTACTCAGATACAAAAATAGTTAATTACATATATTAACTGTAGTAATTGGCTAATTGCAGGCATTCTGATGATAGAGATGTTTGATAACGTCATCATAAGCAATACTTATGTATATTATTCCTGAGACGTGAATGAATTCAGGACGGCCGAATGTTAGCCAATTATATTTAATTTTTGAAAGTATTTGTATTGATTTCCGTTACTTTATGTAGGCGGTAAAATGATTAGTATAAAAGCGGTAGTTTGACATAATAATATTCATTGTGCTACTGGATCTTGTGAAGTGCAGTTTGTGGAATAAATAAGTTAATTATCACTAAGGTATGGTAAGGTATTGAAGTTAACAAATTATATTATAACATTGGACTGAAGCAATATAATTTAACTATTTAGCATGTGGAATTTTGGGGTAACATTTTACGAGATCGGCAAAATTGATTACATTCGACACCTATTATCATAAAAATGGTCCACTAAAACATAATACGTAATTTGATCATATGAAACTATGGCAAAAATGAAGTTTGTTAACAATAAAGTTTGTTTGATTATCTTATTTAAAGTCCCGCCAAAACACAGAATAAAAATCCCTTTATTTTCTTCAATTGCGTAATTTTGACGCTTTTTGGGACATGGTCTGTTTTTGATGTATGTAATTGCGGCAATCAGTAAATCGACCGTAACTTACTAAATACTTACTGAAATCCTACACAATGATTGAAATCATTTATAATGAAAATACTGTCTCATTACTTGCAAAATCTTTAAGAAAATGCGTGTAAGCTCTTACGCCCACACACACCCTACAGTTTCTTACAGTTTCGGTGATTTGACGTGGACTGACTAAGGCTGGGTTGCACCTAACCGTCTGTAATCGTAAGCTGTGTTCGTTGAAGTAAAGTAAAGTAAAGTAAAAGTGATTTATTTGCCAAATTAACATTCATCGCTAGTAACACAGTGTAACAGTAACCCCCACACTAGGCTGGGCCTGTATCGTGGGAGTCAGTTCAGAATAACGGGTTAACAAAATAACATTGCGGCTTTAGGGGTGTGAAAATACAAATTAAAGACGAATTATGGTTTTACAAAAATGCATGCAAACAAATGAAAAAAGAACAAGTTACGTATACATATTCGTATTATCCTAACAAGCAGGTAATCAAATTAAAGAAATGAAGTAGTTGTATGTGTTTGAATAATGTGTGAAGATGTGTAAGTGTATGAGAGTGTGGATGTGTGTTCATGTAATCCGGGTAACAAAAGTAGCCCTACGAGTGAAACGGCTCCTTGAATCGGTCGACAACATATGCTGTGGACCACTATTAGATATATTAAATTAACAAGTCCTCAGTCTCCTTGTAGTTCAAGGATGACAAAAACTCCCGAATTAGTTTTTTAGCCTCAGGCAGTCGGCAGTGCTTGAGGTTGCACTTTTTGAGCACCGAGTTGTAAATAAAAGGAAATATGGACAATTTAAATCACCTAGCGAATCTAGAGCGGACCTTAGGGACAATTGCCTTGAAAACACGTTTTTTTAACAAGTTAGAATAAGATGGGTCATTAATTAAACTTTTATGCATAAATACTGCAACTCGCATTATGAAAAGCTTACGGACACTAAATACTCCGGTTTCCCTGAACAGTAAATCCGTAGAATAACGCCTCGGTCTTCACAAGGATACTTTTAGGACCACCCTTTGAGCTCTTTCCAGGGAGATTAAAGTAGTTTTACAGCACCCACCCCAACTAAGGATGCAGTAATTTAATACAGGCTGACAAAGAGCCAGATACACTGATTTTAATAAATACTTATCGGCGGAGCTTCTCAAGAATTTCATTGTATAAATTAATTTTCGAACTCTGGCCACAGTTACCGAAACATGTTTTTTGAAATTGAAGTTTTCGTCTAGTGTAACGCCCAAGTATTTGGTAAAAGAAACTTTATGTATGTGATTACAATTACAGTTTGTCTCAACGGATGTCAGGGCTGCGCGGCAGTTTGAAGAGTGGATTTTTAAGCTGCCTAGATGGATAGGAGGGCTCGATGATGCCGTTTTGCAAAAGCAAAGAAACTGCGTCTTCTCCGCATTAAGGGTCAAGAGGTTCTGCCCCAACCAAGTGGCTATCACCTGCATACCGGATTCCGCAGCAACCCGTGCGTCATGCCAAGAGCGGCCGTGAAAGATTAAAGCTGTGTCATCGGCGTAACATAGGGTCTCGCTGTTATGTAGTTTGAGGGACATTATATCATTTATATAAACAGTAAAAAGCGTAGGACCCAAGATACTGCCCTGGGGCAGTTAAAATTTAGTATGTATGGAAAGCGTGACCAGTTTCTACGGGATGACAGCTGCCGGCGCCATATTTAACGTTGATCAGTCTGTGATCGTAAGTCGGTGCAACCCAGCCTTAAACAAATTACGTAAAAATATACCATATGTCCAGAGTTTGTTGACTCCTCCGACGCAATATTGTCTACAGTTTATATGAATATTTAAATATTTTGAAAATAGTTCATAGTTTTCTTGTTTTTGGACCTTAACCGATAATTTCCGTAATTCCGTACGTTTACGGAATTCCGTACATTTACCTTACTTCCTAAAATTCTACAAAGCTGAAATGTGTTATGTAAGCTAGTATAAGCTAGTATTATACCATTTTCTCATAGTCCTTGAAAACACAAACTGCTAGCTTTATGCACAATAAAGTTACAGGGGATCAAAAATTCACAAAATGACTCGTCTTCACCTCACACCTCAACCGTTTTTATATGGAAACTGTCAAAACGTGACAAATGACATTCGACAGTTTCTATATAAAAACGGGTGAGGTGAGAGGAGACAGGTAAGGACGAGTCGGTTTGTGAATAAGAAGGATGAACTGAATGGCTTTGAGAAAAGCGTGGCCGTGCCTTAGTTTGTTTGTTTTGCTCAACTTGGCGGGACACTACCGTGGTAGTAATATAGATCGTATTAATGCGAAATCAGAATAAGTGGACTATCGTGATATTTCGTATCTTATTTACCTAATTTAATTGATTATTATTATTATAAGATAAATTGACACTTTATTAACGATAAAATTCCAGGATTTCGTACCAACGAATGTTACAATGTCACTGGCATTACATGTAAATGGAATGTTTAGCCAGCTGCAGAGTACGAGTAACATAAATATGTATTCTGTATTTTAATGTTAAGTCTAAGTAAATGGATATAAACGAAGCCTCAAATTTGTAGTTAAAAAATAACTAATTTTATATTAAGCAGTAACGCTGTTAACGAAAATACTTAATATCAAATTAAAGGGTGAAATTGAAAAAAAAAGAACCTGCAACATCTAGCATACGCGGCCAATCGATATAGCCACTAAGCTCGCAGAACAATCAAGCGTAGGCACGAAATCCTTCACTAAACTCGAGTCCAGATTTAGGCGAACTAACTTGACAGCCGAAAATATTGCCAGACATAGGAAAAAATAAATAGTGATAGGTTTATGTCGACACAAACATGTCGATATAAACTTGTTCCTTATATAAATATGATTCTATTTATATTTTATCAAGTAACTGTCGTGTAAGTATTGTCGAAACCCGAATGGCTTGCTTTGTTCTGCTAATGATCTGAACTGTCAACAAAACAAAATGGCGGACAGCGTCCTTAACGATGTTCAAAATGATATTCGATGTATTTGTAATTCCAACCAATTCTTATTATTATTATTTTGCTTGATAAAATTATTAGTTTGATTCCAAACACAATAATAATGATTAACTAGACTTTTTATACATCGATATTAACAGCACTAGCCAAACTGTGGCAACATTAATGTACAATGAACTGTCATTGTTAGTTCGCCTAATTCTGGACCCGAATTTAGTTCCCTCTTACAACGCCTTAAAATCAATTTTTGCTCTGAAAATCCGGGGTTAAGTTTTCAAATAATTATTTATTAAATTCAAAGGGCAAAAATAAGGGACTTTTTCAAAGATTCAAAGAGTTTTATTTGTCTTAACTTTCTAACGAATTAAATTGATACATTTTGCTTGGCATGCTTGTTGGTGTTTATTTGGGCTTAAAATACAAGTTTGTATGGAGGAGTCACGTTAATACCACATATACACATTAAGATATACATAAACACACATACCTACACCTACACGTCCACATTGAGAAAAAACATCCACCACCATATCAGCCCAAGGACGTCCACTGCTGGACATAGGCCTCCCCCAATTTTATGGGGGGTAAATGTCATAATCGCCACGCTTGGTATGCGGGTTGGCGATCGAAGTATATCCACCGCACTCCAAGGATGCTGCTGCCCATCCCACGGTTATCTTGGTCGTAGTTTTAGGACATACCCGGGTCCAACCAAGAAAAACATAATCCTACATATCCCGAATTAACTTAAGTATGCGTAATTAATGAGCTAATTTAAAGGGAACCCCCTTCTCCTTCCCACTTTGGTGTAGTGGTGTTAGAAAAGGATAGAGACGAATTAAATATTAAGCTAAATGGTAGTCAATGACACATTACCGGGGTTCACTAAAAGGGTCCATTGATGAATGGTTTTGCTGTTATCTCATTCATAATGTGTATATTTAGCTCTTTAATAAGACCCTAGTGTAACTTGGGTCTGAGATTCATGACAATTATGCGTACCCGGAGGTCAGGCTTATATTGGTTTGGCAGAGGTAGTAAATCTGTAAGCATTGTGAATTCTAGTTGTGGAAGTCAATTTGGTTCGATTTATCGCAAATCATTGGATATCAAAATGCTGTGCGCAGCTCCTCTGACGCGGTACAATCAGCGCGCGTGGAAGCGGAAAAAAGATTATAATAAAATTCCAAAAAAAAAACTTTTTTTTCCATAAAAATCATTTGGAAATAATTGCTGGAGAGCTCAATAGTGTACCGTTTAATTTTTTGCTCCTATTACAGGCCACATCCTGTATATTACTTTAGTTTTATAAAGGAATTTGGTTCTCGTCTTTATTATTCTGCATCCCCCTGACCCCCTTCAGAGGACACTTTTTCATAAAAGCTTTTTTTTATATTTTACCTAAACTAGTTTTTGACACTTTAATACGAAAAAATTAATAATTTCGTAGTAAATTTATACAAAACTTTTTTAGGTTTTAAAAACGTTACTATATTTACGAGACTATAAGCTACTGCAAGACTCATTAACTAGTCTCATAGTAAGATCAATAAGGCTTGTGTTATGGGTTACTAGACAACGATAAATTTTATAGATATATATATATAATGTTTGTTTTTCTCCTTGACTATGAATTAAACGATGTGTTGCTCTGTAAACAAAGTTTTATTTGAATTAATCTTGAATTCTTTTACAAAGCTTTACCCATTCCTTTGTAAATCCTTTTACAATAATCTAAGTAAATTAATCTTGTTAAGTTTCATAAACCATATCATTCTTTTCATAACCTCTAAAAGTCTACCACCTTACATTGAGCACTACTTTAACAACAGGGCGACTGTCCGCGCTGGCTCTGCTTCACCGACGAAATCGCACTGCTTTACTGACAGAATGAGTCGCGGCAGAATTCAAACTAAAGAAAAGATATAACCATTTCTTTTCATGTATACTTGAATACATGGAAAATATCGAAGTCTCAGGAACAAATGCCCTTACCGGGTTTCGAACCCGGGACCTCTAGCTTCGTAGGCAGTCTCACTACACTACCAACTAGGTTAAACTAAACAGGCCGATAATGTAAATGAGCATCCATTTTTACATCTTTACTAAATGGTCCCAAGTACCTATACTATATCAGGGTCTAATTCTACTCGGAAAGCTAACACTAGATAAACGTATTGACAACATCATGAAAATCATACCAAATGCTGGGTTTTGTAATGCGTGTCATCCTTTTGAATAGAAGTTAAGTCTCATTCACGTATATTAAAACGGGTATATTAAAATTCCAAATAAAAACGGGTGAGGTGTGTGGTGAGAGGTGAGGACGAATTGGTTTGTGAATAACACCCCTGGACCATTTCAGTTAAGATAACTAGTAGTGCTATCGTGCACACGATGATTCGAAATGAACGAGACAACTACACGTTGCGTCTCCAAATTGCGTCAATTCACAACAAATTGGACGGTAGGTGTCTAATGGGAGCGAGTGGGGTACCTACTCGTTTTGCGCGATCATTTTCATGGATAGCCCGCAATATTGGCATCAAATCGGCTGTCACTATAATAGTCGTTATTGTGCGTACAGTCATCAGCAGATTTAACTGATCATTTTAGTTTCTTTATCGCACTTTCGCACTAACATAACAATACTCCGACAGTTGGAATGCGTCAAAGTAGTGAAAGTGACAAGGTACTAAAATGATTATCAACTTTTGCTGTTGATTTAAATACAAGTGGGTATAAGTCGCTATTGAATTTATGTAGACCATAAAATACTTGTTTTTTAAATGAGTCTAATTAGGAATCCTATACTATTAAACGAGCAATAACTATTAAAATATATTTGTTTGTAATTGAAATATCGAATACCGCTCTATTTTAATTAAATTTACAATATACGGCTTTACGAGGGCAAAAAAATCGGTCTAGCTTGGTCTCGTCTTCGGGACAGCTCGTATTCTCCCGGAAAACACGATTAAGTTTGGTTACCCATGTACTTAATTATAATAAGTGCGCTCCTACAGACGAAATATCTCTCGCTGCACACCCCAGTAGGACCATGGGATGGGGACCCACACAACTAGGCCCTACACGTCTGGGGGAGAGATTGGAGCGTTTGGCGCGAGGGGGTTCCCGGTCCACTGGCCGGAGCAGCAGGCGGGGGGCATCGTGGTAGAATGCCAGCGATCCCATGGTGCCCCCTACACGGCAGAGCGGGATAACGCCGCAGAGGTTTTAGTGGGTATTCCCTTCCTCGGATAGGGTGAGTCCCACATACCCCGCAATGGGCCGTCCCCACAGTCCCATGGGGGGAACGCAGTTCCTCTGCGATAGAAAAAAATGTACTCAATTATTATACAAGCGAGCCCCAAAAGTAGTCTGACTGTAACTAGGGATTGGGAGTAAAAAAATCGAATGTCATTTATTTTCGAACCGTGAGATCTTCGAGAAGACAGTTGCCAGTAACTGAGTTGGGAGTAACTGATTAAAAGATTTGCATCAGGAAGCCTGGCACAAGATTAGTTACTTACTTACTTGTTGTGTAGGGGACGCCCGGCCGGAAACAGGCGGGCTGTCGATCGCTTGTCGGGATCATTCAGCCCATTTCCCCAAAGACGGAGCTTGAGGTTGCTGTCCCGGCGGCACTCCCACATCATCTTCTTCCAATCTTCCTGTTTTCTTGCAGAACAAAAGGCCATCTTTGAGATTGACCTCCTTCAATTCGTTCTCCTCTAACGTATCTCTACCGAATATATTATATCGCATTGCTGCATACATAACACACTCCGATAGTAAATGTTTGCTAGTTTCTTCCTCCCCGCAATGAGGACAGGAAGCGTCATTACTAACGCCTATTATTTTTAAATGTCTGTTAAGAGAGTTGTGACCAGTAATAACACCAGTCATCAGGCTCAGAATATTCTTACCCAGTTTTAGCAGATACCTGGTCCTTCTGTGATCAATTCCTCCTATCATCATCTTTGGCTGTCTACATCTAGTTATCTCCTTCCATTCTTTCTCTACCTCCCTTTCTTTCATTCTCTCTATAACCCCCCCCCCTCAGCTGAGAAGGGAAGGGCCGGTTCCGGGTCCATAAGCTCCCGTTCCGCGCTCCCCTTTCTCATTACCCGCTACTCCTTGTTGCCCTGGTACCCAAGCAACTGTAACGCCTAACACTCTCCTAGTCCATTAAGCTCTGTTTTGCATTCTTTCACCAGAGAGGAGGTGACAGTTGCCTTATTTAGTGCTTTCAGTGCCGCCTGACTGCCCGTGTAGATAACTACCCTTCTAGTCTGTTGATTGTTCTCTTTTACTATTTGTACACATCTCATAATCGCATATACTTCCGCCTGAAATACACTGGCATATCTGCCCAATTGTACAGATTCTCCTATCCCTAATTTGGATATACAATGTCGGCTGACCCGCCAGCCCGGTTGAGCTTCTCCTCGATCCATCCGTGTAACAGATCGTCATCGGATGTTCGATCTTTACCTTCCAGTTATCCCTCTGTCCTATGTGTATTCTATACTTCTTGTCAAAAATCTCCTGCCTCTTAATTAGGTCGTTATTGGCCATCAGCATGTCTAGCTTTGATAGCGCCTCCTTCTGTATCAGCGCGTGTCCCTTGTCCACAAGTTCAACAAGACTAGTTACCCAGAGCGCGAATGCGACTGCTGTCTCACCCGCTCTGCGTATGTTAGACAGACGAAAAACGGTCAGAGTTGTACAGTCAGCATCAAAAGTAGCTACGCATTTGAAAAGTTCAAAAGTGCGTAGCTACTTTTTACGTATCCTGACTGTACTAGATTTGTGGTGGGTTAGAGAGCTAGGAGACAGCAAAATTTCATCTTACTCTGCTGATAGCAACCACTCAAAACGGTCCAAGAGTTTGACCCCGACCGACGTTACTTGACCTTCCCATACTGCTGCATGCTGGGCCACGAGCGCTTCTTGCTTACCTTAAACCAAGTAATATAAATATTTTAGCAGAAAACTATATAAGCTACATTACAACATGCTAAAATTTTAATTACACATAAAATGATATGCTAATCGACTTTCCACGCTAATAAATCGAATTGAAGTTCCTTCGTTGCTTGTCCTTTAACAATCGATTATGCAAATTGGACGTGTGCGGAATAGTTTAATGAGACAAGCTTCATTTGCGAATCAATGGCCATGTCACATGATGTCAACTAACGGCGGCCTACATGCAATTCGCTGAACCAATATTTGACGTGAGAATACTGAATAGACATTCAAATTATATACTGTTGATTATTGATTAAGCTTAGAAATTTAAAGATATATGTCAACTATGTAGAGACCTGGTTACCTCGCTATAACAGCAGGATAATCCATTCAAGACCCGACAATATAGCTTGAAAAGCACAGTGCGGGCGCGGCGCGGAGCGGTGCTGTGGCGGTTTTGCATCTTTGATCTTTCCGAAACTGTCGACTGGATAGCGTCTATTACTGCTTCATTATGTCACACATGCCGCCTCTGCTCGTTTCATTGGTACGACGTCCCCAGGACTGCGTTTGCTTTACCGCAATACCGCCTCCGCTCCGCAACGACGCTGCGCCGCGCACTCTGTGTTTCAAGCTTAAGAGTCATGCATCTACGAGCGATTTCTGCTATTAGGCGGAAAAATGTTGCTATACGCTATGTCGAAGCACCATGTAGCATTGCTTGACCGCAAATGGGATAACCTACATAACTATTTTTATTAAGTACTAGCATTTGCCCGCGGCTTCGCCCGCGTACTAAGCGTAATTTTGAACCGTCTACAAAAAAGAGGTTCTCTGTTTGACCCGTATGTATGGATGTACGTATGTAGGTTTCATCATTCATAAACAGATGAACAGTTGAAAAGTCAGTATACATTCTGAGAACCGGCAAACTGTTGAATTTCATTTGATTTTGGCAAAAATAAGGATCGAAAACTATTATCATACATTTCCGAGAGGCCGAAGGGGAAAGGGCCGATGAAATAAAAGCATGTCGTAAATGGCCTAACCAATAGGTCTGATAACGACCAAGCAGCGCGCAGCGGTTATAAACGCTGGTCCTTTGAAGTACAGAAATACAGCTAATTCAATATCACGTGTAACCTTTATTTTCCTAAAATTAAATTTAAATTGAAATAGTTGAATTTTGAAAAATCCTTTCTTAGTGCACCCCTAGACCTTATAAGGAACCTACGTGCCAAATTTGGAATCCCTAGGACCAGCGGTTTGGGCTGTGCGTTGATATGTCAGTCAGTCAGAGTCAGTCAGTCAGTCAGTCAGTTTTATATATTTAGATGGATCGTATTTTATTTTTGACCCGTAGTGTATCTTTCCACGTTTGGCATGCGTAGGTAATTGAGGGAAGTATACATGAATCTAGGACTTTCTGCTTTACTTTTTTAGGCATTGAACTTTTCAGTACTTCCTTTTGACTCCAAAATTTTCGCCATGCACCTATAAAATTCAATTATGCCTATTTTAAGTGATTTGAGTTATTGTTTGATAGCCCAATTGTTCTCGTAGAGCGTTATGTCGAAATTGGTTAAATGTATGAATACAGTAGTTAAGTATAAGTACCTAGTTCATTATGTAATTGCAATAAATAAAAGGGCTTTTTATTTATTTATTTATGGATCAAATACTTGAGACCAGCCCCCACTTCTTACAAATTTGTGCCCCCGGTATATTATATTTGGGTCGTCCGGGTCAGGTTTTGGTTTCTAGTTGAGTGTGGTACTTATGTTCGTGTTCATGGATCGAATTTTTTATACCCACAGCAGATTTACATTTAAAATATATTGAAATGACACATTTAATCACTTATCATCACAGAATCTTTTAGATAATTGTCGAATTGCTTACGACCGCTGGAAATGTACAAAAACGTCTCAAGATTTGTTACTTGCATAGTACGTGTAAATAATGTATTTATGTAAGTTACAGTTGAAGTTATTAGATTTAAAGCCATGTAAAAACACCAAGTTGCTAAGTTACAGAATCCCGTGAAATATCTCACTGCCATACCATCCATTAGTCGGTCTGGTAAACAAATATTTGTTGGCAACCATCTCTTCCGCTCGCAACAGGATATTGTGTGGTCAGATTTATGTTGAGACGCCCAGGAATGTCATTAAGAGGTCTTGTCGACGTTAGTGGTTATAGCGAGATTTCTCGGCAGATTTAGAAATGCGCTAGTGATGTGCCCTTCCGGGAATATTACGCATACTAATGGGGGATTTTGATCAATATTCACGGGAACGGCATATCACTGCAAGAATAAAACTGAATTTATTATTACTACTCGGCGTCAAGTGTTTTATCGTCGATTTTACCCTTTCCCGTTTTTACCCTTTGAGTACGGAACCCTAATAAGAACGTAATGTTGATTTAACAGAGGTCTAAAAGCAAGTGAGGAGGACATTTGTTCTTCTATCTTACACAATTGCGCCTACGCGTGTACAAAACTAATGTTGACCATCACGTTCACTGCACTGTCTTAATAGGCGTCAAGCCTGAACTAACACTGTAGTTTATGGATTTATGCGGCTCCAGAACAATAGGGTATTTTTCTCATGTTGAAATTTATAACATATTGCCGTTATATGGATAGTATACCACCAAATTAACACAATAAAATGAAAATTACAATAAATAACAGAATAATAATAAAATACAAGACTTTAAAGTCTCTAAAAATACATTTTTTTATCATCTAAAAGTTATACAAAGGCTACCAAAAGAATTTACATGATTCAATAAAAAAATGTATGATAACTATGTATATTCTTAAATGCAGTATTTTACGGTTTTAAATAGCAATATTCTTGTTTTTCCATACATCGTTAGTACGGGGCGCGTGCACTGTGACGTCATAATAATCCGTCAATTATTATGGAGCGTTTTTGGCGACCTTTGACACTCATTTGCGGCTTTTGTAGTGCTTGAATCGTAGTTGGTCCCATACAAAAAAATTATTCTCTTTAAAAACTGGTTCGAATTGCATCGTTAATATTTTTTTGGAAAATAGCCTATTACAAACGCGCTGCCAGCCCTTTTTGTGACTTGAGGATTCGTTGTGTTGATAGCTAGAGACACATGCAGGTCCCTCATTCTCAACATAGCTCATCTTCAGAAGCTCTGGCAGCAGCTTATTTCGTTTTCTTTTCAGAAATCGTATCGTGTATAAAGAGTCTGGCGAGCTGCGGGGTAAATGACAACATTTTAACTCTTAACTTGGCAAGAAATAGAGAATGTCCCTAATTCAAGCCTCGGTGACGCTGAATAGTCATACTCATACTGGCCAAGAAAAAATCCATAAAGACGGTCAAAGAGTGTGGGAAACCCAGGGAACGTTGCAAAATTAAGGATTAAGCCAATTTCATATAAAAAAAAACAATCCCAAAAGTTCCTCAGTCTAAAAGAGAGTTTGTACTCTCTTTACTACTAGTGTAGTATAGAGTAAGGCGGATTTACTAAAGAAAGTGTACTGCTGTTCTTTTTGTGCGCTGTCAGTGTCAAAATTCAGCCTGGTGACGTCATATAGACGGTGGCAGGCTTTGTTCACATTTGCATTAATATCTTGATAATAATATTAAAAAAAAAATGTAAGTGTTTCTTGTTAAAAAATTAACGAAATAAGTTAAGATTTCATACTACTTGGAAATTTGAAATGTTGTCAATTACGCAATTTCTGCGCCACTTCGTACCTTGTCACAGTGAAAATCAATTTGAAAGCTGATAGAGATAGCTTCTCGTTATTCTCACTGTGACAAGGTACGAAGTGGCCCAGGAATCACATTGGTTGACTGTACGTTCGAAAAGTTACCTGTTACGCCTACTGGCCAAACAGTCGAACGACTTCATTTATACCAGCACCAATGTGGTGTATTCCAGTCGGGTAATCAAGTAGCTTTTCGAACGTCCGATAGATAGATCTAGGTGATATTTTTAGCATGGAAAACGACAGTTACTGTGAGCTTATGCAAGCTCGGAAAAGTTGCGTAATTACCCGATTGGAATCTTATGTATTAGTATCTATGTATCTATTCTATGGGAATAATGGTCTGAATCCTCCAGTATTTCGGACTCATGGCCCGACGCGATCCAGATAATCTGGAGAAACTTATTGTCATCGGACATGTAGAAGGAAAAAGGAGCCGTGGAAGATCACCCACCCGATGGACCGACACGGTGAAGGAAGCCTGCCAAACTAACGTTCAGGCATCTATCCGAAAAACTGAGGACAGGACTACATGGAGAGCTTTGGAGAAGAAAGTTACCGGCGATTGCTGTCACGACCCTCATTGATAAGGAAACGAGGAAAACGAGAAGAATAGGTTGAATGGCCAGTGCCCGAGCTAAAATACGTACGGCGGTTTGCACCGACTTACGATTACAGACCAAACAGAAACAATATTAAAATATGGCGCCGGCAGATCAAAAATTCCATACAAATTTTAATCAACACCGCTTACAACTACAGAAGGTTTGGCAGTCTAAGCAAATTAAAGTGTGTGATGTCTGTGCTCTCAAGTATGAGTAAAATTATCCCTTAATTTATACGAAGAAGTTTCAAGCGCTTGAGTGATTTCAGGCTTAGTTTGACTGAAAGCTGAATAAATGTATATTCGGTGGAACGTTCAATACTTCAAAGCCTTTAATGGAATTTGAAACGAGTTGAGCTTAGAGTCATACGAGGCGTAAATAATATGACACCTCAAATATTTCGGGACACTCTCCAAGCACATCAAAGAACTTTGGTATTATAATTAGGGATTTTAATTAAAAATAAAGCCATTGTAGACGAGCGTCGTAGTCTGTCTATAGATCGGGGGTTCGCCTAGCTCGTAAAAACCAGTGGGCTTTTAAAAAAAAACCTTTGTACGAAATGCCATTTCATATTTAATAGTAGCTTTTAGGTGAAGGAAAACATAGTGAGGAAACCGGTCTAATCCCAACAAACTGTAATTTTCCCTCCCAGTTGAAAGGCCCGAGTGGTGCCTGCACCAAATCGTGGGATTACGTGATAAAACGAGCACAAGGAAGAAAAAAGAATGATGATTTGAATGAAAAATGAAAATAGATTACCTGTAGCAGTGCCACTATCTGTATTACTCTGGCAATGAGCCTTGATGCGCTTATAAGAACATCATATTAAAACATAGTTTTAAGTAGACGAATAATGTTATCTCTTTTGCTCTCAGTCTTACGAAGTCTCAGTTTTTTTTTTGCTTAAATCATTATTTCTATTGGCAAATACTATATCAAAATACCAATGGATTTAATGTGTTAACAGCTTGAGAACTATGCAGGTATATTGTAATGTAATCACTTATTGTTTTTAATTGATACACTGTGCCGATTTTTACCTGTATAGACGTATTTTCACAATACAAAAGAATTACTGGAAGTGCAGCAGGGGCGTATTTTGCCAGACTATTTCGTTCGTGTGCTTATTTGTGTTTGGAGTTGTTCTGTTAGTTTTCAATTTAACTTAATATCACATCGATCCTTAATATTTTTGTCAGTTAATAATTGGATATGAAACTCTAGATATATATGTCAATTAATAGATCAGTACCTGGGCGCCGATCTTTCCTGGTTTTCCGGAGAAAATGAATTTCCTTGAAGATAAGTTTAGATAATACCTATCTAGGTCGATTTTTCGCCCCCTTTAATCCCTGTATTGTGAATTTTATATTAATCGTTAGAGACTTTTTCCGAGATCCCCGAAATACAGAAATAAATATACTAGTGGCTTTGTGAGCTGTAGACTTCGCGAAACAAAATATATTTTCAAATTTCAATTTTTTTTAAACTGACTAGACACAAAAATCTATAAAATGATCGAATCTGCTCACAAAATTTCACGATAAGCGGTTGAGAAATGCAACCTGTAGAGGAGACTAACCGAAAATCCCGACATCTGGACATACGAAATCATTTGTGTCGAAACTTAATTGGAGACCTTCGTTGCACTCGGTCGACAAGAATCACCGTTTAAAGATCTAGGAAGGATTCTATCTTACGCATTAGCCGGATATCTAAATCACTTTCATTGCACGCACTCGATTCTTTTGGCCTCATTGTCCTTGGAACGAGTGCGTGGCAGTGATCGTGTGTCTTTTTTATTTTATTTAGTACGCTCTCCATCTGGTGTATCGAAGTTAACTAGGTGCTCACAAATATCTGATCATTAATGTATTGTCAAACACCTCAGTATTGAAATAAGTATATGTAAGGCCGCCATTAAATATTATGTGTACTCTTCAGGGTGCTCAAAAATATTTGGACAGAAAAAAATAAAGAAACATTTATTCGTGACAGATTGACAAAAGAAAATAATAGTAAAGGTTGCCGGAGTCCGTTGAATGCGGGTGGCGGGACCGGTCATTGTGGCACTCTTTGGGGGAAGCCTATGTCCAGCTGTGGACGTTCTTCGGCTGATATGATGATTATGATGAATGCCGCCTGCAGACACCGTAGCATAGCTTGTACTCTTTCGTTCCTAGCGCGGTCGTGTATATCGACATGAACTAGAGCCAAGTTTACACGAAGCGACAAGAGGAACAGGACAAGAACATTTCAACCATGTTAGAATCACTGTATAAAATGACAAATAGACAATAATAATAATAATATTGGGGGACAATCTTACACAAATCGACCTAGTCCCAAACTAAGCAAAGCTTGTACTATGGGTACTAGACGACGATATACATACTTATATAGATAAATACATACTTAAATACATAGAAAACATCCAAGACCCAAGAACAAATATCCGTGAAAAATGCACAAATAAATGCCCTGGCCGGGATTCGAACCCGAGACCTCTAGCTTCGGAGGCAGAGTCACTACCAACTAGGCTAAACAGGTCGTCAAAGACAATCTAAAAGTAATGCTTAGCCGACACGCACAAGTAAAGCGCACCCATAGACTTGGCTGTATATACAACACCCGTTCCAGTTAGTCTAACATCCTCGCTCAAACTAGCCTATCTACTATCTACGCCATGTAAATGTATTCATGCCGTTGGATAAGCGCGCTAGCTAAGTACATAAGCACAGGACCCGATTCAGAAACCTCGTTTTGACGTGTCAAGGAGTCTTTCAAATTTTAATGTGTTAAGAACTTTAATTATGACAAATCTATTGATAATTCTAATAAACTGACTAAAGTATACAATGCTCTTGGTAAAGATTTTGATACTAACGGAGGCATTGTTATTTCATTGTGTGTAGGAGAATCTAGTAAGTGAAATAAAAACAGATTCAAACAAATGTTTGAATCGATATTTCTTAATGTAAAATGCAAATATACTTAGGTACAAACAAAATCTTTGATGTAAGCCTAAAATAGTACGATAGTAACGAAGATATAGTACGATATTACGAGTTTTAACCTGACATGTGGTATTATTCCATTGGATAGTCTAAGTAGACTATTCAATGGATGGAGAGTTATATGAACGTTATAATAATAATAACCGTTTATTTCGAACCATACAGTCCATATCTAAAAACATTACTTTGACTTTAAATTATATTAAATTATATAAACAGAATAACAAATAAACACACAAACTAGATTAAAGTAACAATAAAATTTGTTACTATACTTATATAATAGTTTCTATTACCAACATACGATTTTAAGACTGTCTAGAAATTATTTATATAGAAACTTTATTCTCTATTGCTCTGTTCTTTATCACTTGACCTCTTCTCTTCTTTTTTCTTTTCTTCGTCTTTCTTTATTCTTTATTAAAGTAGAATATTCAGTGGAATAAGAGCATATGTCAGCGTCATACTTAAAGTATTTTTTTTTGTAAAATGTCAAAATACATTTAATTCATACAGCAAATAGCCTAAATATATGAGCGCTTTTAAGACGGCGCAGTACGATCGGTGTGGATCAGTTCTCCATACAAACGTATTTAGGCTCTCATTTTAAAACGCCATGCTAGAATAACATGAAACTTTGTATACACAATAGGTTCCGGCATACCTAGGTCAAAAATTAGTTTCTGTTGCTAGAAATAAAAAAAAATACAGCGGTTTTTTGAGTTTTTTACGGCTTGCATGAAAACCTTAATAATCGCTGTATTTTTTCGCCATTATAATTTCAAGCAACAGAAACTAATTTTCGACTTAGACAAGCTGGATCCCATTGTGTATACAAAGTTTCATGTTATTCTAGCATGGCGTTTTAAAATGAGAGCATAAATACTTTTGTATGGAGAACCAAACGTACTGCGCCCTCTTAACTGATAAGGAGCCTTAAGTCGATTCCTCTATAATATTCTCGTTAACTACGCCCCTGGTAAGAGCTATGTTTAAAAATGTCTTTCGCACAGCAGAGAATGGGACGTACTCGTAACGTTGCCCATTTTTAATAATTTGCTTTTATCAATATTAAGATGAAGTGGAATCTCTTCGTTTTAACCTGATTATGGCGTTTTTTTCGTTTCAGAAAACTTTAAGCAACCGTATTGGCTTCTAAAACGACAAAATATTACTTTAATGAAGATAAATAATTTTAAATTATATATATTTTTTTCCTATTTAAGACAGTGCCTTTGAAAAATCCCATAAATTGCAATGATTCCCTTAAAAATCGTTTTTGCTCAGGCGTTATCTTTTGCATAGGCGTATGAGTATACTGAGTTGATATTATTGTAAATGTTACTTTGTCTGTATACAGGCAAAATAGTGTAAAACTATTGTCAGGATCGCCGGTTATAAATGAGTGAAACTCTTTTACTTTTATAATGAAGTTTATTTAAATAATTTACTTTAGTTTTGTTCTTTAATATTGGTACATTATTTAGTTCTAGACAACTTTACACTTCGGAGTCTTCCAACAGAATGAATCCTCGACTTGACATCGATTACTCGAAGGTTTGTCATCCCCACTCAAGACTGGCAAAAAGGCGCCAACAGGAAATAGGGTAACCGATGTCAAGTCATTTAAGTTATTTTATCTTATTTATGTTCTTTATCTTATATTTACTGTGGACAATATAATTATAATAGATAGCTCTAAATTTACAATATTCCAATTCAATTACTTGCTTAAAAAATATAACTTTGACCTTAGTATGAAATGTTAGTTCCATATTTTACAATAGAGGGCGTTGTTTAATCAAAATATGATTACAAAGTGTACTAAAAGCTTACAGATTCGTCCATCCTGACTACTTTTAGCACGCCCTCGTGAGTCTCTATTTTCAATTTTCATACATTATTGAGAAAAAAAATACCACAACAGTTCATAATTTATTAAACAATCCAACAGATCTTTTCAACTTATTATTCATACATTTCATTTCAACGAACTTAACAAATGCCATCTGAATGTGTAAACTAACATAATCGTTTTTATATACATAAATCAAATTCTTTATATTTACCTAAATATACTATTGCAAAAGCATCTTGTACAAATCAACCATAATCATTATCCTCTTTGTATTCATGTATATTTTATATCATTAAGTTACTTAGGAAACCCTTCCACTAATATAGAATCCAAATCCTTCCATTCATTAACCAAATCCTTATGACAATTAACCATAATCCAATATCCGATCCAATCCGTGTTATATCCCTCTGAAAAAATATGATTAACATCCTTCCAATAACCATTAAAAATGGTAACAAATCATCCTTCCATCCTTTATCCTTTAAACCATTTTGTAGTGTTTTTATCTCATTTTACAGCTGTTTAATTTTATCTACGGCTCTATGGATCCATCTGTTAAGCCTATGATACAACTATTATCTTCCTCCATTTCATCCGAACTTGAATCATCGACTGATCTTGCCACGGGTGTATCTTTTCAACTGGATATACACCTCTGTAAATAGCTTTCCCTTTACGCCTAGTGATTTGAGTATCTTCTACCGTGTACCTGTCATTACTCATTACTTCGACTATTTTATATGGACCTAGACATTTAGCAACAAGTTTCTTACTTTTTCCGGGGCACAGTATGGACCTTTCTACCCTAACCAAATCTCCTACGTGAAATTTCCGAGGGTCGCATCTAACTTTATCAAACCGATTTTTTGTTTCTGTTGTGTTATTTCTACGTGTTTATCAACGCTAGCCCTAATTTCTGCTAGTTTATTAGTATCGTCATCTTGCTCAACATCTTTATTTATTGTCGAGTGTAGTTGACCTTCAGCCATGCTTGTCAAATTAAATCCGAATAATACCTCCGCTGGCGTACGCCCTATACCTTTATTTTTCGTGTTATTTAAACCCCATTGAACATCTAAAACTTTACCATCCCATTCCGTTTCATCGCGTCCATGATTCATCGCTGTCAAAGAATCTAAAATCGTGCGGTTATATCTCTCTACTTGCCCGTTCGCTCGTGGAGTGGCAACCGCGTTCATGATATGCTTAACACCAAGACCTTCTAAAAATTTACCGAACTTCTTACCCGTGAAAGAAGAGTATCGGTCGGTTATCAGTCTAGAGGGGCACCCAAATAGAGAGAAGTATTCCTTGAAAACCCTGATAGTTGTATAAGATTTTGTACTTTTAACTGCTTTCAAAATAATAAACTTACTGTAAGAATCTATGATTACAAGTAAATATTTGTTTTTACGTTTGCTCGTGTTAAATGGTCCCAGATGGTCAGCGTGCAGGGTGTGGAAGGGCTTGAAGAACTTTAGGTATCGGGTTTAAATAGCCAGATTTCTTTCCTGATGGTGTTTTACTGTGTGCACACTCTAAGCAAGATTGTACATATTTCTTAGTAAATTTGTTCATCTTCGGAAACCAGTAAGTTTCCTTAATTTTTCCCAGAGTCTTTTCCAGAGAAAAATGTCCAATTTCATCATGGCATGCCCTTAATATATGCCACCGTACTCCCTTGGGCACCAACCATCTGTTACCATCACTCGTTATCTTATACACGCAATTATTTTTTATACGGAAGTTCTGCTTCACATCTACTACATTATTAGTCTCCGGATCCTGTAATATATTTTTGATTCTCTCTATTTCATTATCAGCAGATTGTACGGTTTTTAACCAATCTTCAGAAATCGTGAAAACTGTTGGCAATTCCCAATCTACCAGGCAATCATTTGTTTCACTGGGAATTGGGTTGCGGCTTAAGGCGTCTACGTGACTCATCCTTTGGCCTGCCCTGTACTTAACTTCGAAATCGAACTCCTGAATTAAACTCCACCATCGAGCCACTCTTGGAATCATATCTTTCTTCAAGAAGGTGGCTCGAAGTGAGCTACAATCCGTTACGACAGTGAATGGCATACCAAGGAGATAAGGCCTGAACTTTACCAAAGACGAGACGACCGCCAAAGTCTCCAGTTCATAGGCAGAAAAGTATTGCTCAACCGATGACGTTTGGCGGCTGAAATATGCTATTGGCTTCCAGTCGCCACTCTCTTGCCCCTGAAGTAAAATACTACCTACTCCCCACTTGCTTGCATCGGTATGCAATTCTGTTGTCAGTGACGGGTTGTACAGCGCGAGTATTGGTCGGGATATTAGTTTTTCTTTCAATTCATTAAAGGCCTTGTCCTGTTCGCTGCCCCAAACCCAGGGTACATTATTTTTTAGTAAGCATGTGATGGGTTTGGCTATAACAGCAAAGCCTTTAATGAATTTCCTGAAAAAACTGGCAAGTCCAAGGAATTGACGGACGTTATGAACACTTTTTGGTACGGGGAAGGATTTTACGGCATCTATTTTCTTGGAACCCGGCTTGATGCCGTCAGCAGTCACTTCGAATCCAAGAAAATCTACAGAGGTTTGAAAGAAAAAACATTTAGTGGGTTTCAGAGTTAAGTTAAACTCCCTCAATCTTTTAAAGATGGATTCTAGTCTTTCTAATCCATCCTCGACTGTTGCTTAAGGTACCAAGACGTCGTCCATATAAGCTACGGCCGTACTAAATCGAAGTGGACCCAAAGCCTTGTTCACAACCCTTTGAAAAACGGCCGGTGCGTTAGCCAAGCCAAAGGGCATTCTATTGAATTCCCATTGACCGTCTGGAGTTATGAACGCAGTCTTTGGTTTCGCTTCCTCCGCTAGCTCTATCTGGTAATAGCCGCTGGCCAAGTCTAATGTAGAGTAAAGGGAATAACCTGACAGCCTATTCATTTGATCCTCCATGCAGGGGAGAGGGTAATGTTGTTTAATAGACTTTCGATTTAATGCCCGGTAATCTACGCAAAGGCGTTTATCACCAGTTTTTTTTTCGAACTAATATTATCGGGCTGGCATACGGAGAACTAGATTCTCTGATAACTCCGGTAGAACCTAATTCATCTATCATACCTTGCACCTCCTCCCTTTCTTTTTGAGAGAGCCTATACGGTCTGTAAACTACTGGTTGATTATCAGACAAATCAATTTTCATTTTTTCCAAGTCTGTACAGCCTAATTCGTTCAACGAAGTCGCAAAAAAATCCCGGTAAGCGTTAACTAAATTCAACAGGCGCAATTTTTGTGCTTCCGTAATATTACCAACGTTTAAGTCTTGTAAAGTAAACGGTTCAACTGAATTTTTACTTTCAATTCTATTAACTTCACTGAACCCAAGAGACTCAACGACAATCTCTGCCCTATCAACCAACTCATGTCTCTTAAAAGTGATTGGGTTGTTACTCATTGGAGCCATTAACACATGGCCTATCCCCTCTTCAATAGAATATATGCCCTCTTCAATTTGATATTCTCTACCGGGTTGACCTCGGTAGCTGCCCCGAACATGTACATCTCCGGACAGTGCAGGATTACATTCAACCTCCAACAAATCTACGCCTTTAACAGAGATGTCGTTAACCACACGTAGTTCGACTAGCCGTTTAATAACCACATCAGTATTATAATTGCTAGTTAAAATCAATTCTTTTTCTGTTTTTAACATTTGGATGTGCGGTTGCTCGGTGAAAGTCTGTCCAACTAACAATGGATATTTAAGGTATTGATCCGGCACAACAATACAAGTAAGTTTAGCATTTGCATTTTGTATTTGTATCTCTGCCTCGCAAGAACCCAAGGAATTCACAACCGCACCTCCAAATCCTATCATTTGTCGACTATTGCTACAATCAAATGTGCCAAATATTCGCTTTGCTTCACATTCTCTAATTAAAGTCAAGTCACTACCGGGATCGACCAAACAGGTTGTCTCATGTCCGTTTATCAAAACCTGTTGTACGAGTACATATTTAAACTTATTGTGACGTAGTGATTCGTTGATCAGCAACACCGATTTACCCTTCCTTTCATCGTGATCATTCTCATTTTTGAAACGAAAACATTCGGAGTCGATGTGACCAATCAAAGAACACTTCGTACATTTCTTTATAGGTTTAGGACACTTAGACAACGGGTGGCCATCCTGTTTGCAATTATAGCAGCGTATGTTAGAGTTTGGTTTATTTGCAATACCCGCAGAAGTACTAGGTTTCGATTCCCTAAACCTTTTATTTAAATTGGCAAAGTTCCTAACAGGTGCGGTTTTTACATTTCGTAAATATGCTAAAAGTTTGTCAGTGTCGGTAAATTGTGCTGCCTCAGCCCCAAGGCGGACTGACCTATCATCTATACCGAACAGGATGCACTCCACTGCTCTTTTTCCTACTATGTCGCAACGGTTTAACAAAGAGACTTTCTCGTAGTAATATTCTTCGAGTGACTCGCCAAACTTAGCTCGCTTTGCTAACATATCTGTCAACATCTGGCCATAGTTCTCCTCTGAAGGAAACGCAGATCTAAGTTTGGTTTGCCACTCGGCCCAGGAAAACAAAAGTGTCGGCAACCCTTCGTACCACTTTTTCGCCACGCCTACAAGTTTTGGTAATGCGTAATGTATTATCTGATGATCGGACCATTCGTATAAAACTGCGCATTCGTTCACCTTTGTTAACCAATTTGATATAGTCTGGTTTTTAAGCGAAGGGTCAAATTCTGGCACTACATTAACATTCGAAAAAGTTTCCTTGCTATTCTTACGAGCGGATCCAAGATTGTCTAACAGCTTTGTAAATTGAGATAAAAACTCACGTGAAGTATCTCCTGCTTCCGGAGATCGTTGTCGTCTATGCGAAGACTCGTTGCCACTTCGTGGATCCTCCCGGGACCTGTCGCGGCGTCGAGACGGTTCCCTGGATCTGTCGTAGCGCTGCGTTGGTCCCCTGGACCTGCTGCGACGCCGTGATGCCCGCAATTCGTTGTAGTGGTCCCTGGTGCCGATGTCACGCTCACAAGAGCGACTCCGACTTCTGGTATGATTTCGCCGTAGACGGGAGCGCGACCTTATTGACGACGGACGTCGCCGTAAGTCCCTAGGTGGCGAGGGACTACGCAAGACGTGCCTTCGTGGAGTGTGTGTTTTGCTGCGTCCGCGATCAGCAGGTGGAGTTGGGTCTTCATTCACTGTTTCGGTTTCTCCCGAATTTGGAGCCCCACCATCCTCATCCATTATTCAATCTGTAAAACATAAATAAACGGACATCAAACGTTCAAAACTTTTTTTATTTTTATTGGACCTATTATTAATGCAATTTTAGGAGAAATATAAACAGGTAACATGCAAAACATACCCAAGGAGTAGCCCTGGCAGTATATTTTGAGCAAGATTCACTAATGATGCATCCAGAAGGTAGCCCTGGCTATGCCTCATCAGTGAACATACTTCGTTTTCTTATAAATTACCGTATAAAGTTACAAAACATACCCAAGGAGTAGCCTTGGCGATATATTTTGAGCAAAGTTCATTAATGATGCACCCAAAGAGTAGCCTTGGCTATGCTTCATTAGTGAACATACTTCGTTGATACATAACTAACATATAAAGTCACAAAACATACCCAAGGAGTAGCCGTGGCAGTATATTTTGAGTAAGATTCACTAATGATGCATCCAGGGGGTAGCCCTGGCTATGCCTCATGAGTGAACACACTTCGTTTACTTATAAATTAACGCATCAAGTTACAAAACATACCCAAGGAGTAGCCCTGGCGATATATTTTGAGCAAAGTTCATTAATGATGCACCCAAAGAGTAGCCTTGGCTATGCCTCATTAGTGAACATACTTCGTTGATACATAACTAACATAAAGTCACAAAACATACCCAACGAGTAGCTTTGGCAATATATTTTGAGCAGAGTTCATTAATGATGCACCCAAAGAGTAGCCTTGGCTATGCTTCATTAATGAACATACTTCATTGATACATAACTACTCAACTCAAAAATAAGGTCACAAAACATACCCAAGGAGTAGCCTTGGCAATATATTTTGAGCGTAGTTCGCTAATGATGCACCCAAAGAGTAGCTTTGGCTATGCCTCATCAGTGAACACGTTTGAGTACATAAGAATGTAGAAGGTTTAATATAATCACACAATTACCACAGAATCAATAGAAACGTGCATTTAATTTTATCAGTCTAGTCCCAACTAAACACAAAGAAAATTCAGCTAAAATCTACCCCGATTACAATGTCGTTATGCTTTATTGAACTACGACCACGTGATACTCGTATCATGGGGTACTTACGAAGCATAATCAGAGTGTAGCCCTGACCATTATGCTATCGCCAGTAATTTCGAATGCATTTCTAACATTAATCACTTTCAACTTTTTATGTAGTTAGTTACACGGTTCAATCAAAGCATAACCTCTAGTTTACTTAAAGTTTAAAGAAACTTAACCGATAAAGTAAGTACTGTGTAAGAAAAAAAAAATTTACGTACCTTAATTTATCCCACTTGCTGACTTGTAAAACTATTGTCAGGATCGCCGGTTATAAATGAGTGAAACTCTTTTACTTTTATAATGAAGTTTATTTAAATAATTTACTTTAGTTTTGTTCTTTAATATTGGTACATTATTTAGTTCTAGACAATTTTACACTTCGGAGTCTTCCAACAGAATGAATCCTCGACTTGACATCGATTACTCGAAGGTTTGTCATCCCCACTCAAGACTGGCAAAAAGGCGCCAACAGGAAATAGGGTAACCGATGTCAAGTCATTTAAGTTATTTTATCTTATTTATGTTCTTTATCTTATATTTACTGTGTACAATATAATTATAATAGATGGCTCTAAATTTACAATATTCCAATTCAATTACTTGCTTAAAAAATATAACTTTGACCTTAGTATGAAATGTTAGTTCCATATTTTACAATAGAGGGCGTTGTTTAATCAAAATATGATTACAAAGTGTACTAAAAGCTTACAATAGAGGCCACAGATTGTCATAACACTAATATTCATAAGTGGCTTTGAAACATGCCGTGACAGGAGATGATGAACGTGTTTGTGGCACTTTGGAGGCGGTAGTTGGGCGTATACTAAATAATTAGTATTTAATTTCGCTGAAATAGACAAGTGTAGTTTCTGTGTCAGGTTCTCGATGATATCGTAAATAAAGACAAAATCTTCGTTATTTTAAAATGGCAAACGGCTTACCATAAACTACTTTCTTAATTTGGGCGGGTAATGGTTTGTTTGTCACAACTTCTTATCAAATCGATTGGCGCAGAAAAAAAAGTGAAACTATGACAAAGACAACCATTCATACAATATTGATTTATTTGCTTTCCAAACCTATGGAAATTAAAAAAAAAAACTCATTTAAAATTCATTACAACATCTTTTTATATTTTTACTCAGCTGTATAACTGAACTCAATCCTTTAATTTAAAGTTAACCGTATAGTAATCATCGTTCGAGAGATTCAGTTATACTGGGTAGTTGTAACACTTGGAATTTTGTTTTACCTTTTCACCCTTCACTAATGGCTGTAAGCTGCTGGATCGATCAAACGTAGCAATAGGTGAGTGCGTACAAATTGGAAGTCCTCACAATGTCCTATTTACACAAGGCACCTCATGTTGGGTTAGGTTGACCACGCCTGAATCCATAAGGTCTTTTTTTTGCGTCTATTACATGCGACATCCTGTAAAGGTATAAATTCTATTTTTTGGAGAGATGTATGTCATTAATGTATGTATGTATGTATAACACTTTATTGCACAAAAAAAAACAATAACAATCGAAACAAAAGTCATTAAATAGTTAGACACAATTGAATTATCTAATAGTACATTTATTTATTTAGATTTGCAAAAAGTAGATTAATGTAAACGTTTGTAAGATATATTCTATCAACTTAAGCTTAGTGACATAAAATTCCTTAAAGTATCTTCCAGGCAACTTCCTCGGTAAAAGCAATCCTATATTGTATTTATTTAGTTCACTTATCTGCCGGTCACAAACAGTGATATCACGCCTTAAGCTGCTAACCAACTGTATATTGAGAAATAACAGTTTGTACGTAACAGTAGTGGAAAACCGTCTCATCCGTGTCCCTCAAGGCATACAGGAATTTATACGAGAAACACGTATATGATCTTGTGCTCAAACTAATCTGCTAGTTTCAAGCCTTATTCGTCGAATACACATTACATCTTGTGTAGTCAATAGTAGGGTACACGACATGAATTTTGTTTGATCTGAAGCAACGATGGTAATATCTCACTAACCGCGTATACTTTTATTTTTTTATCAAGATCTTTTTTTATTTAAGATCTGTCAGGAGCAGAGGACATGTCCGAAATGTAGGTTAAAAGTCCAAGGTCCATTAAAAAAATATATATTGCTCTCCCTTTGTTTACACTCCATTTTCACTCGTAAAGCCACCGCTGAAATAAATTAATTAATGCACAAAACACTCTCATTATTATTTCCAAACATTCCTTCGTTTCCTTGTGGTTTTCCTTTTGAAATGTGCCGCGGAAGCGCGGAAACGTGCAAATAGTCAGGGGCACGGTTCGTAACATACTTATTCGTACATACCCTAATTAGGATTCGGGTTAATGTACGATCGACGATAGCATATGTGTATAAGGGTGTGGCCTGTAATAGGAGCAAAAAATTAAACGGTACACTATTCAGCTCTTCAGTAATTATTTCCAAAAGGTTTTAATTAAAAAAGAAGTTTTCTTTGGATTTTTTTTTCGCAAAAGTAGCTTATATGTGCTTTTTTACTCTACTGGAGCTATATTAATAACTATTTATTTAAAAAACACAAAAAAATGATTAGTAAAATTAAAAAATCCCATAAATATCCTTTTAAACCGAAAATGCGACAACAATTATGAGTCATAACTTGAAGCAACCTCAAAATTAGCATTGACTGACGCGCTATAATTTCTGGGTGCCAAGATCCATTACTTGGAGATCATAACTTTAGATCAAAATTTCTCCCAATCGAAAAAAGATAATTTTGTTTTGGACACAAGGGGTTACTGTAGATGCTCTAAATTTATTGCTCCTATTACAGGCCACAACCTGTATACATCGACGACGTCCTTTCAACGGGGTCTTTGAAAATAGTGACGCCGGCACCGCCGGGGTGACCTTCTCCTCCAGCAGGGTCGCCCATAGCAAATAACAAAGCAAAATATGGAACACGAGATTTATTTTATCACTCATTTAAATTAGAAAATTCAAGAATCTACTCACAAGAATTTTCAATTTAATCACGAACCAGTACTTGTCTTGCCCTCAGCGAGGCTTGACCAAGAATGCCGCAGTCCACCACCACACGCGCCAAGAAATACAAAACAAAGTGGTGGTGATCGGAAGTACTGCGTAGTCGTTTAATTACTTTCTTTGTAATAACTTAAATACTGCATGCTTTACGATTAGCAATACAAATAACTTAATTTAATACTCAGTTTTAAGAACAACTGTTGCTTACAATTTAAGATTAATCTAAATCTTAGTTGTTATCCGGACGTTATTGTATTACCGCCGAATACTTGAACTAAGAAAGTAGTAAACAAATCACTTCATAATTTTGATGTTTAACCAGACATAACGTTAAATTTCTCAATCTCGCCATCTTAAAATTTATAATGCCAAATTAGAAAATTAATAAAATATTTTAGATATCAGTTAGTATATATATCACAATTATATCAATACCTCCTGTACTACTCCCAATACTTCCGAAATGAAAGTTTTGAACTAAATACTAGACGCTTGCGTAAAGTGGACAATAATCAACACTTTTTATGTTGTTATTGAACCAAAATGTACCACATTTCATATCATCCAAAGGATCAAGCATTGCGTTTTTTCATTTTTAATTATATTCCACAAATATTAAGGCATCTATTTTCGATATCAATTTGATACGGTTTAAGCTTTATAACCCGATACGAGTGTATCCGACCAATTCCGCATCTGATATTGACAGCTAACCACTAACAGGACGGCAAAGAGGTGAATTTAACGCCAATACTCTATCGATGAATATTGAAGTGAAATACTGCTCTATTCCCAGCATGTGTTAACTGTGTATTAACTGATATAGCTGGTGAAATTCCGAAATGGCTGCGACAAACTTGCTTCATCACGTTATTGGGACGCTAGTGAAACGTTCCGCATGCCTTTCGGCCTAACTTTGTATATCGGGGCATTTACCTTTCCTTGTAGAAGTTTCGGAGATGCCTTTGTGAGGCCGATAACATTGCTGGTGACTAGAAAGTCTGTATATAAAGCACCATTGAATTGACTTTGCGTAATATCTTTTAGGCACTAACTTCTTGATTATACGTAAAATATGAGTGATTAAAAACGCTGAACGACAGACAATATTTGTCTTTTAACAGTTGAGGTCTTGTAGCGAGAATCGTACGTAGATGTAGGTACATGATGCGAATGTCGTCACGGGCCTTAATTAGGTTAAGGTAATCAGAGTCGCTACCTCTACCTACGTAGAAAATTGCCTATGTCGTCCCTAAACTTTACTTATTTCCTGCTAGTATACGTTGTATCTTACAAAACTTAATTCAAATGTAGTTCTCTTAAAAGGAAGATTTTAACTATTGACAGAAGGGTAAAATCGACCTTAAAACTCGCCTTTAACCTTTTCAAACAACCTGAGTTCAAAATCAAATCATATTTAGAACACACAAATATTTCCTTTACGTAGACGCAAGCCAAATTACCTCCGGGACCGCCACAAGTGAAAAAAAAATCTGACGGTATCCTCGACACCAAATTGCAGACAATATTTCACCTGGCGTAGCATCTGGCCACACCAAATGAAACACATTTAGAGTCTCAGGGCGATATTAAAAACCTGCGAGCTGGTGTTGTAGCAACGACAAACACATTACGGAATACTACTATTATAATGTGAAAGGGGCACTGTTGGAAATGGGACAACACTGGGCCGAGCAAGCGATTTTCAATTACATCGATCGCATGATTTTCCGTGCGTGGACAACGTTAGTGGTCGTTTAGGAACTGATTCTAAAAGTTGTCTAGTATTGATAGGTACGTTTGTAAATAATTGTTTCGGTATTGACCAGCTACAGAGAAGTCTACTTATGTACTTAAAAAATGATCGATTCGATTTATTAATCGTGAAATTATCAATTTATATTTCGACATCGATTTTTTTATTTAGCGACGGAGTTAAACAAGCTTATGGCCCTGTTTGATGGAAATCATCACTACCACCATTATATAATTAGCTCTCTCGGCAAGCCTCGTGGTCTAAACACGATACTCGAATAAAAAAAAACATACATTATGTAACGATTGCATACTATGTATTAGTGTGCGTGACTTAACAAAGTATTATATTCAAATTAAAGTATATAATTTCACCCAAGCCGAGGATTGGTAGCTATTTTCTAAACATGGGAAATTCACATTTATTATGTCAGTAGGATCCATTACGTCATTAGTACGACAGGTTGGACCCAGGATTTTTTGTACGAAAGAGAAATCGCCGTAAAAGCTATTAAAATATAACGCCACTAACTCTTCCCGCCATTGTCGAGCGAATGTCCCGTTGCGTTGTTCAAGATATGTGGCTGCCTTTAATGCGCAATTTTTCTCTCCAATGACTTGTTAGATGAATTTTTAGGGTTGTGGGATTTGTGATTTTTAAACTATCACGGTGGCAAACAAGCGTATGAATTGATAGCTAGAGGCAAATACAGGTGTGTCATTCGCAATATGGCGCATTATGGGGGGCTCTGGCGATCTTGCACACCAGGAACACAATACCACTATCCACCACCACCACCATATCAGCCGAAGGACGTCCACTGCTGGACATAGGCCTCCCCCAATTTAATGGACGGTAAATGCCATAATCGCTACGCTTGGCATACGGGTTGGCGATCGAAGTATCTCCACCGCACTCCAGGGATGCTGCTGCCCATCCCCCGGTGGTCTTGGTCGCGGTACAATAAATGAGAAATATGCCAAAGCTATAAAGGTAAATATATACGTTTTTAAATATATTTTGTACAACCCTCTATTATATTTCCTTACTAGCCTTTAGAGTAAATAAATACCTAACAGGTTTTCATATTAAACATCCAAAGCAATTTATATTTCACAAAATACCTTTCCCAATTGGACTGTTTCCTGTATTGCTGTAATGGCGGCACAAAAACATGTGCAAAAGGATAAAGACCGAACAATTTCATTAACAAACAAGCAGCGGAAACGTGGAATGTGAATTTTAAAGCAATTTATTACATTTCAGGTTATAACGTGTGGATTCAATATTCGACGTAAATCTGTATTTGCATGCATGTCATGTACATTTATTGTAGGAACGATGTCATTTGCTTCAATTCAGGGGTGTTTGTTATTCACAAACCGACACGTCCTCACCTCTCACCCGTTTTTATATGGAAACTGTCAAATGTCATTTGGAAAATTTTGACAGTTTGAGTTTTGACACGGAAGAAACGGGTGACGTGCAAGGTGACAGGTGAGGACGAATCGGTTTTTGAATAACAGGGCTGTTTAGCTGTTTCACGCCATTTTAATATTCGGCGTAGAATTTTGCGTCCGAATCAGATAAACGAGTGATTATGACTGGAAAGGACTGATCATAAAAATCTGACCAAATAATATTTTTGGTACACGCTTTTATTACCGACTGTACATTTTTTTATACCACGTTGATGGCAAACAAGCATACGGCGCGCCGGACGGTAAGCGGTCACCTGGACACCTGCAACTTCAGAGGCGTCTTTTTCTTCCACAATCCTCAACTACCTACTCTATGAGAGGGCCCTCCTAAGAGTTCAAACACGACGGGTTTATCTTGTGTAGTTTAGGAGTTGATATGGCCACCATCTGCCTCCATTAATAAACCAGCTCAGTGGTATTACAATATTGCATTGTCATCGAACTAACATACTGGTAAGTATGCCGAACAGTCAATGGGTAAAAGATACGAGTAACAGACTGGTCTAAAATTAAGTTGCAAGATTTGACCCGAACAATATAGTCGAACATTTTAACAAAAAAATGACTTCAACATAGTTATTCGTCCAATTGTTGCGCACATACTGGTTTGCTCATGGATGTCATTGTCAGAAGTGGACCAAATCAATATGGGTCCACACGGTAAGCACCAGATTTCAAATGAAAAAAGTATCTTTAAAATCGTTTCACCCAGTCGTAAGTTCTGAGGTAGCAAATTAAAAAAATAAACTGTTGAATTAAGATCTTCCTCCTTTTTAGAAGTCGGTTAAAAAGAGGAAGAACATACCACTGGGCACATATTCCATTCCCTGCTCTCCTACCCTGGTACTGCTGAAGACTTGGACGCCTTGACACCTTACATATCTGCATGTCTTAACGACCCCTGTCTAATCAGCTGTACGTTGATTGTCTTCTATAAATATTTAAGTATTGCCATACGATTAAATACATTTATTGTGTGGAGTTTTTTTATATTATTAATACACGTTAGTTGCTAACGCTCGCTACTAACAATGTTTTAATCCCGGTTTTAGAGTACATTTAGGTTCCAAAGTTCACTTTAATTCGATACGCGGTTAACAAACGTCTAAATTTACATATACATACTAGGCAAATAGAATTGCCACGGACATGTGATATTTGATACGAAGATAGGATCTCAGATTTGGGTCCATAATCCTTTGACGTAGGCACGGGGTTCGTAGTAAACATACATAAAATAAGGCATGGTTTCCATTTCCATTATTTACAGGTATAAATTGTATTAAAGACTAGGGTGATTTAAGTCTTCGATCACTAAAGTTACACTATAGAAACCCGCGAGAAAATAAAAACGATCATATACCCGTCCTGACCCCATTAATTCAAAGTCAAAGTCAAAATATTCGTTAATCAAATAGGCCTAGCAACAAGCACTTTCGAATAGTCAGTTACGAGCATAACATTGTATTGAGTTAATTATTTCGAGCAATTTATTGATTGTTTACACATTATTAGTGTAAAAAAGATATCTAGACATTTTCTAGAATAAAATCAAAATTCAGGAGGAATTGAATACCATGGGTCGTCCCCTGGGCGTCCATAAACCACAGTTTAAGTAACCCTGGTATGGACCAGTGGTACTAGAACCGTAGCTTATGGAAGCTACGGTTCTAGTAACCATCACGAACGTCTTGAGCTTGCTTGCCACCGTAGTTGTAAAAAAACAACAAGAACAATTTGTACATTTCCTGACGCAACTAATTTCTACTATTATTTATTTAATCGTATGGCATTTATTTACGAACCGTGAGATCTTCGACAAGACAAGTACGGTTGCCAGTTTTTGTTGCACTTTTAGCACCACCCAGGGGTCACGTGTAGGGTAACGTTAGGTACTCCCTACGGACGTAGGTAGTGCAACTTTGACCCCCCTTTGTCAAGTGAGTGAGCAACTTGACTGTTAGAAGTTCTCAAGCCGCCCGAAGGCTAACTTGGCTTAACGACGGCTTAACGTGCCTTCCAAAGCACGAGAGCGCTCAGTTAGTAACCACTCAAAGCGGTCACCCATCCAAGAACTGACCTGCGCTCACATTGCTTAACCTCGCATACCGCACGCGGTTGGCGAGTGCCGCTGGGCCACGAGCGCTCTATTTCTACTATTAATTTCACGTCTCAAAAGTTTAATACATACTTTACAAAAACAGAGTTATAATGATTTTATATAAAAATGCCCTGCATGTGTTACTCCCCTTATAGTAGGCCTTTCTAGCTTTAGTCCCCCGCTCGAAGTAATCATAGAAAAATTGGAAAGGTGCAGAAAAATTGGAGAGGGGCGTCTTTTCCATCGAAACATAGATCTATTTTCAGGACGAGGTCTTTGGCTAAACATTGTGACGTACAGTGTACATAGTCGTGATTTATTCTAGAATAGTAAAAATATAACTATGAATTTTTGGGTAGGCGTGTTAAAAGTTTTAGTGGAGATCTTTTATATTAAAACTTAGTAGGCAACATCACGTCAACATCCACCGGTCTTGTAAGGTCCAATGGTATTCCTAGCTGAAAAAGTATTCTATCTGTTGTTGTCATCTTTGGCACAGAATAAGTAATAAATAGTACAAGTACAGAAGTTTCTCTGTTAACAAATCCCCCGTTTAGGTATGCCAAACGTGCCTAAACGTGGCCATCTCTTTCTATCGCACGCAACGCGCTCTTTCGAGACCCCGCCCTCAGCGCTAGGGTTACCACCAGCGAAAACCTATTTTAATATATGTACTGTTGTTTACAATACTCGTACAATTACGAATAGTACTTTTAAGGTTTCGTAGCCAAAATGGTGAAAACGGAACCCGTCCGTCCGTCGTTTCGTCTGTATGTGATAGCCGATGTACTTACTCGGAGACTATAAGCACTACAAATACAATTAAAACATTTAGCAGGAAGGTGTGTTCTACTCGTATGAACAGCTACGTAAAAGTGATGTGAAATGACGCAAAAATATTAAAGTAGGGGGGCACTCCATACATGTAACCAGGGGATACAAAGATTTATATAATTTTTAAAGTCTTTATAAGTTTCTTAGAACTAACGTTTTCATTTTCGTTTTATTTTATGTCAACCGTTGGTGAATACCAAACTCAATGACTGTCAGTTTTTTCAACATTTTAAGATAAAGACTGTCAGTTTTTCAACTTTTTAAGATAAAGAAAGACTTAGAATTTGGGTAATTATATAAAGATATTTTTTATTCAATAATGCTGTAGTTTTGACATTATTATTTAACACGAAACGGATTATTGTAATATCGTATAGTGGTACAGCAGCGCGTGCAATCCGTAACGCTGCGCCGCAACCGTTGAATAGTCACACGACGTGTGAGCGGGTGGCCGCATGTACTTTGCGCGGCGCGATGACGTCACGGTAGTAAACCACCCCTGTCTTTGGGAAGGGACAGCATCAGCTGGACTCTTTGGACTCGGTGGACCGGAAAGCCAGGAGATTGATAGGCGACGTTGCACTCGTTGGAACCAAACTCCAAAATTTGGAGTATCGGTGGAGAGTCGACTATTTTGGAGTGTGCCGCTATGCTTATATCGAGAACAGTATGTAACCTCGATAAGTGGTTGTCGCATAAGGCGTAAAACTGGTAGATGAAAGCACTCTATAGAAATTATACTTTTATAAATAAATAAATAAATATTGGGGTACACTATTACACTAATTGACCTAGTCCCAAATTGAGCAAAGCATGTATATAGTCGTCTATTTCATTACACATAGTATGTAATGAAATAGACGACTATTTACATACTTATATTTAAAATAATAACTCAAATACATAGAAAAACATCCAATGATTCGTGCCCATCACACAAATAATGCCCTGACCGGGATTCGAACCCGGGACCTCCGGCTTCGTAGACAGGTTCATTACCAACTAAGCCCAAGAAACTGATGAAACTGAAGTTGAAGTTACAGTCATCATTGATTTTTAATTTCAAATAAAATATAGAAGACCTTGAAAATACAACCCAGGAACCAATTTATTCTTCCTCAATAACGTTAGTAAAATAGTGTTAAATAGTACGTAAATTACGTATTTTATTACCTAGAACCCACTAGAAAACATTATTTAGTGGCGTAAAGAGAACTCAGCAAGTGATATTCGCATGTTGCTGTCAAATTTATGGTTCATTTTACTTTCAAGAGCTGGAAGCGATAGTATACGCTGAACTATAATTACTTTGTCTCTCCTTTACTATATGACATGTCATTAGAAATAAAAAAGAAAATTAATATAAACACATACAAAATGTAAAGTCAGCATCACATATAAAGTAAGCAAACCTAGCTTCGTTGGATGTACAGTGTTTGTTTTTTATCAATGTTTATTGTAGTGGCCGGCGGTTAAGAAGTCAATCCTGACACCTGTCATTTCCACAGATTTTATAACCGAAAAGTCACTTTGAGGTTATAACCTGTATGGAAATGACAGGTGTCAAGATTGACTTCTTAACCGCCGCCCACATAGCATCAAGTTATGATGAACTATAAGTATGCTGTCAAATTCAAGAACGAATGAGTGAGCAATAGGTCGACTTCTGAAAATGGAACGCGAACGCTTTGTTATAACAAACCTTGTAAATTTACAATTACTGTCAGGTGGAGTTTAACTGACTGCAGTTTGGAAAAGCACCCGTGGCAGATAGGAACGAATCCACTATTCACCGAGCCAAAATGACATACAGTTAGCTACAGAAGTGTCTAATTTCGGACTTAGCTTATTATTGGCTATTAAAATAAAATTTGTTTATTACATAGATACATAAACTCACGTTCTCAAAAGGAGTAGGCAAATCACACGAAAAAGATAATTTTCAGTGCAACTTTTATCTATTGCAGATTTATAGATGAAGAAAATGAAATATTGCAATGTCAGGTTGCTAGCCGATCGCCCACAAAAAAAATGCAACTGAAATCGTCTAGCTCTTGAATTTTACGGATCAATCCAGGGACTTAGATGTCTTCTATGTATTTAAGTATATATCTATAAAATATATCGTTCATAACACAAGCCTATTGAGCTTACTATGGGACTAGTTTGATTTGTGTAAAATCCTCCCCTTACAATTAGTAATTAAAAAAAAAATACTTCAGTAACGCCCTTTAGTGAGCAACTTATTTTACTTTAACAAGTTGTGATAGTAAAATATCATAATTTTATCATATGTTTAATTACATAATTTGTTTTCACATATACGTTAAATACTTATTTCTACACTTCTTGGGTAAGCCGTACAGTAAAGTATTTAGAAGTCAATGAGTCGTGCAAAACTTTCGAATCCAACAGTACGATATTAGAAGAGAACGCTAAGTAAATAAACATGTACACCGACCACCAATACACGCGCCAATACGTCCGGCGTCCGTTTCCGAGTTAATTTTAACGCAAGCGTGCCAATCTACGCCTGAAACAAAACGTCATAAGTTTAATACAGTACACGCAGCACATATGATCTTTATATTCCTGGAGTTTACTCTTAGAAATATAGGTATGTACTGCCAATAAATCTCGCCCACTATTCTATATTACACCTTTCTACAGAAGACTGCAACTTTGAATTCCTGACATTAAGATCGCCAGAGCTCCTGCACTCTGTTGTATTGAGAGTGAAGGAGGGAGGGCCTACAATTTGCCTTTAACTGTTAACACATCGGTTCCCAACCTGGGGGCATAATTACCCTCTTGGAGGTAAAACAGCCATTCCTTGGGGGTAAATGACTAGGTATCGAAACTGGTTAAATATATAGGGCTATTTTTAGGGCTGTTTGTGGACTCCGGTCTGTTTATGCTTGCAAGGGCATAGTAAATACTTTAATACTAGTGTTATTTTATTGTGGATTGACGAGAGACCACCCGGTTCTGGATTAGTTTTTTGTTATTGACGTTTAGTTAGAGACCTTATAAATCTCTAACAATATAAAAATAACGCTGTTTTTCATTACTTATTTTGGTTTTGACGCTAGGACACCATGTCCATCTCTTAGGACTTAGGAATAATTATTATTTATCGTATTTGGACGAACAGAGACAATTTACATCTCCAAGATATTAAATTAATTGATATACTTTTTGTTAATTCGGATAGAGACCGTGTACAATATACGTCCCTAATCTAAACACAAGGTAGCGTGTCCAGCCAAGTTCATCCCAGGAACTGGCGGACAGCAGCCGTGTGTTATATTACACGAACCGTTTGGAGCCACTTTTGACCCCACAATAACTCCAAATCTATCTAACATAAAAACATGAAATTTGATACATATATTAAAATCTGTTACAACGACTAAAACCCCAAATTTCATAAATATAGGTTTAATGGTTATTGAGATAATAAATTCCAAAAAACGGCATTTTTACCACTGACTAACTGACTGACTGACTGACTAGTAATAAAAAACCTAACCTAGTTCCAGGTGACCTAGAAAGCTGAAATTTGGCATGCAGCTTGGTAATTATATTATATACACCAGAAAACAGTGATTTTATTATTAGTTTTATTTTTATTATTATTTATGCTAGTTACTTCGGAACTCCGTCATTTATTAACCGATTTGGAAAATTCTTTTTTTGTTTGAAACGGTATACTTCCGGCGTGGTCCCATTGTCATCGGGTCAGAATCCGATCATAGGGTCCAGGAGAAATCGAGGGAACTCTTCAAATATAGCATCATAATATAGGTGCACCTATAGCGGTTTGGGTATTTTGTGTAGTAACTCGTGCATTCGCTCTGGGAAAGCACCATTGGATGAAGTTAGACAAAAAGTAATGATATCCCATCAAGAACATAAATGTGAAAATGGCAGCTAAGTTCACCGACAAAAGAATTGAGATCTAAATGGGCGCCAAGTCCCGTAGATTATCTGAAAAGTTGCCAAGTTTGGCACTAGATTGTTTACAGTAAAACTAATTTACTGCGGCTTAATGCATTTTGAGCTTTACCATCGCAGTTTTTTAAAATCTTCACCAGCTTTTATGGTATTATACATACTTCGTAGAAAACTGCCAAGTTAAGGCTCAAAATGCATTAAGCCGCAGTAAATTAGTTTTACTGTAAACAATCTAGTGACAAACTTGGCAACTTTTCAGATAATCTACGGAACTTGGCGCCCATTTAGATCTCAATTCTTTTGTCGGTGAACTTGGCTGCCATTTTCACATTTATGTTTTGATGGGTATGTACTTACTTTGTAAGTTTATTTTTATTGAATGATTTCATTATTACTGTTGTTTTTTTTAAATCATGTAATTCACGTTATGACATATATTTGCAGAATAAATATTTGATTTTGATTTAATTAGCGGTTATTTAAATGGAGGGTAAAATCAGTTTTTACACAAACACCACGGGGGAAACATAACGCATCTTCAAATAAAAAAACAGTTCGGTAACATGCTTGCCACTCCTCTGAGGACGCGAGTGTTCATAGGCTACAATGCCTGCATTCCTTTATAACCCCGTTTGTTAACATCGTTGCATTAACGTAAGACATTTAAAATGCGGAATGCTTATTCTGAAATAGAAATGAATTCATTCATTGAGCCACATCTAGAATTAGTATTCAAACATTTGGCATATTCCCTATCTGAGGCTAAAGTCAAGCAAATACCGAAGACTGTTCTAACTTCCGGCCGCAAATAACTCGGCAACCAATGCAATCCAAACCTGGTAGTCTATTGTTGTTCGTCTCTTCTGATCCTAAACACATTTTAATGTTGTGTCGCTTTCGCTGAGCTCGCTGGTTGCGCAGAACTGAAATGGTGGAACAAAATAAAAATTAAAAAATATTTTAAACATAAATATCATTATTTTAAAGATAGATCACAAGGGCACTTTTTTTTAATTAAAAATCGGATTGCTCTTGGCCACCATCTTTACAAATCACAACGTGAATTATACAATTTAAAAAAATGACAATAATAATAATGATTATTTCTAAACTATACTGATCAAAAAACTTTTGTCAGTATTGTCTTCGGTTCCCGCTACTGTTACACATTAAATGAAACTATAAAACGGATAATACAATTCTACACGCGATTAAATCCGTTTTATAGACGAACAAAACACGACGTTTTGTACAATTAAAGAAACTGACGATAGTAATCATTATGATTTCAAAACTATACTGTTTAAAACAAAAAGTAAAAGGTAATATTACGGACGTATACGGTCTCTGTGCGAATAAACAAAAGTATATAAAATAAATTAATGTTTTTGAGGTAAAGACTGCCGACCGGCTACAGCTAGTTGGCAGTAACCCTGCCTACGAAGCTGGTTGGCCTGGGTTCGAATCCCGGTCAGACCAATTTATTTGTGTAAAATTATACTACTGAAGTTTCAGCCGTTGCAGTAGTATATATGTTTCACATAACTCACGAAAGTTTTAATTTAAGTATTGTGTAAAATTGATTGAATCATTCACATAGGTACAGTCAAAGGCATAGATATGAATACTTTTTTGGGCCTTATTTCAATAGAAGGTGAATAAATGTATACATATTGGTGCCCTTGACCGTACATGACAATTAGACAGAAATCATAGCCAAGTGTGTTGCCGACTCTAAAGTAATTTGAGGATTGGGCATATTGACAGCTAGAGACAGATGCGGAGCCCGCTTTCTCAACACTGCGCATCTTCGGTAGCTCTGTTAACCTTTGTCACCAACAAGAACACAACACCATATCAAATACTACGGTCTTTCTTTGCTTCCGTCACACCCATATATTATCAGAAAATATTATCTTCCTTAAACAACCTTAACAACAACAACTACACAACAACATAACACATACAACAACAACAAACACAGCCGAATGACTGGACTGTCCAATGTCTCGGTTAACAAAGAAAAAAATGTTTCATAATCATTTTCAGCCTGAAATTCCGCCACTGCAGAGCATACCTTGGCTTCTTTACGCTCTTCGGATCTCGTCCCGGTCCTAAAAAGGCGATAAGCTTAATAATTATAAATAAAAAAAAAGAACTAACCTTCATAACCGACATATGAGTACATCACACACACCATGAGAAAACACTCCGGAAACTTCTTCCTATAAATCATTCAAACTTAAACTTGCAAATTTTCAATAAGTAATTAATAATACAAAAACCCTATTCAGTTTACGTAATACACAACCAGGATATCGCGTTCTTGAAATTTATAATTCCCAAATTAAACCTATCAAAACTCACGCCCGTAATTTGTCAAACTAGCGTAAAGGAAATAGTCACTTTCCGTTCTAGGGATGAAGTGGGCCGAATTCGCGCCGTTCGAACCTTGACCACATGCAAGCAACGGGAACGCAAACGAGCTCGCGCGGAAATCAATTCGCGTTATCCATCAATATTAGCTACTTAGTTCTGGATGTATGGTACCTGTAACAGGTACGGGGGAGGGCGGGAGCCTGGAGCCAGTGCATCCGCGGCCGCCGGAGTGGGAGGACGCGCGCGCGATATCGTGAGTGAGCTGGAAGTGTTAATGTCGAAGTTTCAACGGTTTGTTTCAATTTGGTTTTACGGTGTGCATTCAGGTGAGAATCTTTTTAAGTATAAATTAATTTTAGTTTTACTTTAATAGTTAAGAATAAATTAGACTAGATAAAAAGTTGGAAAAATATTATAAAACTTCGCTCAGTCATAGAAATAACTAAATAAACAATTATTGCAATCAAAATGTAAAACAATCATTATTTGTAATTATTTTTTATAATTCCTAACAAACAAATAAATACATATTGATTGAGCTGTGTGATTTGATAACGTATCACCCACCTCAATTATTTAAATTCCAAAAACTCAATTTATACAGACAATTTTGATTAGATATTGACCGAATCTATTAAAAATATAGACATTTAACCCAACACCAAAGTCAAGTATTCACAAGGCCAATATCTGGAAGATAAATAAAGAAGTATATTTTTGCATTGTTTATGATAATGCTGCCCCAGATTTTAAGTAAATGGGGGAGCAAGATGTATCATTCATTCCCGTAATAAAAATCAGCTTGAATCATCGACGTAATGATTGCGAAACACCCGTCCAAATATATTTAGAAAATCATTAAAAACGGGAATAAATAAATGGCGCTTTACAGCTTCCTATACTCGTTCCTACGTTAAACTTAACTACCTTAGCATGGCGGGAATTACACACTAAACTTTATGAAATAGTTTGTTTTAATTTTTGCCTATGCCCTAATAAACTAAAGTTGCCAATTTTAGCATACTTAATACAACACATTACGTAAATATCCACTGTTCATTGACTAAGAAACTTAAGAGCACGTTTGTAAGGAAACTCAATATTTCCGTTTTCAATTTTCTTGTCAGTAAATCGCCCACCGCTGTGCACATCAAAATTACCGATAGGTATCTTCTATTATTGTCAACTCGCTCATATTTGGAGCAAACCAACTGGGAAAGTACCTCCAAATTTACAGAAGACCGCAATCCGTAACACCAATACTTGCTATGTAAATATAAGGTGTTGCGTTCCTGGTGGTACGAGTAAGTATACCTTATATGTTATTATGTCCTTATACATATACCTTATATGTAGCTCCCGAGAATGCGCTGTGTTGAGAATAAGGGACGCGCATTTGTCTCCAGCTGTCAAAACAACGAATCCACAAATCAGAAAAGTGTCAGCAATGCGCATGGCGTTATTCTGGAGTCGCAAGCATCCATAGGCTACGACGCCTGCTTACCATCAGGCATGCGTATGCTTGTTTGTCACCATCGTACTATTACAAAAACCTAACAGGTATAACCTTTGTTTCTGGAATTTAAGCCTCGAATAAACGAAAAAATCAACCATGCAACTCTTTTCTTCTGCCGGGCACTTGTCTCAACTCGAAGATGAGAGTATTAAAGTTCCCTCGTCTGCTTAGCGAATTATTCATAAGTTAAAGTACTTCATATTCTTCTGAAGGTTTCTTCAAGACGTTTTACCATCAATAATAAGCTTATTGGTATGAATCCAGAATCCAGATTTCTATAACCAACTAGGTACTCTAGAAGTAAGTATATCATTTGACGTTTTTAACCAGTGTTAAGCTAGTGTTAGCTACTGGTTTTCGGTGAACATTGCGAGGGTTGAGCGGACAAACCCGATAAATCGAAATTCTTGCTTTTGAAATAAGGAATAAATAAATAAATAATAACCAAATCGGAGACATTCTGCAGAAAGGCCAGGTCAGCAGTACCCTAAATCGGCGCGCATGCATGAAGAATGTTATATAAGTAGCAAGTGGAAATCCGTGATCTCTGCCTACCCCTCTGGGAAACAGGCGTGATTATATGTATGTATGTATGAAATAAGGACTCAATCGTTACGCATAGTTCTATTTTCAAAAAACCTCTCACGCGACTTATCGGGTTTGACCACGCACTCCTCGATTACGAAACCGGCCTGATCCCAACACGATCTAGTTTGAACGCCTATCTTATTTATATATCATTCTTATTTTGTCAACATAAAATACCAGCATATGCTCCGATTTGTCAACTTTGTTCTTAGGCATATAAAGAAACAACAGGAAACCCGTAGTTGCGATTACAGGCATATGTATAGGGCGGGTGAACTAAAAAAATAAAACTAGTCCCTCAGTTAGAATGTGAAAAAAATATTAAAGACGTTTTTTTTCCGTTATCAATTATATTTAAAATAGAAGATATAGCCCTTTAAGTTCCGTGTGACGTGATGTCATGAGTCCTCACTCCCGAGTTTTGATGCGCTTTATCTTAGTATTTTTTTACCCATAACACTACCCAATTATAGACCGATGAACGGAAAATATTACACTGGGCTGTCTTATAGAAACTCGTCAAACTTTGCATAACATTATATTTTAATGATCAGTGCTCACGAATACAGAGGCTTGGTGCACCCACCCATCGTATTAACCAAATTAAGCTTTTCTCAAGAACGCAACATCACTAGATATGTCCATTACGGGTCCAAGGTATCGGCCAATGCTACGGATTCACACTTTTAAGATTATTTTCGAATGCACTTCATATCTCGAGGCGTTCTCTATTTGAATTATCTATCAACAGAACGGCCAGCCAGCAGACGATGTTGAGAAAGTGTGAACCCATAGCGATGGTCGATAGTACGCCAATTGATTATATATTTGTCTGGCTTCGGTAATAATTTATTACCATCAACAACACAGTCTGTAATGGCGCAATATGAATCAACTAGGCGTTATTTTCTCCACTTACTTGGTTATTTTCACTAGCTGAATAATTCTCTTGTTTTTTTTGTACCAAGTACGATTTGTACCGTAAATTACAGCAAACTATGTGAGTTTTGCCACGTCCCCTGTAGCGGGGTGACCTAGTTCGATGCGATTCAAAAACTCTTGTTTTGCTTTGGAATTAAGCTCTAAATTACATGCATGGGCATGGTATTTTATCAACACATTCAATAGTTTCAATATATCGCAAACATTTTGAAGTCCGCCCTAAAATAATTTATGTTTACATGAAGTCTTCCTTATGGAAAACTGAACTGGTCTTCCTCCTGGAACTGTACTGGTATTCCTTTTATATTAAAATTACTAACGAATTTATCTATATACGTTAAGATGGTAAGTTCTATGAACATATAATATTCATATGCCAAATTTTATCTAAATCCTATTTTGTAAGGTTAAGTAAATATCGATACATTTATAATTTTAATAGGATATCACAATTCCTGCTTCAATATGAAATGAAATATCTAAAAGCATTTGGTTCCGACAAGCAGGTATCATGAATGAATGAGCAGTTAATTTCGTATCCCGATGCAACAAGTGAGGCTACATTGTGGAGCTAGCGTCCGTGTTATTAATTATATGCCAGGCTAAATAAATGTATAATACGATGAAAATTTATGTTTTCAGTTAGAGTGGAACTATACACTACGGTATTTTATTATTAATATGTATAGTCTAATCAGCATTTTTTACGAAACATCTAAAAAGCTCGCTTTGTTCGAAGTTTGTAGAGGAATATGACTAATGACATAACAATTTTCTGAAGTCAAACTAAGATATTTTTACCCCTTCATGTATTTCACATCTTTTAAATACACCGGATATTTATCGTAATATATTTTATTCGAACTGGCTCGGAAATGGTCGTATTTTAGTTTGAAAAACGAATACCTAATTTTTTACCGCCCAAATTTAAAAAGTTAAAACTCTTCCCCGCCCAGGAGTATAGTAATCCTACCAAAACCCATTATTTCCCGCTGCGTAAAATTTGATGGATTGTCTAACCCGGTTTCTTGGTCAGAAAATCCCTTACTTTCCGAGCCTCGGCAATAATCTATAATTTTTTGCCGTTGTTAAAATAAATACCGAATTATGTAAATCTCAAGTAAGAGATCTTCTGGAGACGTCAAAAAGGTGTAATTTCCTTATCAAAGTAATTAAAAATCGTCCTTATATGATATCCTGAGTAAGCGACTTAAATTTTGCTCCGAAATGGCACATTTTTTTACCACGATTGAGGCATACAAGTCTGCATCTATATTTTTTGCACTTGATTATAAGTAGTGCCAGGGAAGAAGACGTTTTTTTGCCATATTCTACGCAAGCAAATGCGGTAGCGGCAGATGCTTGGCAGGGGCCCGGTTTACAAATCACATCATCACTATAATTAACCTAAGAGGCTAGTATCCTAGCAGTGTAGCAATATCCATGTTTCTTTCTTTGACAGCCTAATACGACACGTTTACTTTTTCCTTGATTTGGTCAATATAAGTTCTTCTCGGCCTTTAACACTCAAAGCTACAAGGTTACAAAAACTTACAAGTGAAAACTGGCAACGCTGAAGAGCTTAACCATTAACAACGGGATTTTGACCAATGTTGCAGATTGTTTAGATGAGATTAATTTACCCCTGAAGGTGCTGATGTTAGACTTGAGCATTCACTTGTGACAGATTATCGAGGGAATTTGTCAAACTGAACAATAAACAGAGCAAAGCATAAAGCCAAATATCGCTACGAACATATCGTTAATAATGCTCGTCAGGAAGTGTGGGATGGAGACGGAAGGAGGCGGACCAGAAAAAAATGCTCGGCTTGGCAAAAACCTCGAAGCAAATTTACTTTCGTTTGCTATTGTAATGCACGCTAGAATGCTCACTAGAGCACTTATGTTTATTTTGTGAGTTTTAATATGTAATGTAATAATCCCTAGAATGCTGGATTTGACTATCAGCTCCTTCATGAGAAGGCGCTTGCCGATTATGCCTTGGATTGTTTATATCCATAGTGTCTTGAATCACGCTTCTTAAATAAAACATGTCAATTCAATTCAATTCAATTTATTTGCAACCATGTACATACAATAAAGACATGCAACTTAATGCTAGGTACAAGCAGTACAGGGACCCTGTTAGGGCGCAGCAAGTAATTATAATTTAATTTAAATGCAATTCATAAAATATACGCTAAGATAAAAAAAAAACATTTCCCAATATAATAAAAAAAATCTTAACCTGAAATGGAAAATTAATAAAGAGATAAAAATAAAAAAAGTTAAAAAAAGGTCAATGTCATGCTACCTTTTGTTTCTGAAGAACTTTAAAACACGAAACCTCAATGAAGAAAACACATAAACATTCCGGCCGTTGGTGAAAACCATGTGAAATAATATTTGGTAGTTTTAGAGTCCCCTTATGTGGGCCTTTGCTGTGGACGTACCTCGGCTGATATGATATGAAGTTTTAGAGTGTAAATTATATATTTGTAGAGGGTAATAAAGGAGTGAAGTTTAAAGTTTTAGAACACAGTAATCAAACGACGACATATACTCCAGATCAACTTCCCCGTACACTTCGCAAAGAACAGGGTGGCCGACATTAATTTGCCGTTTGCTAAAACCAATATTAACTTATTAAAGCCTAACCGGATTATAAGTTAAGGTTGACTACAAAGGATATTTCTCAAGAGACTGCTTATCTTGGTTTGGCTTTATTCCAAAACTCTGCAGAGATTAGACATGGCTGCTCGAAGCAGATTTTATGTGGCTTCACATTTTCTATTCGGTTTGTCAATTAGGGGAATCGAAAACATTAATTAACTGCTCCACAGGGATAAGGTTAGAGATAATTGGGATATAAACTAAACGCCATTTAGTCAAACATTTAGCAATAATATCATTGGTAACCCAAAAAATTTAAGTACATAGTGTAGGTACCTGAGCAGCAAACTCACAGTGTCATTTTTTATGAATGGAAAAACCTACCAACAATTTCATAGGGAAGTAAGTACGATAATATGGCAAAACTAAATAACCTAAATAATTGATAAAATAGATCAAATCAAATAGTTGGAAACTGATAAACGCCTGGTTATGATGAAAAACTCTTTACTAAATGTCTTTAAAGACGCTTTCAAAATAAAGATTCACCTCTGTTCGTAAGATAATCAGAATAAATCTAGCACGAATCTTTTATCTCAATCATGCTAATCACAGGAACGGGATTCAAAAGAAAATAATCTATTTTTGGAGAGGCATCCAGAGCCGGCGTTTCAATGTTTCAGTAGATCAAGAGTGATCTCGAGAACCTTTTGGGATCCGGCCAGGGTCAGAGCTTGGTTTCAAGTTACGACTGCGATACGACTTCGACTCAGAAAATATATCTACCTAAACTTAATGCAAAAATCCGGATACACTTTAAAGTGAAAAGTAAAAGTTATTAATTCTTCAATTTAGGCATATTATATGCACCTGTGAATGTCGTAAATTACGACCGGTTCGGAAAAAATAAACTTCTGTCACTTCCCTACAAAGTACCTATATCCGTTTTTTGCTTTTGAGTGTATTTACTCGTACCCACAACATAACGGTATATCCGTTTAGTAATAATTTCATCAAATAGAAATACAAGGTGGGCCCTGTAATAGGAGCAAATATTTAAAAGGACGCTTCCTTAGAGCATCCGCACTATCCGCAGTAACTCCCTGTGTCTCAATATTGTTTATTTTTTATTCCATTCGAAGAAATTTTGATCTAAAGTAACGACTTTCAAGTAATGTATCTTGATACCACGAGATTATAGCGCGCCAGTCAATGCAGTTTTTGAGGTAGTATCAAGTTATGAATAATAACATAATACCTTTTGTTTTTTTTTGTTTTAAAAGGTATTTTTGGTATTATATATTTTTTTTTGGTATTTTTATACTAAATCGTTATTAATATAATTCAAGAAGAGTAAAAATACACCTAACCTATTTTTGAATAAGTAATTTTAAGAAAAAACTTTTTTTTGACTGGGACTATTTGGATATTATTTGGTCTTGGAAAAATCTTTCACTCTTCGCTAATGCTGCGATTCCGTACCGTCACCGTATTTTGAACACCGGTGTGGCCGTACCGTTAATCGTTATAATTATCCAGCCTTATTATGAGAGGTGGTGTACAACGTTTTGTATGTCATCAACTGATCATCAATGTACATTTTTAAGCCGAAACATTGTGAGCGGTATATGTAGTTTTCTTTAATCTGAATTATATGATAGGAAAAATGTACATGCTTATTTTCATAACCAATTCACAGTTGAAAGAGTGTTGGACAAAGAAGAATTCACCGTTGAAAAAGATGCTTATTATTGGTACCTATTTCAAGTCTTCGCTAATACTAGAGTGAAATCTTTTGGAAGTCGTCCCATGTGAAGACACTCGTTACATCTACGTTGTATACGGATGTTTCGATTCCCAGCGAGAGATCTTCGCAACATATTACTTATTAACCGTGGTTTGTAACCTTCTGGCCTAGGAGTGGTTTAAAGTGAGGCCATTTACTCGGTATATTTTTAGGTCTATTTGACCGCTCGAGAAAGTTTACGTTAATGAAGTGACTGCAAACTGCTAGGTGTGGTACATACTTTGTAAAAAGATGTTAAATATGCAAATTATATTTTCCGACATTGGAATTATGACGAAGAGGATTTTCATGTTTTCATCAAATTATACTAGTAATAAATCATTTTACTATTGGAGAAGCCTCTACCCAGCTGGGACGTTACAAAGCCAAAAAAGAAACATCAGATGATGATGATGATAATGACAACCGGGTAATGATACGTAATAAATACTAGTGGCTCTGAGGCCCACGCAATTTTTTAAAATTTTCCTATTTCAAAATCTCTAAAATTTGAATCGACAAAAAATACCTTCCTCAACCTTCATAAAATTTCACGTGAATCGGTTGAAAAATGGACCCGGGTATGTCCTAAAACTACGACCAAGACCACCGGGGAATGGGCAGCAGCATTCTTTGAGTGCGGTGGAGATACTGCGATCGCCAACCCGCATGCCAAGCGTGGCGATTATGGCATTTACCCCCCATGAAATTGGGGGAGGCCAGCAGCAGCAGCAGGTCCAGCAGTGGACGTCCTAGGGCTGATATGGTGATGGTTGAAAAATGCGATCTTTAGAGGAGATCGTCCGAAAAGCCCCGGACAGACAAGTGGAAGTATGTATTTTTTGCCAGACTGGAATGGATACGCTTCGTCGCTTTGTCAATAAATAAATACTAGAGAATTCCTCTGCCTAACCGATGACAGCTACAAAAATCAAATCATGCACGTGCTCGCCGCATAACACACATTTTTATCGTTCTTAGTGCGATTGAGTGTATCGACACCTTGGAGCGAGCCGAGTTTACATATATGTACAGCCATAGCGGTAAAAGGGATAGGTCTGACGGAGATAAGAAATAACCTCGTAAGAATATTTGCATGTGCTCATTATAAGACGCAACAAATATCACAGAAATCTTCACCCTTGCTACATCTTAAAACTTTTATTTACTTTAAAACACATAAATTCAAGACAGAAAAAATAATTAAATTACAAATACAAGTCAAATAAAATAGTTAGAAACATAAGATGACATGTATATATTGTGTCAAAAAATCTCATATAATATTCATTAATTGGATAGAATGGATGAGTCAGTAAATATAAATCCACTTTTATATCAAATAATTTTAAGTCCTTAATATTTATTAGCGCTACGTTTAATTATTAATTATTGACATTATGTATTTTCCTGTAACCTGACGATGTATGATTAATACGATTAAATGAATATGAATATGAATATTTTTCATTTCGTCGAGGAGTAGATTGTACACTCTAATAGCAGTATTGTTTAAACTTTTGTCAAAATGGACACAATTTAGATTCGTTTGAAAGACCTCTTTAATCTGCAAATCATAACGCTCAACAATTATGTCAAAACAAGAGCGCGGAGCATCAGAATGTGATGGGCATGTTTACGATGTGAGACCTTAGAAAAGGATGAAATTTGAGGCCCTGTCTAGCTCTGCAGATATTATTAGTTAAGACATTCATTATCCTCCTAGCGCGCGTTCTCCCAGTTGTATTCTTATGAGTCCGCAGTAAGCTCGGGTCTCCATACAAACGTAGTTTCGCTCTCATTTTAAAATGGCAAGCTGGAATCATTTGAAACTTTGTATACACAAGGGGATCCGGTATATCTAGGTCAGAAATGAGTTTCTGTTGCTTGAAATTATAATGGAGAAAAAATACAGCGATTATTAAGGTTTGCACACAAGACCTAAAAAAATCAAAAACTCGCTGTATTTTTTGTCTATTCCAATTTCTAGCAACAGAAACTAATTCCGACCTAGATATGGCGGATCCCATTGTACATAAAAAATTTCATGTTATTTCAGCATGGCGTTTTAAAATGAGAACGAAACTACGTTTGTATGGAAAATCGAGTTCGGGCGAGCGTACGGGGGGTCTCTTAAGGATGTCTCCCGCATGTCCGATGCTAGAGTGGCAAAGCGCATCATTTACTGCGAAGTACAGAATGGCAAGAGAAAACAAGGTAGCCAGTATTTGCGGAAATAAGATGTGCTGAAACGTCACATGAAGAGATCCACCATAGATCCATCCACCTGGGAGACATCAGCCGATGACCAATCAGAACGGAGGCAAACTGTGTTCAGTCAGGTAAACGATTTTGAAATTAAGTGACGCGCATAACTTGACGCTAAGCGCGATGAGCTTATGGCCAGACCAGCTGCGGCCTTACGATACAACTATGTCGGATGGGTGCTGACTCATGCGGCTACATTCGCTGCAAAAATTTGCTACGTCAGTCACCTGCGCACTAGCGACGCAGTGGCCGAATACGGCTAGGAGATGATGATGACGATAATCCTTAAGGAGACAGGGGTCCGTTTTGGCCCCTAATCCAAGATTTATCGTAAGGACTAGTCAAAAGCGACTGTAACTTGATCTTCCAACCCAGAGAAAAAACAAAACCTCAGGATGTTTTCCTTCTCCAGAAAGTAGATATTAAGGTATTAAGAGTCTAATTGAATCTTAAAAGGAAAACTTGGTCATAAGACCCGTGAGATCCGGGTCAAATTTAATTTAACGAATATTATTTGCATTACGCGTTATGCGGGTCCCTGCGCTGTTTGCTTGGGCCACAATATATGGGTGCGCAAATAAACATCGTGCACAAATAGCGGACCTTGGGCTCTAATTTCAGAATTTGTAAACGCTACCTTAATTACGGGAACTTGAAAAACTTGCTTAAAACAAATTATTTCTGGTTTTTTGTCAATTTACGATAACTATAAGTATAATTCCTTGTTTTCATCGTGCTATTCACTCGCGAAGTATCTATTACAAAACGGATACAATTTAAAAAGTAATCATGAAACGTATTCATATAAAACAACCGATTAGTTTCGATTGGAAATTGTTCATTTCCACCATTCTAGGTAAAATTTTCACCAGATTTCTTATTATAAACAGAGGGCCTACCGCAGACCAAAAAAGAAATCTCTCTCTTGCACTTGCTATTTCGAGCGACAGAGAGGGAGATATTTCGTTTTTGGTTCGCGATACACAGGCAGGTCTTTCCTGCTATATGATCTTAAAAAAACTTAACAGCATCAATAACCATGATTTTTCTTCCTTTATCCTTTAAATTAATTCTAATACTTACTCTCTATCTAATTTGGTATCGTTTTATTGAATTTATTTATATGAGCAAGCAAAAGCAGCACGCAGCAACTGTGAAATAAAAATGTCAAGCAACTGAAAATATAATCAGATTGAATCAAAAGGGCAGTTCCCACCAGAATTTTCCAAATGGAAAGACAACACAACGGTCTCGGTCCCCGAAATCATTTGGCAAATAAACATCTATAATCGAATTCTGCAACTGCCAATATCTCCACTGGAAAGAAATATTGTTTTGGAAAGGTTGATTCTCGTTTACCTCCTTATTCCCAGCGAAGCGTGGTAAACCGTTCCATTAGCAACGTACATACTGGCAACTTATTTTTTCCCGTTCTTTTACAATTCCGAATTCAAAACGTGAGGTCTGCCATTCAAAGGGAACGCGCGGAATTTGTTTGTTTTCTTTTTCCGTGGATATTTGAAAAAGAATATGACATTCATTCTGACTGTACACATAATATTACATTTGAGTAAGCATTTTATTTATTAAAAACACGTGTGATGTTTAAACACGCTTTGAATGCCGGCACACGTCATTGGTGACTGACAAATGGAAGTTTATTTTATGTATTATAAATGTTACGTGATTCGATGACTATTGAGCTTATACGATATCGGTCGACCTTGACTCTATTGGGCAAATAAAGCGACCTAGGTGATTCTCAGATAGCCGAGTGTAAAATCCAAATAAGATTATTTATTACAGTAAAGCAGTAAAGTAGATATTATAGTAGTTTAAAATTTTTATGTGTCGAATTGTATCCGTTACTTCAATTGAGACGGAAAAGCCGTTGTAGCCTAACGTTAGGTTAAACGTGCCACTTTTAATCTGGAGATCGAGGCTTCGAAACGCATCTCGTACAATACTTTATGATGTGTAAAGAAATAATGCCAATATAAAATTGGGCAGCTTTTCAGTAGTTTATCATAAAAAAAAATGTCGGCCTGTGCCGTCGTTGGCGTCGGGGTGACGATTTTACGTTGACGTCTATGGCCGACCGTGGCGTTCAAAAGGTTAAATGACACAGTACAGTAAACAATTACAATTTTACAATAAGTAGAGGCAAACTACTGGTATTTTCGCTAAAGATAGATCTCTCCAAAACAACCTTTGGGTGGCGGAAATGAAATCTAATCATTACTATTGATGGTGGCGCAGGGACAATCAACAGCAAATGTAGGTGATAATTTTAGTACTTTGTCGCACTAACGTAACAATACTGCGAAAGTTGGGGTGCGTCAAAGTAGCGAAAGTGACAAGGTACTAAAATGATCATCGACTTTTGCTGTTGACTGTACCCGCCGGGCTTTTCAAAAAATTACGCACTAATTATCATTTGATAAATAGCTTTTTGGTGAAGGAAAACATCATGTTAAAACCTATCTAATCCCAACAAAGGTCTAGTTTTCATTCAGGATTGGAAGGTCACGTGGCAGTCGTTTAAAACTAGTGCCTACGATAAATCTTGGGGTTAGACGCCAAAACGGACTCCGGGCTCCTCGCGTATACAAACAGGGAAATTCGGATATAATGGGCTCCATGATAAACTTGTAATACCCCCCTTGTAATATAAAAGTACAGCATGTTTAATAGAAACTAAAAAAAAACCGTAATATTGATGTTAAAACCTAAACTTCGTGTAGATATTTATTTGATATTTTCAAATCCCAAACAGCCAGTGTTCTAGTCAATGCACACTTTGTACACTACATTAAAATTTAATTACGATACAAGCTATTAAAACGATTCTAAAGTTTATCATATTAACGACGTGAAAAAGATTAAAAACCGGCCAAGTGCGAGCAGGACTGGCACAAGGAGAGTTCCGTACAATCGTACAAGTATGTACCGGAAAAATCACATTTCTTGGGCTAACTTTTTTTCGATAAAGCGTAATAACTAATACGTTTTCTGTAAAAAAAAACAATTGTCTTAACTATTACGATTCTAGACGCGCAGTGTATTTTGATGTAAGTAAAAAAATCTGGTATTTTTATTAGTTCCTGTAGTAGGTGTAGTAGTATTCTCTTAAAAAAATCCACTGTCTACAAATTATATAAAGCCCGCTAACATACAGACGAACGGACAGCAGCGGCTTATTAATAGGGTTCCATTGATACCCTAAAAATAAATTTAAACTTCGCCTAAAAGCTTTTCAGTTGTTTTGTGATAAAAGGGATGAAATTCTCGAGAGTCTTCGGATAGAATATCTTTAGGGCATTTTTGTTATTGCGCGAATAGCATCACGATCTGTGAGTGCTGAGTAGAAAAATGTCATAAGTGTGTTCGAGGCTAGCGCATACTTATTGTGTTTTAGTTTAGGACAATATCGATGTACAAATGCTGGTAACATGAAACAATTTGTACGCTGTCATGAGGAATTGTCCGAGTCACGCCTGAATACTAGACATAGCTAGGTCATATACAAATCTAGATTTATGTGGCTTTTATCTGACTATGTGCACTCTGCCAAAGTTAATGGAAATGTGTGATAGATTAAATACGAGCCAAAGCCGTGCCATCATGAGAAACCAGTTTGGAGAAGACTCTGAAATTATACTAATTACGTAACTATGTAATACGCTTATTTTCATTTTGAAAAGATTCCCAACTAAATTATAGTACTTAATTTATTAAATTCAGAATTCAAGATAAGATAGCATAAGATAATTATTAATTAAACACGCAAAAACGGACATAAAAAACACTAAAAAATATATCTTATGCACCAAAATTGGACGCATAATCAGCATGTTAGCATGACGAGACGTAATCCATACTAATATACTATACCTATAGACTCATCCTCCTAGCGTTATTCCCAGTACAGTTGCATCCTGAAGAGAGCCTTGGGTCCGCTACCTAATCCCAAGAATTGGCGTAGGCACTAGTTTTTACGGAAGCGACTGCCATCTGACCTTCCAACCCGAGGGGGAAACTAGACCTTATTGGGATTAGGCTTGTCAAGTGAGTGGGCAACTTGACTGTTAGAAGTTCTCAAGCCGCCCGGAGGCCTCTAACTAGGCTTAACGACTGCTATCATAGACAGCAACCGGGATCAACGGCTTAACGTGCCTTCCAAAGCACGGGAGCGCTCAGTTAGTAACCACTCAAAGCGGTCACCCATCCAAGGACTGACCTCGCCCGACATTGCTTAACCTCGCATACTAATATACTATACACTATTATTATATAAATGTGAAAGTAACTCTGTCTGTCTGACTTTTGCCTCTTCACGCATAAACCGCTATACCGATTTACATGAAATTTGGTACAGAAATAGTTTGAGTCCCGGGAAAGGACATAGGAAAGTTTTTATTCCGGAAATAATTCCTCAGGGGGTGAAAAGGGGGGCAGAAGTGTATGGGCGAGCGATATTTAAGCCTGCGCTAAGTATTTCTATAATATAACGATATGCACGTGGACGGAGTTTGGGGCAGAAGCTACTTTATTATAATCTATATTTCAACACGAAGTATTTATAATTTTCTATGTATCTTAGGGCCTCAAATTCTCACGGTTTACCCCGCCTCCAGAATTTGATAGCGTTACATGAATTTAAGTTATGCGAACCATTTCCAGCATTCACCGCGTATTCCCGAGTACGTCTCCGGCCGTTTTCGATCGTTTCCGGGTCAAGTGTGGATACAATTGGAGTGGGCTCGCTGGTCGCTCACTTGACTGCTCGCTTATTTCGTTCGCCCGTTTCTGTCCACGCCAGCCTTAGGCTGTTGTGTTATTCACAATGACTCGCCTCGCCTCACCTTAGCCGAACCAGTGTGAGTCAGACCTCTAATCCGGTACTTTTCACATGTTGAAATGCATAATATGATGTCACTGTAAGGATAGTAGACCGATAAATAGTAAATTAAAATTGAAAAGATTAATAAAGAATGATTTAGTCATTGTTTTTGGATGCTACCTTTGTAGACACACTGGCACCGTGTCACTTCCAACGGACTGCAGTAAAAACGCGGCCTATAATAAATTGTAAATTATATTTTAAAGATTGAAAAATAAAAAAATGTATTTTTTTTCGGATGCTACGTCTGTAGATACACTGGCACCGTCCCGCCGCCGACGAACTACAATAAAACCGGGGTCCTACAACGGAAACGAAACAAAATTCTAAAGCGTCATTACGAGTAATATAGTGGTCTTGGTATAGAGAGTACAATTTTTTGTCCATTTTGACGTCGAAACTCCGGGTCCATGGGATCCCAGCGCGCACAAGTTATTTAGTGAAACTGCGAAGCGTCTGGTTGACTAACTGGTGAACGAAGAGCATTCAGGGAAGCATTGCGATACAGACAGGAAATGCCACCAGCATCCTCGGTATAATGCCTCAAGAGCCTTTTCTATTTAAGTTATAACAGCTTACTTAGTTTCCCATACAACGGTATTGGCATGAATATGTTTTTGCGGTCACTAGCTGACGATTTGCCTTTGTCCCTTATTTTTGCCTTTTGCTTTGTGCCAATTGTAGTCCATTAAATACACATACATTTAATTCACTCTAAAAACTGTCTCGAACGGCATAAGTAAATTGTCAAATAGACAATTATGCGTTGACATTACGAATTCTAACGTCATCATGTTTTAGGGGTGATTACACTGTGACGGCTCTTTCATAAAACCAGTGACACTAGTGTCTATACGCAAAATCTTTAGGATTAGGTGCCAAATTGCTTAGAGCATCAATAAGCGATGGGACGAAATGAAAGAAATTGTGAATAGCACAGCTAATCGTAAAGAAGTGACTTACTGGAATATGTTTCCACTGTAAGTTAGTTTCCACTTCATGCCAGTGCCAGGGTGAAATATTGTGGTGTGTTCTTTATATTTCCCAAGTAGGCTCAATTTATAGAACTGACTCTTGAACGTTGCGGGTTTTTGTGTATAAGTTAGTTCTGGTTTTGATTCCTCTTTATTACGTTATTCTGACATGTACTTCGTATTTGGAAAATAATGTTGTAACAGAACGCCATTGCGCTCCGTCACTTCCATATTGAAATATTTTCCAAGAGACAGTCGGATAAATTCATGGTTTCCCCGTTGAAAGCATTATTAAGAAAATAGTCGAAAATAGGAGTCTTGGCGAAAGCACAACCATGTCATATATGTAAATGCTAAGTAGTTTCGTATGCTTTAATAAGTTTCCTAAATAAGCTTGAGCATTGCCATTGAACAAGCACTATAAAACAAAAGAAAATACTTAAAGTAGACATACGGGGGAGTTTTTGTCGAAAGCTGAAACGGAGACGCTTCGCCCGCTTCGCTTGCTCGGTCGAAAAGTAAATATTTAATAGAAAGAATAGGCGGGTGTTAATTATATTACTAATTAGAATTCTCGACTTGGCATTCAATCATACAAACTAAGAACGTAAGATACAAACAATGCATAGAAAATAAGCAGACCTATATAATGAGTCTAAAATCATAACAATCTGTCGGGCGGTTGACGAGTTTCAATTTTATTAGCAAATATGTAGGGTACTTCCTTCCTCACAACACGAGAACATGAATTTTTAGTTGAGGCAGTGCCACTGTTACTTGAACCCTGGCACGCATCGATATCGCTAAGGTTGAGGGCTCTCTCTATTCTGGACGGCAAAACGTTCGGTTCAGATGGGATGGGAAAAAGTGTGGAACAGCGGTGACGTCACGTCGGGCGAAACGACGGAAGGTATAGCGTGGTTGCTTACGGTCGATTGGTAGGAGTGGGGCACTGGTGGGAAAGAGTAGGCTGTATCGGATGTTCGTTTTGACGCGAATGACTTGTCAATGGCTATAAAAGCAAGCGGCGGACTGCAGTTGGGTCTTTTTGCGATTCGGCGGTGGGCTGTTAACATACCTCTGGCTTGTAGCACAAACCTATCGGTGGGTTTCTAGTAATTAGGGTAGGGAATTCTCTGTTATGCTGCGGCGCGCTGCATGATACGAGGATTTTCTATCTTAATATTATAGTTTGTTTAATTTTGTGGGGTTTAGTGTTGTAGTGTTTTTAGTTGAAATCCTATCGTTATACCAAGGACTTTGGAGTGACGTAAGGATGTGTTTGATATTTTTACTTAAGTTTCTTTGTGTTAATAATAGTACATTGTTTATTTCGTTGTAAAAAGCCAGAACGTTAACCAGATTACAGTTAATCTGACAGGGTACATACAACCTAACGGCTGCCAAGCGTGTTTACCCTGGAGCTCCGTAAATTACCAGATTGGGGTGTCCGTCTGGCATCACCTCTTTACCAACATAGGTGATGCGTCTAGGCCCCCCTGTACTCTCGGTGTCCAGCTGACGATCTGAAGCATGGCTGGCACGATTGAAGGCTCAGCACAGGAGGTTACTCCGCTTGCGGAAGACTTCAGTATCCGAGGTGCAGTCTTGTTAAATATATTTATATATCCAATTTATATACACAATAGGGCGACCTATTCACCGCTTCCTAGCCTGCGGGCGCGGTGGGGGGGGTCAATTACACGGCCATAGCGTTTTATTATCAGGTCTGCCGCCTGAACTCAGCAGTGTAGAGTAGGGACTTCACATCCTTATTCGGAACTAAAACCAGATTCTGGGATTAGTTGCAAATAATCCAGAGTAGGGCTGAGAAGGGGTAGTGTTAGGTTAAATTCATACACAGGGATAATATTAGGCACCTAGGACGGGTAATATTTCTGTAAGTGAAGTGTTTTATTTCCAGGATCACAGTAGGGATTCTTTAGTGTTTGTAGTGTTCCAGTCGCAGAATAGTTAGAGCACCGATGGCAGAGAACGAAGTGTCTTCAGTTTACGTGTGTAAAAGTGTTAAGTGAATAGTGAGATAAGTGGATTCTTAAGCTGCTAGTCTTCAGGTATTTAGCATAGGCCTGATAGGGACCTAGTTACGGTGAGGCTGAGAATGCCGATCCTAGTGTGGTATATTTAAAGTGATCAGTGTACGTTGTGAATAGGAGGTGGGCATATACCCAGAGTATTGGGACATGTCTACTAGGGACTGATGTCTAGCAGAGCCGTACATCAGACGTTTTCCACAATGGGTAGCTGAACGCTCATGACGTGGTTAACTCGTTTTCTAATAAGGGGAATTCGGTGGGCTACGTGTTACGGTTCGGCATTTTTGGCTTCAACGGGAGCTAGGCATGCTAGTGATAGGGCTTAGAGCCGCTAGGAGTGATAGGGTTAATAAGGCATCAGCGCCTTCAGTGGTAGTGTAGACTAGAGATGCCCGCGAGCATCTGAGTGGCCTAGCAAAACAGCTTACCCTGTTTTGCGAAGCTAGAATATGTAGAAAGCTGTAAGGATAGCGCGTCATTCCTCATCCTCCTACTCTTGCTGGCAGCGTCAGTAGCTAAAAATAGCACGTCGCAACATATACAACCAAGGATAACTTTCGCAAGATTAGGGTAGTCAAAGTGTAGCGCTTAGACTAGCAGGTATCCTTGGTTTAGGAATTTCAAAGTGCTGTGGTGGGAGACTTGCCCTCCTTCGACGACACGCCCCCGTCAGCAAGAGGCAGAGAGAGACGCTTACAGGTGTGGTTGGGGATAAATTATCTATACAAATATAAAACCTTATTTCCAAGCGCTAGGGATTATAGGAGCAGCTAGGTGAGAAGTCGGTTAGTCGAGCTACGTAACGCTCTAAGTTTTACATTAATAGGACCATTACAACGACTAGTACAGGCAGAGTAATCTCTAGGCTCCTCTCAAATAGGCTAGTCCTAAGTAAAACCCTATTAGAATTAGTTTCAAGCGTGTATTTTAATGATACAAGCTGCTAGCGCAGCCCAATCTTAGTTAGGTAGCGTTTAGGTCAACTGAGAAGTGATGTGTGTAAGGATAGATTAGGTCGCGAATATTAGTAGAGATGAAGAGTCCAACGATCCTACCAGCTTCACATTAAAGTTCAGGGGTTGCTTGCGGTTCACAGCACTATTAGGGTTCTACCATAGACGATCACAAGGCCAAATCACTTTCATAAAGCTCGGTTTTCTCAAAGCGATTTCCGTAAAGTTTAGTAAGTTTTCACGGGGTGCGGTAGCTTAGTGGGGCTTGTAGCAGAGGGGGTTAATAATATTGAGGGGGGGTACGTGACAGTTTGGTAAGCCGTGATCAGGATCGGTGTCACCTTATGGTGACAAATTAGAGCAGTGACCAGTGGATCAAATGTCATCTTTGGTGACATGTTATAGGGCTATTAGTTTAGTAGCAGCTTACGCTGTAGTGGGTCATCTGGCCCACAGTTTGGCGCCGTATACGACGGAGTGTGAATTGGTGGAGTTTTTGGACTCTTCATTTCGATTTTGAGAATTTTATTAGCTATTCTTCGTTTATGTGTAATCTAAGAATCATCAGTTTAAAACTCGGGGGGTAGGAAACGAAAAGGTGTACGATAATGGGACAGTTACCTTAAGTTTCATTGATAGATTCAGTAAGCGGCGGTCGCGAATTTAGCGAATTAAGCTGCAGCAAGTAGAAAACCTGGATTACAGTTTGAAACGCGGGGGGGAGATGTTTATAATTACTAGTCTGTTATAATTACATTCATAGGCTAAGACATCTACTCATCATCATCATCGTATCACGACTAGTTAATTTTAATAGGCCATGTTCTTATTTACCACCTCCGTAGATCATGTAAATCAATTGTAATTACGTCCATAAGGATAGGTCATTCATAGGCTAAGCCATCTAAGAATCATCATCATCGTATCACGACTAGTTAATTTTAATAGGCCATGTGCTTATTTGCCACCTCCATAGTTCATGCAAATTTATCATAATTACATTCATAAGCATAGGTCGTTCATAGGCTAAACCGTCTAATAATCATCATCATCGTATCACGACTAGTTAATTTTAATAGGCCGTACGCTTATTTACCACCTCCGTGGATCATGCAAAACAACTGTAATTACATTCATAAGCATAGGTCAATCATTGGGTAAGCCGTCTAATAATCATCATCATCGTATCACGACTAGTAAATTTTAATAGGCCATATGCTTATTTGCCACCTCCGTAGTTCATATGATTTATCATAATTACCTACGGGCTAAAGACGTTTTCACATCATCATCATTGTAATACGTCTATTTAATTTTAATAGGCCATATACTTATTTACCACCTCCGTAGTTCGTACGATTTTATCAAAATAATACTCATGGTCATAGGTTGTTCATAGGCCACAACGACCGTCTACCATCATCATCATAATCTATTTAGTTAATTAAGATAGGTTGTGTACCTAACCAACATTACTGTAGGTCATCCGAACCAATTATGGTTACGTCATAAACATAAGGCGTCCTTAGGCTGCGGCAACAGATCATCATCAATTAGGCTGTGCCACTTGAATTCATTGGGCTTTAAACTCATCAATAATGAGCGTCCCTAGGCTACAACGGTAGATCATCAATATCAGCATCCTATAGACTATGTGCTTATTTACCAACGCCATACATCCCGAGAATTCACTAGAAGTTACATTCATAAACAAAAAAGATTTCCATAGGCTATGGGGAATTTACGAATATAAATATTAACTTCATGCTAAATGTAAAACATTAGCGATCTATTCATTTAGGATCAGCATTTCTATTTTTAGACAAAGCCTTCCATTCGAAGAGCTTTGTCGGGCGTTAGAGTCAGAAGCAGGGGTTCGAAACCTTTTCCAATTCAGTACCCAAGTTTATCGTGCACGGTTGTTACAAATAGTGGACAATTCAAAATTTTAAGTAAATTTAATGCGGTATCATATTAAACTTATCATTCGTTAAATTTTAAAATTACTATATTTACGAGATAGTAAGAGAATGTACGATTCGGTTTAGAAAGTTTAACAAGTACCTAGCCTTAGTAGTGAGTAAGGTTATGCGCATACATTATAATAATAAACGAGTAGTACCTAGGCTAATATTAATTGGTTCAGATTTAATTCCGATTTCGGCTATGGAGATTTTGATGGAATTCAGGAGATGAGATATATCCACACAATGAAAAGGATAATAGTATGGGTGAATCTTGTAGGTAGTTTAACAAATATATGTTCTCAGTGGTTTTCACTCGTGATCCCGAGCTAAGCACGGTCCCCACATTTACTTTTAAGATTTAAAAATCAGTTAATGATAACCGATATAAATAAATAACTTTATGCTAGAATACAGACAATCTTATAATATTGTGAACCGAGGATTACGAATTTCTGATTCGGATAACAGTCTGGTTCTAATATATACTCATATTTCAACTTTCCATTCAATTTACCTGTTAGTGATATAAAATAATTAATACCATGTTAGGATACTGACAGTGATATAGCATTGTGAACCAAAGGTTGTCGATTTCTCCTTCAAAGAAACATTGTGTTTCATTACATTCATATTTGAATTTCTCATTCAATCTAGGGTCTGATGATTTGGTTTTCAGAATAAATTGGTTCACAATATTGATATATTTTCTGTTAAATAACGTTAGGATAAAGTAGTGAGTGAAGTATTACAGCGAAGGTGCGAGCGCCAATAGGTAGAACTACCCGTAATTGTCGGATTTATTCCGTTCGAACGTGCCGGTTGCTAGTAGAAATACCCTCTTCGTTTTAGTTTTATATGAATGAAATTTATCTGGAGATCTTTGTATGCGCAATAAGTATGCAATAATTATTGCCATTGATCAATGTCAGACGAGGTGAGAAATGTTCTTATGATAGTACGCTGAAGTGCGAGAAAATTCTCGTGCATTCATAGCCAAATTAGATGTTTTGCCTGTAGAAATATTCTGAAGTTAAGGTAATAATACATAAAGTTCAATGTTTAAGACTTAAGAATTCATTTATTGTTTAAAAGGTTAGATTTGTCATGATCTGGGTAGGCTGTGTGGCAGATTGTTCTATTTGTTCAACGTAATTCAAACACTAATAATGGATATTAACCTTTTGAACGCCAGCGGCGTGCGGTGCGATGTCACCTACATGCGTTTCTGTACGGTTCAACTTCGTGGTTGACATTTCGATGCCATGGCGTGCGAGTGCCAGATTTTATATTTGACAGAGCGTTGAAAAGGTTAAAGATGGGAACATAAAATTTCACGTATAGTGTAATCATAAGAGCCAGTTAACTGTTAGTTACTACTCAATGAGCGAATTGTTAGCGAGTTGGGATTATTTTATTTATACATTCTTATAACAAATTCGACAATCAGCGGCCTTATGTAAGCCGCGATTTCACTCGGAAAGGGGTGAAGTTTCGTGAATAATTCTATGATATCATCATCATCATTATCATTCAAGTGTTCAACACTTGCTTATATTAGGAATAATTTAGGTAAATTAGTTACTGCGTCTGCCCTTCGACGTCCACAAATCAATACGAATATTTATTCATTGCTGACTTAGATCAAATAGCATTGTATAATTTGACACAGGCATTGTTTGGCTTATCCAAGGGGGCGTGAAGAGGGTTTAGATGAACTTCAGGATTATAACTTTGATAGAAATAATTAGGAAATATTCATTTTATTGTAGCAAGTCGTGTAATCTTGAATATCAGAATGATTGCAGCACCTGGGATTTATGTTTAAATGCTGAGCCACAGTATAGTAGTAATTCTAGCTGTATGCATATATAATAACGGGTTTTGTTTCAAGATGATTTAAAGGATATCATACCTTATGAGAAATATCTGGAATTAGGTTAAATCAGACTTTGTTCTATATAGTTAATGGTTGTGAAATAAGATGGTCAAATGAACATTAATTTAATACAAACAACATAATATTAGGAATGGATTATACACCTTTAAACAGTCAACAAATTCATTAGACAAGAAACAAAAGTAAAGTGAAGACATCATTCTTAAAACTTTCATATTGTACAATAGTTCTCTTATGCTAGTTGCTTGTATAGACGGTAGGTAGTTTGACACATGTTCAGCCTTGTAGTCAGGTCGTTAGGAACAAGCAGGCGGTTTTATTGGTGTCCAACAGCCGAATTTCCATAAGCGAGCTCACTGTAACACAAAATAATATAGGATTATTTTCTTAGATTAGCTCATATGGCAGGTACACAGGTAATTGAAAGTAATCAAAATTATAAATTGTTCTCTGAGACAGAATGATTGAAATGACTTAGGTTTTGAATTTCATTTATGGTACAAACTTTTGTTGCCGACTGTACCTTTTCTCGCTATAAATTACTTGTTGAGTTGGTTCAAATGAGCCCAAACACGATGGGTTTGTTTTGTGTGGTTTGGGAGTTGCTGTGACCGCCTTCTGTCATCATCATCAGAACGGCTCTATGTCATAGTAATATTGCATTGTCATTCGATTTATATGTGCATGCAAAATTTCAACTCAATCAGGAATCTGAAAGTGGATCAAATTTAACTTGTAAGATTTGAATACAGGCAGACAACGGGACAAGTGGAATTAAATAAAAACTTGTAAAATTAACATCATCATGATGGTTCATGAGAGTGGGCAAGTCTAGCTTCAATATCATTCTAGAATAAAATAAACATACTGATTACATACTTGGAGATTGGTAGGAAGAGAGGCATCTTGATGCTGTCATATTTGGAAATGCCCGATGCACTTTTCTTCAGTTTAGATTAAAACATGTATACCAATTGCATAGAATGTTCTAGTAGTTGTCATTTTTTCTCATTATTCAAGTAGATCTGAAAAATAGAACAAAGAATAGTAAATTATGGTAGGAATTGTAAATTATTGAGAATAAAGAAAGTTTTATGTGGCCGGACAGAGTGATAACAAGAATTAAACAATTTTGACAAGGGGAGAATTCACATAATATTGGCGTTGTATTTTGAGCTTACATGATATAATTTAACACTGAGAATGTTTCATTAGTTTAGCGGGATCTGTGAGAGGATCCTTTTTAACATATGATTACATGAAGATATGTCGTAGATAAATAATATAGATTTGAGAGGTAAAATATTATTGAAGTGACCATTATCGCGTTATGTAGCTCTATAATAAACATACGTATACAAATATTCAATTGGAACTCACCAATTTTTGGGGATGACATATTTGAGTCAGTGATTCATCGAAAGTGGAAAACGGACCCCTAGGGCGTCTATGCTGTCTTATCTTAACCTATGCAGCCGCAGGATTTGACATAATGCACACTTGGTTGCTTTTCAGAAAGTGCACTGTCGACTCTGGTGGATACCAAAATGTATGTAACGGTGGAGTCACTTCATTTCGGCTATTTGCCATCGAGCAGTTTCATCACAAATGTCGTCACAATTCACAATAAAAGCTAATGTTAGGAACAATATTCAAATAACGTGGGGCTGAATTAAAAGAAATTGTGTTCTTTAGTTTTTAAACAAACTTTGAAATAACCCAAATTAAGGTTAGATGTTAACATTGACAGCCAGCCAGAACATAGAGTAGCGCGAGAGAAAAAAAAAAAAGTAGTGTTGATAAAAGGTGCTCCTACACAGTTAATGTCGTGATAGATAGTGGTATCAATATTATCGCGCTTTGTATTTTGCTTCAGATTCGATTGTAATCATGATACCAGTGTATCACAAGATGGTAATGACAGTGTAAAAGGTCTCATTAATATTATGACTATCCCGGGTTGTCGAAATATATTGATGGCGTTCAGGCTGGTTGTGTTACGCTTCAATATTCATGATTATTGCGGTATGTACGGTCATTTAATGGGCCCTATTGAAAAAAAAAAAACAATTAACATCTAAAATTTAATGATTTAAATCACGTTATTAATTGTACACATAAAGGTATTATTTGATTTTAAAGAAATTATTTAAAAATTTGCGGAGAAAAATGAACGTTTTGAGTGACTGCGATAGTAGTGACCTCTCGTAGCTATTGGGACGATTTGGGTCAATGATTGAATATTGAAGTTGAGTAAGCTTATGGGGTGAGAAGTTTGGTTATACATCAGTAGATGTCACTGGTAATTATTTGAACAATAATTTCCTCTATATTTTGAATAATTTGGGAGGATATGGAACAAAATTCTTTTTATAAAAGGTTTAATAGGACAAGAGTGCTTAGGGATTTAACTTGATATGGATTATCCAATACTCAGATAAAATTGAGATCTTGCATACTAGAAATGGCATCTAAGATATTGAGGTTTTACTACTTTTCAAGCCACTAGTGGTACTTACTCATTTTTGCAACTGGATGAGTTGGCTTAACTTCATACAAGCTATGGGTGGAAAAGGAATTTTAGCATTAGATAGCTAGAATGAGTGAATGAAGAAAGATGGTCTAGTAAAAGCTTTAGGTTAATCATTCAATGGTCATAAATATTTTATAACAAAACTTTGGTAATTGATCTAGCTATAGATATATGCAACATCAAACATAATTTTAAGATAGACCAGAAGGAAGTAAGAATAATAGGTATTTCCATCATAACAAAGGATGATTCATAAGCCAGGATCAATTTCCACTATTTATTAGTGCTTGTTCAGTTCAGGCCATACAAGGTGCAATGCAGAAGGGTTGGGTTTATTGGGTACTATTTCAAACACAGTGAACAATAAAAGTTTAATGAAAATACAGCATAAGCAGTCCAGTTTATAAAGCTCAAAACAAAGAATCAAAGAAAAAAAAAACAACACACATTTTTGTTTACTAATTATACAATGGTTTGGGTGCTACATAGTTTTATAGTGGATAGTGATAGTATGATATCTATTATGAGAATATGGGCTTTGCGGGAAAGCGGGAGTACACATAGGAGTAAGCAGGCTTATTTGGTGTGATGTTGATCGGGCTTCCGGGATCTACATATTTTAAATTTTCATTCATTCTGTAACACAAAATAGATATGATAAGTTAGCTGAATAAGTGTATATAATGTAAGGACGTAGTTAGTAATATTACATTTTTCATGATTAATATGCCTAGAGAAGGAACAAAATTTATTTTCGAACGATAGTTTGGGGATAGTTTGTATGATGATCTAACAATTATATTAAATAGTGAAGTGAATTGAGGTTTAATAAGACTATTTTATTTTACATTTTTCATGGTAAGATTGGGTCTCAAGTATAAATGTTTCGACAATAAGTGAAGTTTGGGGTAAGTGGGTCCAGAGACACTTTTTCTTGTCCAAGAAAAGCATAAAATATGACCATTTGCTTGTGTTGATAATGACAAACATACAAAAAGGGGGCAATGTTAGGGAAAATATTTAATATTCCACTCTCTTTTGACATAATGATAGATATTTAAAAACCAAAATAGGCAATACTCACTGTTTAATGGATTATGCTTGCTCAGCGTTGTACGTTGTAGTTTCACCATTCAAATATTGTTTTCTTCGGCTGGGAATTTGTTTTACTGTAATGAAGGTTATGTTTATTAGTTTAGGACAGTGTGTATAATGGATGTTTATGTATTAAGTTCATTAATTAGCATGAATTAGTAGTGAAAACTTCACAGCAACAACACAGCTTTTATTTTCATTCGACTAGAATAAGAAACCAGTGACATTTATGGGGTCGACAGACTTAGGGGATGTGTTCATGAATAAAAGCTTAGGTAACTTACATAGATCCTTCAGTATGGAGAGATTCGAGGGTGGTTCTCTGAAGTAGTAACACCACTTTATAGATCAACAAAAGACTTCAGTTAGGGCCATAATTGCTTGAGTTTTCGAAGAAGTGTAGATGAATTTCGTCATATTTACGAAAGGTTACTCTGCAAAGGCAAAATATAAAAGGGAATTAGATTATTATGGTATGTTAGTTTAGTAGGCAGCTCTGATCACAGGTTCACTCGGGCAATACTTGCATTTACAACACAGTACGGATTAGCGCGACTTGACTAGTATAATCGTTAAAGCTTTATCTTGGGGCACGCTCATGTTACATAAACATAAGTCGCTAGGGTATTTGCGAACAAATAATTCATATGGGATAATGACATTTAAAAACAAGGAGAACAATTACTCACCTGCAGTATTTCCGTTTGTTTTTCTTTTATTCGATCACAGATTGTTTACATTTCCATTACATGATAAGGAAGTAGGCATAACGAAGGTTTTGATAAATGTTTGTTAACATTTTCGAGTTGAATTTTCTAATTGCGTCGTTCGATTCGGCGACGTTCATTGACGTTGACAGTGACACTGGCAAGACACGTACAACGTATTGGCTGACAGTCGGCAGTAACACCACACTTACACAGTCGTGGTTGTCATTCACCTCGCGATTCACGCTTACACAGTCGCGGTATAATAAAAATAAGAAACAATTTTATAATAGTTTTTCGAACGAATGTGAGAAGAATAAATATTTACTAGTTGCGACTTGTGATATTTAGTTATCATGGGAAAACAGTGCGTTTTATTTTGTACTATAAGGTTAAATAATGTGTGTAAGTTCGAATTGGACCCTAAGGTGCTATAATATGGGGGAGCGTTTACAGAAATATGTGTCCGAATTGCACATAGGAATACGTTGACGATAAGATCATTATGAACGGGACATTAATTGAGTATAACGTAGGAGTGCCGACAGAGGGAGAAAGGTATAGTGTTGTTCTATTCTAGGATTAAACGTTGTGTGAAACAGTTTGGTTTCGTAGGTAACTATTTTACGTATAAACTTAAGAGATAGATATAAATTAACAAGACGTGAAGACTTATTTTTCGGTTCCAGTCAGCGGATTTTCTTTCTTTCAACGCGCAACGTAAAAGTGACAACGGAATGACAAGTGACAATCATTTAGTTGGCTTTCGCTCGCGAGTCAAAGTAAACAAACATAACTAGTTTGGCAAATAATTAACGGAAATAGTGTAATTAAGGGCGGTGGGGTTGTTTAAAGTGCATTTAAAATCAAGTGAAGTGTGTCAGTGACGTGATTAATTGTGAATCGAAAAAAAAGGAATAACCAAGAAAATTAGGTGCTTTGCCATTTGAAGTATGAATTAGGAGTTACGGATTTTTTTTCTATTTCGATAAGGTTAGTAGTATATTAAGTTGTGAAATAAACTTGCGGGTAATAATTTGGCCTAATTGGATAGTAGCCGAGGTTAGTCTTCGTAACAGAAAATGGCGGTATTAAGTAGTTTAATTTCAAGTTTCGGCAGATAAATGTTATGTATAAATGGGGTTGTATTAGACTTGTTTTATATATATATATGTATAAATATAGATACCCTTCGTTATACCAGTAGTTGCAAAGGTTAAGAGCGAGGGTGGCGAGGCTACTTTAAAGGAACATTTAAATTTAAATAATTATCGGGGAAATTGTATACTTGTGATATTTTTAAGAGAGGTATATTATTGGTGGTTCGAGTAACTTGTTACGCAATAAAGGGACTCTTTAATATTAGAACTCAACTAGGAAAGAGCAACATTTATGTTGTGGTTTGTATCTAAGGAGACCCATTTGTCAGGTAGCGGCTGAGCGTTAAGGGTTAGTGTGGAAGAATGACTGGTATGTGTTGGCATGGGATGAAGGATGAGTCGACATAAGAGAGATGAGAGTTTGGGAGTCAATGAATGTATTGTGAGTGATATGCATGAGTTGCTTCCAGTCAAATGGGACTTACGGTACAATCTAGATTTGTTGGTAATTGGTCCCTTCAACTAAATACACAATGTGTTGCCACAGTAATAGGAGTTAGGTTAAAGTCATAATATGACAAGGTCTATCTAAGGCTTACTGTGTTGACACATACTCTACTCGAGCTTACACAGCAATCTGAATTGGTATACACACCTTACTTTGGATAGGATGACCGATATTTATAATTTTGGATGTCTATTGTTAAACAGTAATGTGCACCATCATATATATAACAAAAATATGGTTGCACATTACTACATTTTGTTATTTTAATCTTTTTTTTTTTTTAATAAGCAATGTGGGTTTGTAAACACAAACATACAGGTACAGAAAAGTGGGGAATAAAAGAAATATTTCCACTTTAAATACATATATTTGTAATTATACTAACATCTACGAGTGTATAAAGATAATACACAACTTTGGTAATATTCAGTTTATAGAATAAAAATCGTGGGAAAAATGGGTATGGGTACAAACTTTATATTTTCCTTTCCAAGCGAAGTGAACGTCAACAGACTGTAATAAATATTGCCGGTTGTTGAAGCTCAAACGAATCAGTCGGTTATCTTATTTCAAAGTGAAACATACGCCGATGGAATTGACTGGGGCTGTTCGGTAATGGGGGAGTGGAACGGATCTTAATACTGACGATTGGAAACTTTAGTACTTCTACCAAATACTTTCCTGTCATGTGTGAGGAGACTATGAGAGGATTACCTATAGGAAGGACAATGTTTCCTAGAGGCGCCGTCTGTACAATGTAGACACAGTCTCGGGGTAAAACGTCAAAGTCGGGGTCCTTATGACCTGCTAGATTCACAACCTAGCATCTCTAACGGGGCAGGAAAGCTTGAGGAAAAGGTTTTCAAGAATTATTGTTGAGGTTCAAAAGTTCGCTCTTCCTTGCAGGATCGTTACGGTTAATTGCTATAGGTTTAAACACACACCACACTAAAGCCACTTTTCTGAAGGGATTGACATATCAATAAGTCGAAACTTTTCGAGTTGATAATTTATTTTTCATTTTATTGTAGACGAGGTTGAAGATGACTTTTACAGACGAAATCTGAGAGATCTCATCTTGCAAACTCATCTTGGGGGAGAGTTGTAACAGAACGCCATTGCGCTCCGTCACTTCCATATTGAAATATTTTCCAAGAGACAGTCGGATAAATTCATGGTTTCCCCGTTGAAAGCATTATTAAGAAAATAGTCGAAAATAGGAGTCTTGGCGAAAGCACAACCATGTCATATATGTAAATGCTAAGTAGTTTCGTATGCTTTAATAAGTTTCCTAAATAAGCTTGAGCATTGCCATTGAACAAGCACTATAAAACAAAAGAAAATACTTAAAGTAGACATACGGGGGAGTTTTTGTCGAAAGCTGAAACGGAGACGCTTCGCCCGCTTCGCTTGCTCGGTCGAAAAGTAAATATTTAATAGAAAGAATAGGCGGGTGTTAATTATATTACTAATTAGAATTCTCGACTTGGCATTCAATCATACAAACTAAGAACGTAAGATACAAACAATGCATAGAAAATAAGCAGACCTATATAATGAGTCTAAAATCATAACAATCTGTCGGGCGGTTGACGAGTTTCAATTTTATTAGCAAATATGTAGGGTACTTCCTTCCTCACAACACGAGAACATGAATTTTTAGTTGAGGCAGTGCCACTGTTACTTGAACCCTGGCACGCATCGATATCGCTAAGGTTGAGGGCTCTCTCTATTCTGGACGGCAAAACGTTCGGTTCAGATGGGATGGGAAAAAGTGTGGAACAGCGGTGACGTCACGTCGGGCGAAACGACGGAAGGTATAGCGTGGTTGCTTACGGTCGATTGGTAGGAGTGGGGCACTGGTGGGAAAGAGTAGGCTGTATCGGATGTTCGTTTTGACGCGAATGACTTGTCAATGGCTATAAAAGCAAGCGGCGGACTGCAGTTGGGTCTTTTTGCGATTCGGCGGTGGGCTGTTAACATACCTCTGGCTTGTAGCACAAACCTATCGGTGGGTTTCTAGTAATTAGGGTAGGGAATTCTCTGTTATGCTGCGGCGCGCTGCATGATACGAGGATTTTCTATCTTAATATTATAGTTTGTTTAATTTTGTGGGGTTTAGTGTTGTAGTGTTTTTAGTTGAAATCCTATCGTTATACCAAGGACTTTGGAGTGACGTAAGGATGTGTTTGATATTTTTACTTAAGTTTCTTTGTGTTAATAATAGTACATTGTTTATTTCGTTGTAAAAAGCCAGAACGTTAACCAGATTACAGTTAATCTGACAGGGTACATACAACCTAACGGCTGCCAAGCGTGTTTACCCTGGAGCTCCGTAAATTACCAGATTGGGGTGTCCGTCTGGCATCACCTCTTTACCAACATAGGTGATGCGTCTAGGCCCCCCTGTACTCTCGGTGTCCAGCTGACGATCTGAAGCATGGCTGGCACGATTGAAGGCTCAGCACAGGAGGTTACTCCGCTTGCGGAAGACTTCAGTATCCGAGGTGCAGTCTTGTTAAATATATTTATATATCCAATTTATATACACAATAGGGCGACCTATTCACCGCTTCCTAGCCTGCGGGCGCGGTGGGGGGGGTCAATTACACGGCCATAGCGTTTTATTATCAGGTCTGCCGCCTGAACTCAGCAGTGTAGAGTAGGGACTTCACATCCTTATTCGGAACTAAAACCAGATTCTGGGATTAGTTGCAAATAATCCAGAGTAGGGCTGAGAAGGGGTAGTGTTAGGTTAAATTCATACACAGGGATAATATTAGGCACCTAGGACGGGTAATATTTCTGTAAGTGAAGTGTTTTATTTCCAGGATCACAGTAGGGATTCTTTAGTGTTTGTAGTGTTCCAGTCGCAGAATAGTTAGAGCACCGATGGCAGAGAACGAAGTGTCTTCAGTTTACGTGTGTAAAAGTGTTAAGTGAATAGTGAGATAAGTGGATTCTTAAGCTGCTAGTCTTCAGGTATTTAGCATAGGCCTGATAGGGACCTAGTTACGGTGAGGCTGAGAATGCCGATCCTAGTGTGGTATATTTAAAGTGATCAGTGTACGTTGTGAATAGGAGGTGGGCATATACCCAGAGTATTGGGACATGTCTACTAGGGACTGATGTCTAGCAGAGCCGTACATCAGACGTTTTCCACAATGGGTAGCTGAACGCTCATGACGTGGTTAACTCGTTTTCTAATAAGGGGAATTCGGTGGGCTACGTGTTACGGTTCGGCATTTTTGGCTTCAACGGGAGCTAGGCATGCTAGTGATAGGGCTTAGAGCCGCTAGGAGTGATAGGGTTAATAAGGCATCAGCGCCTTCAGTGGTAGTGTAGACTAGAGATGCCCGCGAGCATCTGAGTGGCCTCGCAAAACAGCTTACCCTGTTTTGCGAAGCTAGAATATGTAGAAAGCTGTAAGGATAGCGCGTCATTCCTCATCCTCCTACTCTTGCTGGCAGCGTCAGTAGCTAAAAATAGCACGTCGCAACATATACAACCAAGGATAACTTTCGCAAGATTAGGGTAGTCAAAGTGTAGCGCTTAGACTAGCAGGTATCCTTGGTTTAGGAATTTCAAAGTGCTGTGGTGGGAGACTTGCCCTCCTTCGACGACACGCCCCCGTCAGCAAGAGGCAGAGAGAGACGCTTACAGGTGTGGTTGGGGATAAATTATCTATACAAATATAAAACCTTATTTCCAAGCGCTAGGGATTATAGGAGCAGCTAGGTGAGAAGTCGGTTAGTCGAGCTACGTAACGCTCTAAGTTTTACATTAATAGGACCATTACAACGACTAGTACAGGCAGAGTAATCTCTAGGCTCCTCTCAAATAGGCTAGTCCTAAGTAAAACCCTATTAGAATTAGTTTCAAGCGTGTATTTTAATGATACAAGCTGCTAGCGCAGCCCAATCTTAGTTAGGTAGCGTTTAGGTCAACTGAGAAGTGATGTGTGTAAGGATAGATTAGGTCGCGAATATTAGTAGAGATGAAGAGTCCAACGATCCTACCAGCTTCACATTAAAGTTCAGGGGTTGCTTGCGGTTCACAGCACTATTAGGGTTCTACCATAGACGATCACAAGGCCAAATCACTTTCATAAAGCTCGGTTTTCTCAAAGCGATTTCCGTAAAGTTTAGTAAGTTTTCACGGGGTGCGGTAGCTTAGTGGGGCTTGTAGCAGAGGGGGTTAATAATATTGAGGGGGGGTACGTGACAATGTGGGAAACGACAACGACGGAAACCACTGTTGTTTTTTTATGTTCATTTTTTTGTAACTTGTTATTAAAATGTAATCAGGATTGACTTAAACAGTACCAAAGTAGGTAAATGTTCATTTTTTTACACCATTGGTAGTTTTCAGAGATAATTAACTGCCATATTATTTAAATATTACGAGTACAACGGCTTTTTTATGTTCTGAGATCGGTCTTCAGATTAAATCCAACATTTGTCGTCCAAGGCTGTTGGTACAACCGGTCACCAAAGAGTATTTGTCACTATTATACTCTAAAATACGCCTTACTTTCATGTTTTTATAGATAAAATAAACGTTAGAATATCTTGTAAAACATTAAACATATGTTGTATTATGGAAAACCTAAAAAATGTTACCACTTCTAAAAAACAAGTGATATTCACGGTCCTTTCAAAAAAGTTTATCCCACATTATCAAAGTTTGATATTCTTTAATAACTTGTTATCATTCTGTTTGAAAATATGAATTATAATAAAATTTGGTAACTAGGTCCGTGCGCGGGCGTCTAGGACGGCATATCGAGTTGCAACTAGCGAGCGAGCAAGACAAAAAATGTTGGCGCTACGGGCGCCTTGCTACAGCGTAGACCTTGCTACGCCGTGAGCATTGCTACGGCGTAGCAAAGAACCCATAGCCGTAGCATTACACTCTTTAATGTTCGTTTGAGCAAATGGATGACAATCATCAGCATCCTAGCGTTATCCCAGAGTTGCATCATGAAGGATGCCCGGGATCTGCTACCTAGTCTCAAAATTGACGTAGGCACTAGTTTTTACGAAAGCAACTGCCTTTACTAACCCAAGGGGGAAACCAGAACTTATTGGGGTTAGGCTTGTCAAGTGAGTGGGCAACTTGACTGTTAGAAGTTCTCAAGCCGCAAAGGCTTAACGTGCAACTCAAAGCGGTTACCCATCCAAGGTCCGACCCCACCCGACATTGCTTAACGTCGCACACCGCACGCGTCACGAATGCTCCTTGAAACTGAGGAAAATAGAAACACTAAAAACAAGCTGCAAATAAATTCCAAATATATCGGTACCAGTTATAAGTACATTATTATCGAGGCATGGAAAGAGGCAATTGCAGGCGGACTATTAGTTTTAAATGGTCAGTCACTAATAAGACAAAGTAGAGCGTTATTACGTGTATGCCCCGAAATAAGTTAAACTTGTCATAACAAAAAACGGGAAAAATCGGTGTCAACTATTACAAATTTACGGGTCAACCATTGAGGCGTTTACCTTACTTACATTGTACCCTCCACGCCACAAAACTGTCAACAAGGGCATTTGAATCCAATAAGATCCCATATTTCACGCGATCTGACGATTCCAGCCTTCAGAATTCAATAAAAATCGAGTTGCCAAATAGAGAGGAATAGGTCAGGCTGTCGATTTCAGAGGAGAAAGGTCACAACTGTGTATGACACGCTTTATTGTTAAGTTTTTTTATGACTGAGGATGTACTCCTTATCCATTTGCCATAGAGGACTTTATGAAGGTATTTATCGTGAATTAAACGATTATGAATAAATATTTTATATTGGTGTTTTGTTTATTTATTTATTTATTTATTAGTACTAACAGTTTTACCTTAAGTACTAACTTATAACTAATAATGGATTAAAACAATGTAAATTAAACAATTTTATGACAATTTTATCAAAATATTAATTGATTAATTAATAAAAAGGATGGTCATCATTTTTAAAAATAGTACTGGGGGTTACTGTTGACTGCAAATAGTGCCTCGATGCGGCTAAAAAACGATTCTCAGACGTGAAAAAGATATCAAGCTGACTGTCGCTGGTTAATATGCTGCTAAGCAAGTTTAGCGCCTGGTGTAGGGGAGAAGAGGCGAGTGCGGGTGTGCGGGCCGGCGGGACGGCGAACGGGCCGCGGGCGCGCGCGCGGAGCTGTCTGCTGGTGGATAGCGGGACACGAATGGTTACTAGTGCAAGTATTTCGGGGTTGAAGTACAATCCCTCGTACTAGTCTAAAAAAGTATGTGACCAAATACATGTTTCGCCTGCCTACAGACGTATAGCCGACCATGCCAAGTATGAAAAGAGTTGGATAAAGAAAATGGTAGTAACCATATATTTTCTTATAGAGTGTTCGTACGAATGATTTTGGTGCTTTTGTTGCGATACTTTTGCAGTTAATTGGATGATAGTATTTATGAGGCGCAGCGCGGAAGACGGGCAAGGTAGACAGATAACCTGGTAAAGGTCCCGGGAGTCCGCTGGATGCGGTTGGCGCAGGATCGGTCGATGTTGGTCTCTTTGAGGGAGGCCTGCGTCCAGCAGTGAACGTCCTTAGGCCGATATGATGATGATGATTTATGAGCAATGAAGATGGGTTTGTTGACTGCTAACCTTATACATATTTTTTTACAGGCAATGATGAGACTAACTATATCGAATAAAATCATCATATTTAGGGATATCTTGAAGAACCAAATACTGTAATCCATCGGGAAAGCCCCTCGGGAAAGCTCATTCCACAACCGGAGCATCCGAGGGAGAAAATTCGTCTGAAACCGTACCGTACGCGTCCATTTAGGTTCTAAGATGTGAGGAACAATGTCCTGCCGACGGCGAGCAGTGCGATGCAAGAAAGCGGCCGTGGGTCATGTCGAATAGTTCTTCGGAGCAAAACCCATCATACAAGCGATAGAACACGCACAAGGAGGCAAAGTTTCTCCTTAAACTTAACGGTTCAATATCGCTCGTATGTAAGATGGTACAGTCAGCATCAAAAGTAGCTACGCATTTGAAAAGTTCAACAGTCTTTATTATAAGGGAATAAGAACTTTTGACCCCTTCATATATTTCGGCGCTGTGTCACTATAAGGCTCACTCGGTTTCCCGTTCTTGGATAATATTATGAAGAAAACCAATTAATAGCAACAATCACTTTTTATTTGGGCAGAGTAACAGTTTACACAAAATTCAAGTAAGTAATGACCCCTGTTCGAATGGCATTTGGGCTTAAATACTAGTTAACAAACAACCCCACTACTCATTCCACCAGGTGGTGGATCAGGTGTTCACGCCACTTTGCTTGATCGAAACAAGTGACGTCATTGACAATCGATTTAGGTACCAATATATTAATTTTACAGTTAATCACGCATAAAGGTGCTACAAATTGCATTAAAATATAATCGCGATTTTATAATTAATATTACACTCTTATATTTCAGATTTATTAACAAACTAGAATCGGAAGTCATAATTCCCTCTAACCAGTAAATACATACAAAACTTATTTATAGCATAAGATCATTTATTAATTTAAACATTATTACTCGTAATTAGGCTTAAATAATAAAACAGAAGGTACGCCGCCCACACGGCCATTCTGCTCCAGCGCGCTCTCTGCGCTGTATCACAGTTTATCAATCTCAATTTCTAATGATCCGTTATGAAATGAAATGAATGAAATGAACAGATTATCAATCTTAATTTCTAATGATCCTTTACATGCAGCTATATACAACATACAACAAACAAAGTCAAAGTCAATCATCACCCATACTGGGATCTAGCCACACAAGTCAGGCATCACCCATACTGGGATCTAGCCACACAAGTCAGGCATCACCCATACTGGGATCTAGCCACAGGCATCACCCATCTTTCAGGGATCTAGCCACAGGCATCACCCATCTTTCAGGGATCTAGCCATATAACCCAGGCATCACCCATCTTTCAGGGGTCTAGCCTCCAAGACCAGGAAAAGGATACGCTTGGTGGCCAGCCAGCGCCAAGGAAGGAAATGTGGATAGGAAAATAAATAATGTAAACAACTTACATTCATTATCAATAAACTTAAAAAAAACTTTTTTTTTTTCTTCTTTTGTCTGTTTCTCTGTTTCAATACAAAGTAATTATAAACTCTATTGTCTCAGTTCTCATCTCCATCTAGCATAACATCCGCCCACACGGGAGACTCATTCATCACTATCATCGAATCATATGTTTCAATTTGTAAGTCAGGCATCACCCACCTTTCTGGGGTTGAGCCACATAACGATCATTATAGGTAAAATTTCTAAAATTCGTTAACATTTGACTTCAGCTTTAGCTTCATCAAAACAAATTTTGTCGTGAATAGTTTGCTCGTCCATCCTCCTCTTTACAAGCATTCCTAACAGCTATAAGATTTTCGACAGGACATCATCAATTTGGAGATTGCCCAGTAATAACTCCAAAAGAACTTTTACCGGTAACTCTCGACACTACACACTTTATTGCCAATTGTAAATCTTGATATATTATTATCGACAAAACTTTTACAAATCTAAGGAAGTCATGATAATTTGTATTTGGTCACTATAAAATATGCATACCGATGGTGGAATGAGCTCGAAGCTTTCCCGAGGGACTACCGCAAGGGGCTTCTCAAGAAAGGAGTGTATAAATCCTCAAAGGATCGGCAACGCGCTTGTGACACCCCTGGAGCTGCAGGCGTCCATAGACTGCGGCGACTGCCCACCATCAGGCGGGCCGCTCGCCCGCTCGCCACCGACGTGGTCTGTTATCAAAGCGTTGATCACTTCAGCGTCCTAAGCTTCCGGCCAGATCCACCTGATGAGGTTCCATCCAGTAGACAAAATGTCTGAATCAAACGGCGGCAGGTAGAAGTTGCTGTTGCGATCCCGTGGTATAGGTGTGGCAGAGATTGCTGCTGTAACTGCGCTCGAAGCCGCTTGCTTCGTCACAGTCGTCAATAAATTCATCACTTGCGCCATTGAAAAAGTAGGCTAGGGTCGAGACCCCGTTTTCCTGGAGGTTCTAAGGATAGAGGAGTCTGATCCCACCGCTGCTTTCGGCGCTGTGTCACTATAAGGCTCACTCGGTTTCCCGTTCTTGGATAATATTATGAAGAAAACCAATTAATAGCAACAATCACTTTTTATTTGGGCAGAGTAACAGTTTACACAAAATTCAAGTAAGTAATGACCCCTGTTCGAACGGCATTTGGGCTTAAATACTAGTTAACAAACAACCCCACTACTCATTCCACCAGGTGGTGGATCAGGTGTTCACGCCACTTTGCTTGATCGAAACAAGTGACGTCATTGACAATCGATTTAGGTACCAATATATTAATTTTACAGTTAATCACGCATAAAGGTGCTACAAATTGCATTAAAATATAATCGCGATTTTATAATTAATATTACACTCTTATATTTCAGATTTATTAACAAACTAGAATCGGAAGTCATAATTCCCTCTAACCAGTAAATACATACAAAACTTATTTATAGCATAAGATCATTTATTAATTTAAACATTATTACTCGTAATTAGGCTTAAATAATAAAACAGAAGGTACGCCGCCCACATATACGTAGCTACTTTTGATGCTGACTGTACAATCCACCCTAAAGTCTCATCATTTTCACAATTAATATCAAGAATGTCATTCATGGTCTCGCCTATTATCCAAATGTATTACATTTCGAGTCAACTCATATTGCAAATATCCCGAATTACTTCCTCATTCCATACGACCTACAATATAAGAGTTCGCCTCTCGTATATAAAAGTTTTCTTTCTTGAATAACGCTCGAGAAAGTTACACGTCATTAAATTCGGCCGAAAAAATGGCAATTTTATGAAACTCTTAACCCTTAGCAAGGGAATATAATATTCCCGATTCGTATGAGGTTTGCGTATAGCAAATCCTATAGCAAGGGTGTGCTCTATATTTTCTTTTGTTGATGTTGTGTAATTTAGAAGCCTGTGGAATCGTGCGTTCAAACCCTGACAACCTTATGTACGAAACAAATTTTTGCTTGGACTCGTTTTTTTTGCAAAATCAATAGGAATCCAAAGCATTTAAAAATACGTATGGGCGTACAGGCGGCTTAAAAAAGGGCCATTAATGTGTGTAAGTTTGATTTATGCGTGCACACGAGAACAGCTAAACCAAATGTAATTAAGAACTGCCTTTTATTTTATGCGTGCGAGCATTATTTGCACATTTTGGTTTGGATATGTACGTGTGTGTATAAAAGTCAAAAGTTTTAATAAACCGCTATTTTTGATCAATGCTTGTGTTCTGAGTTTTTGTTTTTCATTATTGTATAAAGTGATGCAGGTACGAGTACATGAGCACATCGGCAACCAATTAAATGTTCACGTTTTAAAACTAAAACCTCTTTCCTTCGACGATAATTGTGGTTTATTGTGGTGTTGTGCATTTTGTGTTATTATTTACCTATACGATAAAGTGCTTACGTATAACGAAAGCCTATTGGTTTAAGTATTAAAGTCTCTAGTGGATAATGGCAAAAATATGTACTAAAAATATAAAATGTTCTACAATAGTTCTACATTCTCGTTGCACATTTTCTCATCTGAAAGAAGCACTCTGGACACTAACCAGTTTGTGTACATTACACCGCTAAAAGCAACCACGTGAAACAACATACACCTCCACAGTCCCGTTAGTAAAACAAAGTCCTAACTTTCTATGAAACTACTCGTCTGATACGACTTTCTTCAATTAAAGATACTCCACTCTTTACTTAGTACAACAAAGTCTTATTTCGCTGTAAAGCTCCTTGTGTTAAACGACTTTCTTCAACTGAACACACATAACAATTGATGTACATTTTCTAACTATTTTAATGGTGAATCATCGAAATGCTATTCAAATTGATTTTGTGATTGATGTTCGTGATCAAAACAAATTGAATGGCGTGTCAAAGCATTCTGGGTTTATACATGCTGATGTATTTTCTGCGTTAGATATTTGGGTATGTAGATACAAATATTCGCATTTTTAAAGCTGTTACTACTACAACAGTTGCATCTATTAAAATTGTTTTTGTTATTGATGGTATGTATGTATGTAAGCACTTTATTGTACACAATGACAGTTTTATTTAATCGTATGACATTTATTTACGAACCGTGAGATCTTCGAGAAGACAAGTACGGTTGACAGTTTTTGTTGCACTTTTAGCACCACCCAGGGGTCACGTGTAGGGTAACGGTGGGTACTCCCTACGGACGTGGTGCAACTTCGACCCCCCTTTGTCAAGTGAGTGGGCAACTTGACTGTTAGAAGTTCTCAAGCCGCCGGAAGGCCTCTAAATTGGCCTAGCAACTGCTGTCGTAGACAGCAGCCGGGATCAACGGCTTAACGTACCTTCCAAAGCACGAGAGCGCTCAGTTAGTAACCACTCAAAGCGGTCACCCATCCAAGAACTGACCTGCGCCCACATTGCTTAACCTCGCATACCGCACGCGGTACGCGGGCGCCGCTGGGCCACGAACGCTCTATAATAACAGTTTAAAACATATACATGTCACACAGGATCAGAGTAGAAAGGCGAACTTATCCCTATGAGGGATCTTTTCCAGCTAACCTTTGAGGGATTGAGAGGAGATTAAAAAAAAATTAGATATGATAAAAAAAATTAGAAGATGATTATTTTTAGATGGTTATGGTAAAAAAAAAATGAATGGCATGTCAAAGCATTTTGCGTTTTGACATGCTGATGTAGTTTCTGTGCTTAGATATTGGGATATGTAAATACAGATATAATTTTTAAGGCTGTTACTATTACGACAATTGCTTCTCGTACTTCTACTGGGTGTGTACGAGGCTTCACTTGCGTTCGAGTTCTTTACAGGGTGTTTTTATTGATTTCCTTTCCTTCTAGCATATAGCCCTGTATAGCCATAGAAACGACGTAGCATATTTAGTTTTTCAAAATTGTAGAAAAATATTTTTTTTTTAATTTTCATACAAAATAATTATTTCTATCACCAAGAGAAGGTCTTTTCTGAAACACTACGGCTCTAAAATAAGCCAGTAAATAAAATTGAATAAAATATATGTTCCACTCCCTGGACCCGGATATGTCCTAAAAGTACGACCAAGACTGCGCAGTGGGGTGGAGATACTGCGATCGCCAACCCGCATGCTAACCGTGGGGAATATAGCATTTACCCCCCATGAAATAGGGGGAGGTTTTTGTCCTTGTCTGTCTCATTAATTTTTAATAATTTGAACAATATAATTTACTCTCAAACATTTAATACTACGTAAAAATCTTTGAATAGGGTCGTTTACAGCTTAAAATTTAATACTACCTCGAAACTACAATAATACCTCTCTTATAGTCATGTTTTATGTAATATCTTTAAACGAGCCATACTTGCCTATTTATTTAACGGTTGGCTGTAACGGTTTCCATTAAATTTACAATTCAAAGATTGACTTAGCGCAAAATTGAGCTAGCCAGGTCTCATTTTTCGAACTATTCGTATTGTCTGAAAAACTACGAAAGTTAATAAGCATAGCTCTCTGAGTAGTCGGGTTACCGAGCTATGCTTGTAGGTACTTTACCTAAAATTTGAATGGGTGATATTCCGAAATTTCGCAAGTCATTACGTGCGCGGATGAAGCACGGAACATCGAGCTGCAGGCGCCTTAAACTAATTAAAATTACGAGCACAATGGGATAAAGCATTTCGGCGAGTTAGGCACGCTCGTGAAAATGGTGGACAGAACAAAGTGGACCGAATTAGAACGATACAGCGACGAAAACAATGACCCTCTGTTTGAAACAACATAACCGTATGCAAACAGAAGTTTCGCCACAAATTAAAAGATCACGTATTCATTATCGAAATAAAAAGTTTTCGTAATACTACGACCTTTCCCCTAGAATTTTCTTGGTTGTATCAAGATTTCAATGACACTAGTTTAAAGAAAACGACTGCCATCTAACCTTCTAAATGGAGAGGAAAAATAAGACTTAGTTGCGATTAGATCGGTGCCCTCACGAATAATTTTCATGGAAAATATGTTTAGTCAAAAAAATACACGAAATGATAGTGATTCATACACTAGGCAAAGCCTGCTGCGCCCTGTAGCCGGGGCATACAATACGGCTACGGTATCCTCTGCCTGTCCTAGAATGCGACTAATAGGTCCTTGGGGTTGAAGACGGTCGCAGTTGGGGGCTGTGATCGTCTATGAAAGCAGATGGTGGGACCAACAGAGGTGTGACTCTAGGGCGGCACTGGGAATAACGCTAGGATGATGATGACACATTCAATATAGTTTACCAACAAATACCAATATATTGATAAATCATATTTCTTCTTTAGTTCTACGGTAACCCTCGGTACGCGAGTCCGACTCACACTAGGCCGTTTTTGATAGCCTATTTACATGGCTAACTACAGGGCAAAAGCCTCCTCTCTCGATCTCACTCCATCATATATACAAAAAAGGCACAAAAAGTACAAATAATCAATATTTATCAAAGATAAATAAATACATATTCACACACTTTAAATACAATATATCGCAAAGACGCAAATAAAACACACACATACGAGTACACACACTACAAATTATTTATTTGTTGTATAAGAATATAATGATGTGTTCTGTTATCCCTCATTAGGGACATAGGGCTGGCAAAATCAAAAATCAAAATCAAAAATTTTATTCTGCAAATAGGCTACAAGGGCACTTTTACAAGTCAATACATGAATTATACAATTAAATAAACTGACAATGATAATTATAATGTTTTCAAAACAGAATTGCAGATCTAAAAAAAAGTAGACAATAATAATTATGATTTTAAAACTATAGTGATTAACAAACTCACAATATTCAATTAAAATTAACTTACAATACATTATATAAAAATATTCGGACAGAGACAGTATATATACGGTCTCTGTCCGAATACATAAAAGTATATACAATAAATTTAATATCTCAGAGATGTATATGGTCTCTGAGCGTCCATTATTCCTAAGTCCTTAGAGATGTACACGGTCTCTAAGCGTCTAAATTAAAATAAGTAGTAAATGAAAATAGCACTTAAGTAATTTAATATTCTCAGAGATGTATAAGGTCTCTAAGCGTCAATAACAATAAAATTAATCCAAAACAGGATGATGTCTCTCGTCAATCTCCAATAAAATTGTAGCGCCCTCTACACCCAGTCGCGTGTGAAACACTTGCCTGAATTCGATTGGGTATAGATTCGCTTGGAGCTACAAAATATGATTTACGTCTACACACAACACTTAGCCACATGAGTGTAGAAGGAAGGGATCACCTCCTGCTTCGCCAACAGGGTGTACTCTTACACCATATTTTACCGTACTTGTCTACATGTATTTTAGAGGGTCTGGTCTACTGGCCGATCCAGAGTGACCCATCGTACAGTCGATTACGCCTCCAGCATAGATACTGCCTCTCAGTACCCCGGTGCTCAACGCACCAGCTGGACATGGGGGCGGTGCCCCCACGAGGTCCTCCATAAGCCTTCCCCCTAGATCTGGCCCTTATACTTTATCTCATAATCGACCGTACTACATGTCTTGCTAGTGTGATTCCAATACACACTCCTGGGAAGCGCCGGACATTCCCTGTCCAAATCCCTTGCCTTTCAGAGGTACCAGTACCTCGGGATTGGACCATGTGAAACTACGACAACCAGCGACCGTTGGTTAATCCCCCGTTCCACACTCATGTAGCTTAGAATGTCGATTATAAAGTATAAATAACATGCATGAGCACTTACCAGGATCCTCTCTAGTAAATCGCGTGGAGACAGGCAGTCCAGATCTGCCCTCTCGTCTCCAACGCCCATGCTCGTGCAAGATGTACCGTTCAAGTCGGCGCCGCTGTCAGAATGTGGCATATAACCTCCGCCCCTTCTCGCGCCAACCGAACTGTCATCCTAGACGTCAGTTTTTTTTTTAATCGTATGGCATTTATTTACTAACCGTGAGATCTTCGAGAAGACAAGTACGGTTGCCAGTTTTGTTGCACTTTTTAGCACCACCCAGGGGTCACGTGTAGGGTAACGGTGGGTACTCCCTACGGACGTGGTGCAACTTCGACCCCCCTTTGTCAAGTGAGTGGGCAACTTGACTGTTAGAAGTTCTCAAGCCGCCCGAAGGCCTCTAACTTGGCTTAACGACTGCTGTCGTAGACAGCAGCCGGGATCAACGGTTTAACGTGCCTTCCAAAGCACGAGAGCGCTCAGTTAGTAACCACTCAAAGCGGTCACCCATCCAAGAACTGACCTGCGCCCACATTGCTTAACCTCGCATACCGCACGCGGTAGGCGGGTGCCGCTGGGCCAGAGCGCCCTAGACGCACTAGACGTCACTGTTGCCACTTGACAATATAGACAGTTACCTGATTTTCACCGGTCCGAATCGCGCTCGGCGCGACAAAAATAACACTAGTATTAAGGTATTAATCATGCCCTTGCAAGCATGGCAGAAGGGTTCTCCATTTATCTCGATCTTGCGCGCCTTCTTCCAGCTCTTTCCAGCCGAGACCAGTTGAGCCAGCCTCCTTCACAACTGATCGCCTCCATTGCCAGCGTAGACCCTACTTGGTTGTCCGATTTTCGAAGCCCGTGTCCAATCCAACGCGACTTCCTTTATAGGATCTCTCTCTATATGGGTTTCTAGTCAATCATCTGCCACAGTCTCGCATTTGACATGGTACATGGCCAGAAAATGTATTATATATGTATGGTATAAGAAATATACAATATATAAATAATCACACAACTTCTAGAGGATGAACGCATACCGTCGGAAATCCTTAACACACATTTGGTTATAAATACACGTCCGTCATTAATTTTAGCCGAGTGTTTGATATTCGGAAATGCAAATGATAAATCTCAAACATTGTTAGACTAGAACTAATGCACTTTGATATACTAAAAGCTTTGTTACGTCACCGCACTATCTGTATTGGAGAATTCAAGGTTGTGTTTAACAGCGTCATTCCATGAGTATGAACTATAAAACCACTTAATGCGGTAGCTATGAATGAAGTGGATTATAGTACATTATTACTGTAAGATAATACGAAAACGAATGTAGTTTTTTTTTTTACTGAATGACGAGAAGAAATAATTTACGTTACTCAGTTAAAAATAACTACATTCGTTTTTGTATTATCTCAAATTACATTAAGAAATCGTCAGTGATGATGATGCACCATCCTTAATAGAAGTCTAAGTCTTCTACGGTAGATGTCGCTGTACGCCTCTCTTACGCGTTGTAAGAGGGAACTAGTGAAGGATTTCGGGCACGAGCTTGGTTGTTCCGATAGCTCAGAGGCTAGACCGATTGGCCGCGTATGCTAGATGTCGCAGGTTCAAGTCCTGCTCGGAGCATTAAATTTTTCAATTTTTCCCTTTAATTTAAAATTTGGAATTTTCGTTAGCAGTGTTACTGCTTAATACAAAATTAATTTAGTATGGGATGGCGCATCATTACTGACGATTTCTCAATGTAATTTGAGACGTTGGTGCCGTTAATAGAAGTCTAAGTCTTCTACGGTAAATGTCGCTGTACGCCACTCTTAGGCGTTGTAAGAGTAAACTAGTGAAGGATTTCGTGCACGAGCTTGGTTGTTCCGATAGCTCAGAGGCTAGAGCGATTGGCCGCGTATGCCAGATGTCGCAGGTTCGAATCCTGCTCGGAGCATTAAATTTTTCAATTGTTCCCTTTAATTTAAAATTAAGACAACATGTGTTTACTAATTTCCTAGAGGTGATACAATTAAAATATACTTATATGAATATTAATGCTATTTAGATCTCTTGTCTGGTATTCACGTGAGCCCAGGTCGTATATGGAGCGAATGACTCTTTTTGTACACAAAGATTGTCTGTATGTCAAGTGCTTTACCCCAAACCAGAATACCGGAGAATAACGAGTATATAATACTTATTGTTCTCGGATAATCCATTTCTGGAAAAAATGTTACCGTTATGTCATTCAACTTGGGTTCCTGCGAATTTTAAATAAATTTAATAATCCTGATCTCCGCAATACTAAAACCGAATTATTAAAATAAAATACAATCCTGAAAAAATCAGGCAAACCGTAAAAGCTATGCAAAACGGGTGACCAAAATATCAACACCAACTTATGTCACAGCAGTCACGGAGCTTCCTTGAGTTTAATCAATGCCCGACACATTATTCCTCAACTATCTAGCTCAAAGCAAGTGAGGTATAAAGTATGCATGAGCATCGAGCATTGAATCCCGATACGCATAATACAAACGGTGTATTGTTGTTTCCTTTGTGAATAGTTCAGGTCTGTTTCATTGTTTAACAACAAATTTATGGACTTTGCTGTACTATGATATGTATGCTGTACAGTATATTTTAGTTATTTATAAGCAGTTCATAGATTCATAATACTATGTTGTTTGTTAATATCCTGGAGTATGAGCAATGTAACACTTTTCAAGTAGCATATAACACTTAAAACGCGCACAAGGTGCTCATAAACACCTGAACACGACTTTATTTGAATATTTTGACCACATGAAGTATATGGATGTGATTGATGGCGACTGTACTGTTGGAACACATTTATACCAAGTTACTTAGTGAATTGGTTAAGTATGCCCGAGAGAGACATTTCGACTAAAGCTAACAATTACACTGATTAAAGCCGGAGGCATTTGTGGTAACAAACGCTCAATTTAAATTAAAACTATACTAATAACAAGCGTACATAAAGGAGCCTATACATAGTGTCCCACGGCAATGACACATGAAGGCAAAGTAACTTTAATATTGAAGTTATGATACGGAGACATTATTTTATTTGAAAAATAATTTCAATTATATGCTTGCGTCACCTGGAAACCAAATAGACCATTCGCTTGTCCTTATTAGGTAGGTGCAGCGTGTTCATTTTCTTCCATTCCTCTCTATCACCCGTCACTTACATCCTTCCTGTTCATGTCGTCTCCCACGCAATCCATTTACCTTTTCCCTGGTTTACCCCTCCTCTTACTTCTTTCCTAATTTGCCATACCTGACACCCTTCGTGTCACATGATTTTCATCGCTCCGCATAACATAAGACCGTGGGCGATTTGCTCTCAGCTTTTCAACTATGGGTTCTACTTACAGACTTCCTCTTGTACATATACTCATTCCTTATCCGATCCATTCTTGTTACGCCACTCATTCATCTGAACATTGTCATCTACTTAACATGCAATCTCCTTTCTCTCGAACATTCCGATCTAAAGGTAGATGTTAAACTAATTAAAAGTTAAAAACATTATAATCGATCTAGGTATACTACTTATAACTCAAGAACGGCTGGGCCGATTTTTATGATCATTGGTTTTTGGATTTATCTTCGCCCCAAGTAGCAGAATAACTATTAAAATATCGATTAAATATACGGAAAAATATTATAAACATGGAACTACCAGCTACAGGGGGCGGAACGAAGTATACCGGGTCAGCTAGTAAAGATAATGGTATGAATTAAGTCTCAAAAAGTAATTAATTTATTGCACCTCTTAAAATTGAAATAATTAATTAATGTGTAATTTTCATTCTAATATGAATCATTGATATGATGTTGTATTCAAAATATTGTGCTGGATTTGTCAAAATAAGCCTTTGTTAAAATAGCGAACTTTTAAAAGTTATACTATGCCCGTATATAAATAAACCGAAATCGCGAAAACTCGCATCGCGTTTATAAAGCCTCACGATACGCAACTCTCTTACCATGTAACCAGCCTGCTTTTCCTACGACATGACTGACCAGAATACATTATTCTTAAGGGTAGACTGCCGATAGAAATCTATTTGTTTAAGTCCATTTTTCTCCCGACGGCGTTATCTCGGAGCGGTCAAGGCGTGACGCCCGACGACAGTGATAAGGGACAGTTTTTCCTGTCATTTGCTTCTTGCTGATATTAGTGTTTTTCTACCGTCCTGAACACAACAGCAATGTGACAATCTTGGAGGGATTGAAGGCTTGTGTGGAATTGACGTCTAACCGATCCTTTATTATATAGGGAAAAGCAACTACATTATGTTAACGAATTATTTTTCCGTCTAACCTTCAAAAATATGTTTTAAGGGGTGGCCCATTGTTAAATGGAATGACCATTATTAAAAATACTTTCATTGAGTAGATGTAAACCTAATTAAACTATTCAATTAAAGAAGTTAAGTCTTTGAGGAGACGTAATCACGGAGCAACAAAAAAAATGGACTCATGTATTTGTTTTTGAATGCACTAACATAACTTGTCACAGAACTCGCCCATTATATAAGGTGTGATTATGTACTCTATTTTCAATGAGTAACTCATCATCATCATGTCAGCCGAAAGACGTCCACTGCTGGACATAGGCCTCCCCCAAAGACTTCCACAATGACCGGTCCTGCGCCACCCGCATCCAGCGGATACCCGCGACCTTCACCAGGTCATCAGTCCACCGTGTGGGGGGCCTGCCCACGCTACGCCTTCCGGTACGCGGTCGCCACTCGAGAACCTTTCCGCTCCAACGGCCATCGGCTCTACGTGCTATGTGCCCCGCCCACTGCCACTTAAGTTTAGCGATTCGGAGGGCTATATCGGTCACTTTGGTTCTGCTGCGGATGGCTTCATTCCTGATGCGATCACGCAGTGAAACTCCCAACATAGCTCTCTCCATACCGGATAGCTCTCTCGATAGGTCCAACTTCGAGAAAAAGGTTAATCGTCGAATCCGACTCGGCTGGGCAGCGTTCGGGAAGCTACGGCACATCTTTTCGTCCAATATTCCGTGTGTGTCTCAGTGTCTCAAGACGAAAGTCTTTGAACAGTGTGTGTTGCCAGTGATGACATATGGCACTGAATCGTGGTCGCTTACTATGGGCCTCATAAGAAGGCTCAAAGTCACCCAAAGGGCAATGAGTAACTATTTTAACATAATTATGTAAATTATAACATGACTTCCAGTAAGTTTCAGCTTCAACAGTTTCGCTTAAAAAAATAAGGAAAGAAAAAAATACATTTCGATTAGATATTCTACATTTAAGTATTTGGATGACATCTTCAATGAATTTAAATTTAAAACTTTTAGGTTTCTTCTTTTATTATACCTTAAAAGAAAATGAGAGCGCAGAACTTAAAATCACTTCAAACCTCGTCTGGGCAACGAATGATTGTGGATGAAATGGTCGAAAGCAGAATGTTTGACTTCGGGACTTATTTGAACTACTTAGAAGACAAACAGACAGTTCCCACTCCTCCGCGGTGAGCCCTGAAGGTCCCGTTTCTTGTTTTTTTCTTTAATTTAAAAAACGATATAACATAAAATAAAATTTTATAGGCACTACACAATAAAAACTGATCAAATTGTCTACTTCATTGATCAGACTACAATTCCTAATCGTTGTTTAGATATGAGCACCGAAAAACGATTTTTTTTAAAACGTTAATATTAAAATAAAATATTTTAACATAAGTACTCAAACTCTAACTAAGTATTCTATAAATATTAGTATGTTTAATATCAAAGCAAAGTCCAGAATTCAAGTAATCACACGGGATAAATTCAGTGAACCCTAAACCTAATTAGTTTTCCTACAGTTCCCTCCAGTGAATTAATACAACAACCTCTAGAGAGAGATCCATTTTTCATTGAACTTGTATAACCGGCGTTATTAAAACTAGAATCACGTGCAATTAGCTACGAATACCAATTGAATTTACAAACTGGTATATTAATAAATCGTTTTTTGTTTTTGTATCTCTGATAAGATACTGTAATTTCATGTTTTGAAATCAAATCAAATGTAGTCTAATAAGGTTGTAAATCGATCCTTCCAGACCAATAAAATAATGTGTTGGTGTCGTGCTAGTCGTGAGTGTTAAGTAAATAAAAATTAACTACAAAACACTACAATCGGCGATTATGTTAATCAATGTCGAATCTTCTATGAATTTATAATTATCATCATTATGTAACTTCGATTAGGATGTTTTAACCGATATGTGAGTTTCGCGGATGATTACGATTTTAAAATTAATTAATTTCAATTATTATTCATATATTTTTGTACCCTTCAACGTGTAGATAGTTTATAAAATACTTCAATAACGTTGTATGGGTTTAAAATTCATATTTATATCATAATCATAAATAATATTCCTACTAAATAATAAAGCAGTCAGTCCTGATCCAGAACCTATTGTTAACCTAGTTTTCTAGCTAGTCTGCAATTGCCGTATTCGACTTCCTTCCGTATAATAAAGTTCCTTGAATGATTATGCTTATTCCCACAAGTTCTAATTTACAACACAATCGTTCGAAATTGCCATTATCTTTAAGACTAAATGTTCAATATATTGGGCCTTAATTGTATGCTTTTGACCACTACTGCAGGCACAGTTGAGTGCACAATGCACAAGGCATATTAATTAAAGATTAACTCGGACTGCTACTATGATGACATCTACAGGGTGTTTGGTAACTAGGTGCAAAGACATTCAGGGATGATAGAGGAGGTAATTTGAAATATTTTAGACACAACATGCGTTGTACAAACTCGTTTAGTTTCCAAGATATGCACCATTTTATTTTGAAAATTGTATGTTTTCCATACTATGTCTAGATTTTTTCAATGTTCCCTTTTATTTCCAGCTTATCGTAATTTTTCAATAACTGTAAGAACTAAGGAAGTTTTTGAAATCAATTGGGTTGGGACCAATGACTTTTTACTGCTTGTATTCACATGGTATTCAGATGCGAATTTTTCTCCATACGTTTTTCTTTCTTTCTACTTCTCTGCTCTTTCACTCCTCAGTTGATATATATGTCAAAGTGAAATATTTTAACTATACTTATGCGTGTACAGCCTCCAGCACCGAATAGGTTGGATTTACCATCCCCATTTAAAGTATACTCACGCACATATCCCATTGGAATAGACAGAGACCAAAAGTAATACATACCCGGTGCGTAAGGATTGCACTGGGTATGTATTACTTTTGGTCTCTGTCTATCTGTACTCTGTTGTTAATAGTAGACTTCCCTATTCATTTGAAATTCTGAAGAAACCGATATATGTAAATTGTTACATTTAAAATAAATTATCCAAACCACATATCGGCTCCTCATTCAGATCTCAACGCCGTCAACCTTCAACTTTTTCATTATTGGAAATAAATCAAACTGCATTAGATCGTTTCTTATTCAATTATCGAACAGGTAACACCATTATTAACACTCAGCTATCAAAAAGTGCAAATCCCACAATATTTCGTAAGAAAATATCTCAGAAATCCATTAAAACATTATAATTTGATTTTTATTGTTTCAGATACCTGCTCCAACTGCGATAGCAAACTTTGAAAACTGAAATATTCTTAAAGTATTAGAGAAGAGTTCAAACTGTCAAAAGTTTGATTAGCTGGCATTAACTCCGATCTTCCTCAAATTAATAGGGTGAGTACTTATATAAGCTTTCCTTTCAGTTTATTTTCTCCGCGACGAACCAAATAGCTGCACTAAAACTGAAGGTATGATGTATAAACAATAAAGCTGATTTCAGAGTGTTCAAACCTATATAAAACAAAATAAATGACCGAGTACTAATACTAAAAACATATTTCAATGAATTCCATTTTTTATGATTATGACATAGGAGGCAAATGAGCAGACGAATCGCCTGATGGTAAACGATTAACGCCACCCATGGACACTTGCAACACCAGAGAGAGCGATTTCATAGTGTTGAAATAAATTGTACCTGGTCGTCACCAGTTCCTTTTTCATTGAACTTGGCTGGACACGCTACAAAGTGTCTAGTTGTCAACCTTCATAAGAAACTATCAACGCATCCTTATTATTCAATAACTGTTTGGACTGAATCATTATCACAGTTTATAAATACTTGTCTGGACTAAATCAAATCCATTAGCTCAATTGGCTACATCACTATAATTTTTAACCGTCATTTTGATTTTAGTTGCTCATTTATAGTATGCGTGCTCCAAATTATTCACATTGATAAACTATGTTTCAATATTAAGATTATAGTATGATGTAGACGCGTGCGTAGCTAAAAAATAATTATGTATATGTTACCCAAATTTAAAATATAATCATTAATAGGTTCTTAGTCATAGTCATAGTGATTTATTTGTAAACATTGGTGCAGTACATTGGTGGATAATAAATAATGGGTCGTGTACCACTATGTTTTGACTTTAGACGTACAAAATCAGTAGCATGATTAACACTAAACTTATTTAAAATACGCTAAAACATAACAATATCGCAATAAACAAAAAGAGAGAGAAAAACATAGTTAATGAGACAATTGTAATGTGAAATAATGTGTAAATTTAGGTAGGAAGTAGTAATGCATATATGCCTTACTACTTCCTACCCGAATTTAAGAGATTCTTGTGCCCAAAATATGTAAATTTCAGCCCTGTGTAAGCATAATGAGGTAGTGAAGTACTACTGCTTAACACAATCTACCTAAGTAAATAATTTGGCAATAGCCGTAATGTTATAAATAATACATTATATCCATTTCTGAGGTTGAAGCAGCTTGTAAAGTCGCCATCAGATATGTGCAAACAAGTTTGTCTAAAAAATCTGAACGAGAAAGTGCATTTTAAGATATTTTTCATCACCCAAAATATACGGATATATTTAATGGCAGACTGTACATAAAAAAACATACGAATTGAGGCCCATCCCAAAGTATAAAATCAACCCAATTATGGTACTCACAAAGCCTCGAGTCTAGTCAAAAGCAGCCACCCGTACCATCCATTCATTAAAATTAATTTACCCCGTAGTTTCCCCTTCATAATACAACGTCGACCCACTTCATACTAAACCAAACTCCTTTATAAATAAGGTAAAGTAACCTTTGACCATTGGGAGCTGTCGACGGCCAACAAAAGTGCATTGTTAATAGTATAATCGCTACGGAACCACGAGATATCGTGCAGATAAGTGAACCAGCTGGCCTAGTTTGCTGTTTCTAGAGCGCCCGTTCTATTGTGATGCTTTCTTGAAATGCGTGCGGTTTTGAAAAGTAGTTTACGGTTTGCCATCGGATTTGGAAAATCAGTAATAATTTTAAAATCATTACATACTCGTAAGAGTAGCACGACCTATCAACTGAAAAAGTAAATAAGTATCATTGTAATCTAGTCTTAAAAAAACGTATTGAAACCTTTATGTTTGACATTTTTATTGTAGGTATGCATTATTTAACAACTTGTGCTCAAATTAACCCTCCGTTTTAATGGTTTTTAAAATTCACTCCAGTAAATTTCTCAAGCAGTTTCCGATAAAATAGTCCTTTAATATTTTATAAAAGCCAATGACGCTGTTGGTGCAAATTATTGCATAAAAAATATATGAAAACTTACCAGGTTAATTATTTTTCCTGTTCTTTTCCAAAGAGTGCATATGTACTTTACGAGTTATAAACCGTTACTTAAAGTTAATTCTCAACATGCAGAGAATTAACATACGAGTAGTATATTGTAAGTGACCCGTTATACCACTAGTAGGTTCAAAGGAAAATCGTGATTGTAAATGAAAGAATACAAATATCCAGCGCAGTTGCTGAAACAGAAAGCTCTCACAAAGAGCAAGCTAATCTTTTGTAAGTTGGCTAAACGAATTAGAGAACAACAGACACCGCTAAATACCTCACCGGTAAACGATTTGTTGCTTTATTTCACTATAGGGGTTGGAGGATTTTTATTCCTGTAGAAACTATTTGCTTCTGCTACTGCTATATCGTAATTGTAGGTACCTGTTTTTTTTGTATTTTAAATAAATAAATACTAGGAAACAATCATGCACAAATCGAACTAGCCTCATAGTAAGCTCAATAAGGCTTGTAAGGTAGTATGGGTACGAGACGACAATATTTAGCATTTTATTTAAGTAACTTTTGTAAAGGAAGGGCCTTAAAACGCGAGTAGCATGGGTGCGAGCCCCGGCGAGCATCGCAAGTAAAAACGCCACGAGCGCTTAGAGACCACTCGTTGCAAACAATACTTTTTCTACGACGCATTTCATATCAATAGTATTTTTTAGTCTTTTCACGCACCATGTTCTTTTTCCCTTGGTTATTGTGTAACTTGTGCAATTTCTTCGGGAATGCAGTTATTTTCTTCTTTGTGCATTTTTAAGAGAATCAATGTACACTTTTTTCTTCACGAACACGCATAAAATCCATATATCTTTACGTAATGTAGTTAATCAGCTTAAATGCAACCTGTCACTGCAATATCACATTTTCTTCATCTATAAACCTACAATTGCTAAAAGTGGCACTGAAGTTAATATTCGTATGTTCTGCCAACCCCTTTTGGGAATATGGGCGTGAGTTTATGTATGTTTGTAATATTTTCACTTTTAATTGGAGTTTTGGTGGGATATCAAAAATATTACACTTCTTATTTATGGTTTATTTTGTTTTCAATTCAATTAGCTGGTAGTTGGCATCCGAGCGATAGGCCACGTATGCTAAGAAGTGGCAGTTTCGAATTCTGCTCGGTGCGCAAAATTATTAAATGTTTTCCCTATATATTTTTTTAAACATAGAACCTAATCAATTTTTGTAAACAACGAGTTTTTTAAATATACAACCTAATCAGTTTTTGATGCCGTTAAAAGCCTGAGCCTTCTAAATAGGTGTCGCTTTACGCCTCCCTTATTAAATACATTGTAAGAGGGAACTACGAGTAGTATTCTGTGATTCGGTGTCTAATTAGATAGAATTACGATTGAACTATTATCGGCCTACGAAGCCGGAGGTTCCGGGTTCGAATCCCGGCCAGGGCATTGTTTGTGTCATTAGCACGAATATTTGTTCCTGAGTCTTGGATGTTTTCTATGTATATAAGTATGTTTTTATCTATATAAGTATGTATATCGTCGTCTAGTACCCATAGTACAAGCTTTGCTTAGTTTGGGACTGGGTCGATTTGTATAAGATCGTCCACCACTATTAATTTATTTTATTTATTTATTAGAGAACTGGATGAGGACCAAATTTTTGGACCATCGTTAAGGCATTTAATTCGACTACAATTTAATTGATTCTGTTGTGACACGAAAATTACCCATATAAATTGTATGACAAATTTTCGTGTCACAATGGAAACCATTAAATTGTTGTCCAATTAAATACCTTAATGATGGTCCAAAAATTTGGTCCTCAACCAACTACCAATAAATTGGAATTGTAATAAAGTAACTAGGTAACAGGGAATTCATGCAGAATCTATCAGATAAGTTTTAATCTCCACAAAAAAACCTTTCACTGCAAGTAAAATATAATAATAATAATAACATCTTTATTGCATACCATGGTACATTATAGTTCAAACAAATAAGTAAATAAGTATCACATGGACCCTGACAGGGTATGGCAAATTGTTCTTAATAACTAAATCTTACATCTAACTACATACACAAGTGTAAGTACTAGTTACATTATCACTTAGGTTACTAGCTACAGGCTGTTATTTTCTATAACTATTGTTATAACTATTGTAGGTAGTTTTGTATATGCTGTTTGAAGCGCGTACACCGGTGATGTAAAAGCATTAGCAATGTAATTTGTCCATCTCGCGCCCATCCATTTTTGATAACCCTTTTACACTGCAGTTGCAGCTGGGTAACCTAGATGTAACTAGTGCAAAGCTAACGATAAAAATATATTCATCCTTATCTTATACATCATCATTACTATCTCGCTCTTTTTCTATTTATTTGGCCTCTTTTTAGACGGATAATATATACAAAATATTGTATGCTCGGCCGATGTCAACCGTATTTCAGATTTCTGTACCTTTTATTCCTTTGGGAAAATAAGTATACATTTTTAGCGTCAATTGTAGAAGTATATTATTTTTCTGTAAATAAACTAAGAGCTCGCATTGGAGCTCTAAATGCAATACACTATTCAAGTTACGTATCAAATAATATGTTTGGGTACATTGTTGGCAACATCTTTTGACGCTTGCTTTATAGCTTGAATACTTGAATTGAATATAAATGGAACTATTTGTTTCAAAATGTCTTTGTTATAACATCTATAGCCAAAGCCACGTCAATAATAATAATAAGTCGTGTCAATAGTTTTTTTCCTTTAGTCAAGCTACGATAACAGGCGGGCATAGTTCACATCGTTGTTTTTTTGTTCAATTTCAACCATATTTTTCAGATTAGATGACTTACGGGAACTAGGAACATGAGACCTAGAATCAAACCAAGTGGAATTCAATGATACTCGTGGTTCGAAGGGCGAACCAAGTGGAATTTTAAAAATCGAAATTAAACTCTCACAAGAAGAATATTAATAAAATTTCACAAAGTTAGGTAATTATCGTAATTTTTCTATAAAACCATTCCCGAAGAGTGTTGCATCTCGTTCTCTCGCGCGCGGAAGACATAAGCGTATCTTTTACACAGGAGGCGTGGCTTACAAGATCGAGGCATCTCCTGTGCATATAGCCTCGTAAATTTAGACACTGAAGCGACATAGCTTTGACAAGTAAGTAATTTTTAAAGGGTCGGCATCGCGCATGTAACACATATGGAGTTGCAGGCGTCCATAGGCTGCGGCGACCGCTTACCATTAGGCGGGACGTACGCTTGTTTGCCACCGACGTGGTATTAAAAAAAGTATATGTTGTGATATAAAGTATATGTAGGACGGATAGCACGCTTGAGCTGAACACCCAAAAGAGACCGAACACCCTAAATATAATATCATATCTTCATTGTGTTTTCTGTAGCAAAAAGGTCGAGATATAAACACACACATACTTTTATTTAAAAAGAAATCTCCGGTACAAAGTTACTCCAACAAGCTTTCTTACGCAAATATTCATGATTCCGTATTCGCCTATTCACATTCTTGCAAACTTGGGAATAATGTAGCATACGGGAAACAGACAATATTGTTCAGTGTTTTGATTTACTTCAGATCTGTTTGTTTGTATTTCCACTTTGAAGTGATTAAGCTGCGATCAGTTAGTCATTTGCATGCAGTTCCAGACTTTGTAAACATTCGTGAATATATTGTGACATTAGTAATTTGTATATTGAGTAAAATACGCCAACGTGCAACGAGTCACACAGTCGAGGGCATACATACATACCTATGTATACATTTCAGAACCTTATATCAATTGAATAAGGTGAAAAATGTATACATATTGGTGCCCTTGCCCATATATTGACTTAAAAAAAGTTATATATAGGTTTATTACATATATAATTATTATATCTATGATTGCAACAAATCATGAGAGCGCTTCATGATTGATATTATTTATTTGTTTGTAAACACACACTGCAGAGCTCACAGAGACACTGGTACCTAAATAATCACATAAAGAAAAAGGTAGGAACGTAGTGGGTGTTTTTAGAAAGAGAAAAAAAACCGAAAATATTTTATTATACATTGAATATATTGCTTCAGTACAAAACCAACGATATTTATTATCTAAACGTTTATTTACCGCTTCCCAGATGAACAACCCTAATTATTACGAAGATTTATCGTCACAAAATTTTATATTCAAAATCTCAGTTCCAGAATTCTTGCCATTCTTGCGCTCGAGGCTCAGAATGAGCACTTTCGCCTCGCTGAAGAATGCTCTTGAAATGTACAATATTATCCTCTTTGACCTGACACCTTTCTGCCCACATTTAATAAGAAAGCTATTGTTTTGTTTAGATTATGTAATACGCTTGAAAATGACATCGCCTTTTAAAACACTATTTTAATTTAGTAAATAAGCATGCTATTGTCATAAACAACGTACGTTGAAAACTTTCAAATTAGCAAGTAACTTGTAATGTAAAATCGAACTTGTCAAGTACCGTAAAATGCGGTGAGTAGGGTCAAAACTGAAATTCAAACTTCGATAACATTTTATTTTTACGTATGAAAACTGAATGGTCTATATAATAAGTGTTCCGGACGTTTGTAATTAAGTTTTTATTTTATTTTTGGTAGTTCCATTTCATAACTTTGACGATAAAGAGGAAAACCCACCTCATCCCGTAGTGCCTCGTATTTGGGGTGAGAGGGGTTTTCATGCAAAGGTGATTTTGGAAGATTGTTGGATCGTTTTTTTTTATTATGCGTATTACTATAGCTCCATTTTAAATTGGAATACATTATTTGTGTAGCATTAGCCTTAAAATGCCTTCTCACCCCCCTCTCAAACCTTCTCTCCCCATTCACAACCCAGCTCTCCCCGCGAAACCTACTCACCCCGTTTTACGGTAAGTATATTTTTGTCCTATATTATTATACGAAATCAAATATAACAACATTACAGCTTACGTTATGGCTATTAATTCTGAATAGATAATGGAACTCATTCGCCTTTGTCATTTTAAGTGTTCAATTCAATTCCATTCAATTTGTTTATTTTGTTAAACATAGGTTATAATTACGAGTAACATGGGTGGTGTACACAGAGTACGTGTACAAAATATTTTTTCAACCTGCTACTTATACATTACAAATTGAGAGCAACTTGATGATAACTAATACTAAAACTAATGATGTCAATACAATAATGAATATGAGTTAATTTCAATGTCAATTTTTTTAAATAAAAATAAACAAATGCCTAATAAGGAATCAAGTCACGTTGTAGCGTTATTTAAGTAATCCTTAATCGTATAATAACATTTCTCAATTAAATATGATGTCAACTGCCGTTTAAATGCATTGATGTACAGGATCTTAATATTCATAATACGATCAGGAATTTTATTGAAAATGCTCGGTGCCATTCCCAAGACTCCACTTCTCATTATTTAATATTTTTTTATTATATTTTGTGTGTATTTTATGTGTTTGTATTTAACCTTTAACGATAGTATGACTTTTTATATCCTGGGGAACAAATTCTATCGTCACTCTAGCTCCTCAAAACAAAATTGTTGTGGTTTTCTGCATAAGGTCACTTTTTATTACCTGTACACCCTGTACTGTTTTATACGCATTCTGGAATATAAAATAATACTAATTCTAATTCTTTATTGAGGTGTGCAATAAAGAGTAATTGTGTTATATTATTTTGTATTGTTTTATCTTAAATAAGCTAGACGTGCCGTAATACTCGCAGCTACTGAAAACAATGAGCCCTAAAAAAAACACCAAAAATGCTGCCGTCAAATGCTTCAATGCACTGAATTCAATAGAATCTGCGCTTATCGCGTGGAAAAAGAAAAAATAGAAAAATGTTAAGTCATGCATCACGAGCGGATTGCACGCGAACATCGAACGTGTTCTGATCGGATGTTTTATGATGCAAAATCCGATTTTATATGCGTTTTAGAAACGTTTTGGTCCAACGAAATTTACGATATGTTCATGATTGAAAATGAGCGTTGAAAGCTAGCCTTTTACGTACGTTAGGATAGGACTGAAATAAAGAATATAGAAATGCGCAATTTCACGCATTTGCTTTATTTCCAACGTTTCGATGTGGGTTGCACTAATATTGTTGTTTGTTTCAAATATATTCTAGAAGAAAGCGAATCAAATAAATATGCTTTCAGAGTGCTCGAGCAATGAAAAACGTCAGCCTATGTAATTGTAGTAAGACGTTTGCACTGACACTTATTCATGGGGTCAAAAGTCATCTAGATAGATTAATGGCTTCAAAAAACTTAGTGTAGACGTAAATATTTTAAAATTAGATTTAAATCACTTTGAAAAGTACCCAATAGATAGATAATGGTGTAGATAGAAGGGCGATTGTGCCAATCTCTGGGTATTCGTGCCATGCCAAATAATTTGAAGGCAGAAGGCAATAAGGACGCTTGAGTTGCATATGCTCCCACGGCATTTCATTTTCGAACAAATATAGCCCGTTATAGTAAGGCCATAGGAAACATTACGATGAGATAGGATGGCAGGGTATGCTTTAAAGCATTTTAGATAATATTCATTGCGTAATACACATGTAACATGTTGTTAGAAGGTTTAGTATCCAATCTGAAGTGTTATTTGTTACATAAAAGGTAAGTTTTTGAATAATGTCGACATGAATGACGTACTTTTTTGTGGGCAGATCAGGCAAAATTCTAACTTATATCACTGTTTTAAAGACTTTCACATGGTACTTTATGGATATCCTAGATATCCCTGAGGAACTTCTACTATTCTGGTGATATGCAATATGTATATTTATTTCAGCCGATAAAAAATGACAGATACTGTTATTTTTCGTGCGTTCGGAGAATATTTATAACCCCATTCTAATTTCTCTTACGTTTGTCCTTCTCCTGTCGACATTGAACAATACCAAATAGCCATCAGCTATTGCGTGCCTTCTCGATCCATTATTACATTATTACTTAATGAGACTTTAACGTGGCACAATTTGTAAGGGCTTGTCGTTTATTACAAATATCGCACTGGGCCTAAAATTAAGATTACGATTTAGAATGCACACGCAAAGGCATTAGCTGCCGCTGTTTTTTGTGGGCAGTCATCTTGATAGATTATTTTGAATAATGATAATGAAAAATCTGTGTTTTAAATTGACTATTAAATTGCCTTTTGTGTTCTGATCTGAATTAGCGCTAAAATATCTTATGCATTTGTCTGATTGACCTACAATATACTGGGTGCGTTTGGGTTCGTGGTTAGGACAGACAAAAAGTGAAGAAGGTGGTTGTAGTGAAATACTTTTCGCATGAGACCCACCAAGAATCGTTTTTTTGCGATTTATGTTTATCCATAAATTATCTTTTAATTTTTTTTTACTTTATGGATTAATTGTCGATTCTCTCGGCTCTTTTTTGCGATTTCGTAGTTGGTCTTATGTGATTAGTTTTTTAGTATGCCCATGTTCTTTAATTATTGTCATGTCTGATCAATTGATCATGATCCCCAAGTCATTTAGTATTATCGTATGAGATTTGCACGAATTGATAGAAAAAATATTTCTCGTATTTGGTAACTTGTCTGTCAGCAATTACTAATCCTTCGTACTTCAAATCAAACATTATGTGCAAAAATTTCGAGTAAATGTAACCGCCCTGGTAGAACTACAAGGTTTCCAGTTACTGGTGGTGATGGTCTAACCGCTCTGGTATGAATAGTATTCTTCAAAGCTATTAGTTCGACTGACAGTAATCAATGCCTATTCTTATGTAAACAAACATCTGAATTCTGGCACGGGTCCTTCAAGTTTTTCCAACCATAAATCAACAGTAGTTTCAAAGATATTTGGTCAATGTAAATTATGGCGATTCAAGCCCAACGAAATTTCAAAATGTTCGATTTACAACACACGAAGCCTCATTGAGCGCAATTCCTTGCTTATTGCCTAACATGACCTAAAAATCTATGCACGCCATTGTACGTGCAATTGATAGTGCATTCGTTTCTCTAAACATAAATGATGCATGTAATCATCAATAAGTTTTCATATGGCATATACGCTCTTATTTCTAGGCACGGTAGTAATGGTCATGGAATCCCCTCAGGGTTTGCCACAAAGATTAGGGTGAATTCCACGTGAGTGCATTGCACATGGCGTGATATGTCTTGCGACTCGCCTTTAATGATGCGTAAAAGGGTATAACTTGCACAATTTATGCCGATTCGAGAGTTTGGAACAAGACATCTTAACGGTAATATAAACCTCGCAATAACGTGGCAGTGAACTGGTTAATTATCCGGTTAATTTAAGCAATCGATATGACAGTCACTTCATATCGCTGTGAAAAGTACCAACGTATGATTCCAGAATGCTAGTGACAGACAATAAATACTAAGATGAACGAACAACGAACCACCACCATGAACGTTATAATAAATAATAATAAATAATGGGGGACAATCTTACACAAATCGACCTAGTCCCAAACTAAGCAAAGCTTGTACTATGGGTACTAGACGACGATATACATACTTATATAGATAAATACATACTTAAATACATAGTTTGGGTATAAGTTGTAGTGTAGCCTAGACTTTCCGATAAGCGGCGCAAGAGGTTGCCGGTCACCGCCCTTATTACAAGGGAATAGAGTTCAAATTAAAGCCAAAGTGAGTGGATCCACCACCACCACCACCACCACCACCATATCAGCCCAAGGACGTCCACTGCTGGACATAGGCTTCCCCCAATTTAAAGTGAGTGGATATATAATATTTATTTGTAAATATAAATTATTTATATACGGGACACTAACAAAGTAAGTGTTAAAAATTCTTATTTAAAAGTTTACATTTACTTAGCCTTATAAATGCACACCCCTATTACTGGTAAACAAAATAAGTATTTTGTTAAACAAAATAAGTATTTTGTTTACCAGTAATATGAGCGTCATATATAGTTACTACTTTTTTCGTTGACCATAAAATCGTTATATTTTAAAATCTGGTCATTAATTAAAGTTGCAACTTCACACAGTTCATCAGAGTATTAGAGGCTATATTTTCAAAAAATTTAAGCCAAATCGACCGAACGGCTTTTTCCGAACATTTTGTGCGGGGTTCTTTAATATTTTCGCTTTTCGTATCTAACTTTTAATGGCAAAAGATCTTTTAATTCTATTTTCTCATTTAAGTTTTTTTTATTCATAGGTAAGCACTATAGTTGTGTCCAGTTGAAAAACTCCTACAATTTTTTTTTACATCGAATTAATATACTCGACAGCGGCTCGAATCAACATTACAGGGCCCACGCTGTTGAGTTAGTCGCCCAGATACTACTATACTTATACATTTTATCTATAAAGGAAGACCAAGCCAGTAACATGAGGAAAATAACTTGGATTTTTTACTTACCTTAATGGGTAAGATAATATGATTTATGAAATTTGATCGCTAAACTTTTCACGCTAAAATAATCTTCTATATTATTTTTATGTTGTTTATTACGTTTTATCAAAACTAAAGCAAATATCAATTGAAACGGACGGACTCTTAATACTACTGTGTATAAGGAATTTAGTTTATTTAGTGTTACAATATGTTATTTCTCATCGCAATCTTGTTTTGGTAATACGGCTTTGCTCAGCCTTGGAAGCGTCGTGCTAGACTAGGGAATTCATTACCCGATATTATGGCAGATATCCAGCAATCCCAATTTATTGCTTGATATAAGGGTACTTGTGGTAACTGTCGATATTTACAACCCATTCGCTAAAATTATACGCAACATAAACATAAGTGTTTGGCATTATGTTAAGAATCAGATTTGTAGCATTAAAGTTTATATTGATAGCATACACAAAGAGAAATCGTTCGAATCAGACCTGCTCAAGTGCAGCAGTGAAATCTTGCGTAAAGTAACACTGCAATTTTTCCGTCAAGTGAGAACATTTGTGCAGCAAAAGTAAGTACACGTCAAGAAAAGAGTACCAAATAGCGCCTCCGCATCGCATCGACAAGTGAGGAAGTCGACTTAGCTGTCAGTCTATCTTAGACAATGTAAATATTACATAAGTGCGCCACTAACATACGATATTCACAATACAACTATTCTTCTAAAGCTCACTGTTAAATGCACAACTACATTGAAATTTGAATCGAGTAGCTTGTAAAAAAAATCATCTTCTCTTTTATGGTCTTTGCTTGTAAATGTACATTAAATTGTTGCAGCGGCCGTTAACTTCAAGCAGAACATAATTTTAAATCCCCTCGTCTAACGCGTTATAAAATCTAAGTACCCATCAGACAGGGGCCAATTAATAAAATAACTTTATGGCAACAATGCAGGTTTATGTTTATAAAGGGATAGTGTAAGTGTCTTAGAGTTGAAGCATTTTTAAAATGAGCGCCCTTCTCATAGTATAAATCGTTTTTCTACTCCAGCATTATAATCTGGCTATTAAATGACTGACAATAGTATTAAAACAATAAACTTTTTATACAAAAATGCAAGTAATTATATGACTTGATTAAGAGAATCAAAATGGATTTCCATACATTATTATAAAACTGTTTTTTAAAGCACTATTTTATTCACTTGTTCATAACTGGTTATTAGGTAAGTGAGAATTTTTAATCTACTTTCGCAGCTGGCTTTGATAACCAGCTTCGAAAACGTACTATATATTCTTGATTAATACCTAGTTAATTAATCAAGAAATGAAATCCATGTTCGTACCTCTTTTTTCTCAACTTTTTTTGTTTAATCCTTAGTTACAAGCATGTTTGAAATATATACTGCACCACAAATGAAAACTAATAAAGTCCGAGCAGGTTCGTCTCCTGCTCGGAGCATTTTTATAGTTGCTGCGGCTGCTCGACTTAAATTTTTAAATTTTTCCCTTTAATTTGAAATTTTCGTTAGCAGCATTACTGCTTTAGTACAAAATTAAGAAATAAAATGGTCGTTTTAAAAAGTGCAATATTAAATATCGAAACATGCAGCATAAACAATACAACTAATACTTAAAGGAAGAAAAATGGTTGAATCTCACTTGTAAAGTCACTATTTGCGACATGTTTCGGACTACAATTGGTCCGAAACATGTCGCAAAGCGCAAGCATGTCGCGTGTGTGTGTGTGTGTTGGTTGGATCAGGTTGAGTGGCGTCACGGTTGCCGACCGCGTAGCACCACTAATGTTAACGAAAAGCATTTTAAGGAGTCGGTTTGCTAATTACAGTGGAATTTCACTGGCGAAAGTAAAGCGATCTTACGATTTTGCTACTTAATTGCTCCGCCTTGCCTCATCGGCATAACAACACCTTTAATACAGCAGATACTTGCATATACAGCAGATACAGACTTTTCTTTTCGGGGCTGGGGTACTTATACCCCAGCCCCGAAAAGAAAAGTTATACTTCACTAGATTTTGCTCGAGACTCCGTCGGCTTGGAATTCGTTTATATCGTATCTTCAAACAAACTTTCACCCCCTCCCTTTTCACCCCTTAAGAGATGATTTCCGGGATAATAATCCTATGTACTTTCCCGGGACTCAAACCACCGCTTTACCGAATTTCATCTAAATCGATTCAGCGGTTTAAGCGTACGCGTAAATAGTACATTACTACAGAGGCCGGGACGCAATGGTTTGCCGGCCGAAGACATATATATGGATAGGTCTGAGGCGGGTAACCCCATATTTCCCGCCGAGGTATGTATAGTGCTTTTTTCAAACATGCAATTATTATTAAATAAACAACAAAAAAAATCAAAGTTTTATTTTTAATACGCATAGTGTCAAAATATCATGATGCCTGTGCCACACATTTATGTGGAATGAAAATTTAAAAAGAGGACTTTGCCGGCAATGGCCTGCAAGATTTATATGAAAGTCCGACCTCCAACGACTTCTTGTCCTAGCCGCACCTGAAACGTTACTTATACTTCGCAGCCTATTATAAGGAACATAACATCAATATTTCATTGAATGTTTGAGAAAAATACCTTTTCACAGACAGACAGACAGACAGCCACATTTTCGCATTTATGATATAATACTACGGATGGATGTACAATAGAGTTCCCTTTTCCATATCGGTTACACGCATACTCGAGCAACTGCGGTTCAAACTTTTACAATGTTTTAAAATTCGCCGAACTGTTTACATCGAAACGCTCTCTGCGGTTCTTTACGGTCACTGCCGGATTTCAAATTAAAATTTCGCCAGAAACATTGAGTTATTTGCACCCGTAAACTGGTTAAAGCTTAATGAATCATCTGAAAAGATAAAAAATGTAGGTGATAAAGAAAATAAGTAAATACATATACGGCATATTTTGATATTGTTTTAAAGTGGGTATGGCTTTTTAATTCTTATCTCACTTAATGTGTAAAAAATATTTCTAGTGTTAATTTTCATATAGTTCCACTAATGAAATTGGCTTGAAATTGATACAAGTACCGATGTCAAAGTTTGTTGTGCACCTAATTAAAATGAAAAATAGGTAGATCTATACTCACAGGTAATAAAATTATTTTTAAAACACCAGTTGCTCGTAAAATAAGCAATTGTATCGTTTTATATTTATAAATAAAAACACTTTATTAAGGAACAAGATATCAAATAATATGAAAGAGAAAATAAAGACAAAACAATTAAATAAAACTAAAACTAAAGGTAATTTTTTTTTGCCCCAGATCGCTGCCAGGCGGTAGTGTGTCCAGAAGATTGGCAGCATTGCCACGTTGTATGGCAATGCTGATCCTCTGGGCGAGGTAAAAGCCAGTTCCACACAAGGGGTCGGCCCATCTTCCAGGGAATGAGCGTCATTCCCGTGTAATTTATAAATTATTTTGACTTTGAAACCGCAGTTATTGCAACACAAAAGCATTTTAAAAATTACTATGACTATAAAAATCTAGTGTTCTGAAAGATGACATTCCAACTTTCACGAAAATGGCTTTAAAACTCGAATGCATTTGCTTTGTAACGGTTTTTAGCGGCCAAGTTTTAAAAAATAACGGCCAATAAAGGTGCGATAAGTTCCAGTCTAAAGAGGAAATGACATAGTGTAACTGTTGGCCGCGGAAACGCTGATAAAGCGACCTCTAGCGTATTTATTTACCTTTTTGCTTTATCTCTATGTATCAGTGGCTTTATGAACGGCTTAAGTTTATTATGTGTTGGATACAAAGCTCGTTCTGAGAAGTCTGCCATAAAGAATTTATAAACGAGTCATAAAGATTATCTTTTTTACTTGGAAATAAGTATTGTCTGTTTGAAAATAATTCAGTCGGTTTATTTATCAAGACGGTGACAAAAAACACACGGCCTGTCTCATAGCAAGCTAATACCGTAGCTTATGGATGATTGCGGCCCCAAAGAAATCCCAAGCGCGTCGCCGGCCATTAATTGTTTGAGGATTCGTTTTGTCGACAGATACCTAGACATAAATGAAAATTCCTCACTATCAACAAGTTTTCCCGGTTATATCTAAAAGGGGCCCGGTGTTGGCACCTAATCCCAGGATATGGCGTAGGCATTCGTTTTTACAAAAGCAACTGTCATCTGAACTACTGAGCAGTATGTATAATACCTATAAGTCCAGATAGCAGTAAACTGGTGCCTTAGTGATCCAAATTAGTAGGAAGAAAATATCATACTAATAAAAAAGTATCTTATAATTGTGTGTATAATTATGATTTTTATTCATTTAACCCTCTCAGCTCTCGGCTGTTGTGACTTACACCTTTGTTCCACCCTGGGTTTGTGTTCATAACAGCAACTCATCGAACCGTGTTTCGTGGCTTATCGCTGCGTTCTCAAGTACTCGATTTACGCGCAAAGATGAGATGTAAGGCGTCATTGAAGGTTAATCAATGAACTAGGTTAGTAGGACATCAAGCATGTTTACAGAAGCATTATAACGTCTAATAGATGTCTAATTTGGACACATGTTCGTTACTAACCCCCTTCCCTCTGTATTAAAGTTGAAAATTTGTCATGAATTAGTCTTAAGAAAAGGCAGGCTGCCATATAGCCAGTGATCGTAACTTTTGTAGCAATTTCGGTGCAGCGTAGTAGTGTTAACAGAGTTGGTATGAACAAATACAATTTAAACGGTTAATTAACCTTATTAACGCTAATGAATCATAAGAATTTAAATAATTTATCCCAATTCCGTTAACACCACTACGCTGCACCGAAAATGCTACAAAAGTTACAATCACTGCATATAACAGATAATTAAGACATCTCTGTTCAAAAATGTTTCGTCTCTGTCGAATTTGTGACCTCATCGTGAACACTAAAGCTGAGTTGCACCAACTTACGATCTTATCTTATCTTATCTTACTTATATGAGGGCCCTTGCGGATGCACTTCGACCCAATGGGATCTTTTGTGCAATTGCCCCTTCCTTTATAGTTACTCCAAGCTGCTCTCCAACATTTCTACAAACCGGATGATGGAGCTCAGCGGGAGTACTCTGAATTCCTTTGGTTCTGGATAGCCATTACCAAAGTCATTCATTCTTTGTCTGGCAAGGGCGTGACATTCACACAATAAGTGTTCCATTGTCTCGTCATCCTCGCCACACATTCTACAGTCTATGTTGTCTGATAGTCCCATCTTGGTCAAGAGATCCTTGACCCCGAAGTGACCTGTAAACACCCCAGTTATAATTCTAAGTTGCTTTCTGCTGAATTTTCAAAGCTTCTTGGTCCAGCTTGGGTCCACTCCTTCGATGAAGAGCTTTGAGTGCCATAAGCCCGCCTCAATCCTCCACTCCTGTTGGTGTATGGCTTTGGCGTAATCCTTTAAGGCCGATGTTATGGTTCTCTGCGAGAGTCCCACAAACAGTTCTGGACCTACAAAATGGCCTGTAGATCCCATTCTTGCCAGTTCATCTGCTTTTTCGTTGCCGATGAACCCCTCGTGCCCTGGTATCCATACTAGTTGCACTTTGTTATGCCTTCCAAGCTTATTCAAAGCTTGTACGCCATTGTAAACTAGTCTAGAGTCCACTCTCGGCGCTGTAAGCGCCTTGAGGGCTGCTTGACTGTCACTGAGTATATAGATAGTCTCTCCTTTGGTTCGTCTGTCTATATTCTCCTGTGCACAGGCAACTATGGCATATGTCTCCGCCTGGAAGACAGTCGCGAATTGCCCCATGCTTACACTACTTTTATAGTCTTTTGCATAGATGCCTGCTCCCGTACCGGATCCCATTTTTGATCCATCCGTGTACCAGATATTGTCTTCACCACCAGTATCTAGTGATTCCAGACCTTCAGCCCACTCTGCCCTCGAGGGAACTTTTATATTGAAGTTCCTGTGGAACACAAACTTGGGTTGCATTTTGTCGCACCCCATGTTTGTTATTCTGTCTAAGAAACTGTCCGTTTCCATGTTTGTGTGTTTCGTCTTCGGCTTGCTATCGCTCCACAGCCCAAGAAGCCTCAGTCTGTAGAGGGATTTGCGCGCTTCCGACTTAATCACTATATGAAGCGGCGGTAGGTCCAGTAGTACTTCTAGCGCCGCCGTTGGCGTGGTTCGAAACGCCCCTGTTACAGCCATGCATACTGTTCGTTGCACCTTTATTAGGTCATTTCTGCATGTGCTCTTTAAAGTCCTTGGCCACCATACCAGGCTTCCGTACAGTAGAATGGGCCTCACCATGATGGTGTAAATCCATTTCAGTACCTTTGGGTTCAAACCCCATGTTTTGCCATATGCCGATCTACACATCCCAAACACTCTCAGTGCCTTCGTTATGGTGAGATCAGTATGCTTTTTCCAATTCAGTTCTTTATCCAGTGTGATGCCTAGATATTTCACATCATTGGACAGTTCTAGCACCCTCCCGTACAGTTTTAACGACTGTATGCCTCGAAGGGTCCTTTTCCTAGTAAATGGTATTACTACAGTTTTGCCTGGATTGATGGACAATTGGTGACAGTTGCACCATTTCTCCACCTTCTTCAGTGCTTCATTCATGATTCCTGATACTGTGCTTGGAAATTTTCCATTAACTAGTATCACTAAATCATCCGCATATCCTACCGTGCGAATAGGACCACTATTGAGTTCTTCCAGGAGTGAGTTCACCACCAGACTCCATAGAGTCGGCGACAGTACCCCACCCTGGGGACACCCCTTTGTGGCCGTGGCTATTATCTCATCTCCTAGAAGAGATGACTTTATTAGTCTGCCGTTTAGCATATTGCCTATCCATTTACATATGGTTGGCTCTATGCCGTGTCCAGCAGCCGCTTCGCTAATAGCTTTATACGTGGTGCGATCGAACTTACGATCACAGACCGATCAACGTTAAATATGGCGCCGATAGCTATCATCCCACAGAAACTTGTCAAACTTTCCATACATTCAAGTTTTAACGAACACCGCTTACGATTACGGGCGGTTTGGTGCAACCCAGCCTAAGAGTCTTATTCTCGTTATTTTCAAGTTGACGCTTTGTGTGGGCTTAAATAGCAACTTGACGGTTTCAATTTGGCTTTAATTTAGAACATCACTAATTATATCCATGAAACGGGTTAAAAATATACGAGCTCGGATTCTTGTCGTATTATGTTACCGCCAGAGTTCCTAATGAGGTGATTTTAATGAGAGCCTTCAAAGGAAGCCTAATCAGGTTTTATGTAGCCTGAAATTTGTGTACAAAGTGGGTGTACAAAGAAATGGTTTGATGAAATTGCATAAAGCATGCAGCGTGATATACTTATTTATTACTATTTAGCATAAGAGGGAAGATATGTGATTTTTTTTTATGATGTAGGAGGTAAACAATGAATTGCCTGATGGTAAGTGGTTATCGCCGCCCATGGACACCCCCAACTCCAGAGGGGTTGTTAGTGCGTTTTCTGCCTATAAGATGGGAAGTACGCTCTTTTCTTGAAGGTTTGAAGGTCGTAGCTGTCCGAAAATACCGCAGACGACAGTTCATTTCACTGTTTAACTGTGTGCGGCAGGAAGTTTCTGGAGAAACGCACAGTTGAAGACTGTCAACCATATAAGTGATAAGGATGGAAATGTTGTATGTGTGTGCATGTGGTATATAGTGTATACGTATGTATAAAACTGGCAACCGTACTTGTCTTCTAAAAGATCTCACGGTTCGAAAAATAAATGCTATACAGTACGATTACTTCGAGTTTGACACTGACATATGCGCTTATTCCACTGGATAGTCTACTTTAACGCTTCTTTAATAGAGTTTCTATTACAAACATACGATTTTAAGACAGTGTCTATGTAATAGAAACTCTATTACATTAGTCTAAAAGTAGAATATCTAATGGAATAAGAGCATATGTCAGTGTTATATTTAAAGTAATTTACCTGTACGATTATTATTATTAGTGTATGTAAGTTTCTGTTCAGGTTGGTATTATTTAATGGCGTTATTTATCTTTATAATTATAAATCACAAAATATTAAGGCGCAATAAGCCTTTGCCATTTTAAATAATGAACGCAAGTCTGCGAAATCGTATAGAGTCTGCAGTAATTAGTAATACCTGTAACCTGTACAGCTTGATTAATTCAATTAATACTGGCTCTGGGGAATGTAATTAAATATACGTCGCAATCTAGCAATATCGAACTATGAAGATTAAATATTCAGCAATTAGTTAAATATTCAGCTATTTACCTACTCTAACGAGCATTTTCAAGGCTGGTGTTATGCTTTTGTTACGCCTTTCTTAGGTTTCTGTAGTATACCAGGAACCCTTTTAAGAGTTATAAGTAGTTTCGCCATGTCCGCGGTTTTGCTTTAACCGATACTACTTGAAAACTGTAATGTGGCACGGGTATACATAATATGATATTATCAATCACGCTGACAAAACGGTGTGTACTTTTACACAAAAAATTATAAGGCTAATACTCTATAATTTAAACGTACGAAACCCTATACTTAAAACGTGCTAATTTTTATTGAAGTCAAGCTTCTCCCCCCTCCAATAATGGTAGTATAGTAATATACATAATGAATTTCGTAAAACTATGGTGACGATTTTCCATGTAAATATTCAGTTTTTGCCATCTTAACGTTTTATGCCTATCGTTTTCATTTTTTGACATTTTTCTTAGGTATATTCTCTCTATATTTTATCATCTTTGCCGTGTTTGTACCATTAGCCGCCAAGTCACCTCAGATGGTAAACATTTTCCTTATACGCGATTGATATGGTGTAGCTGTAAAAGAAATACACAAAACGCCTATTTCTCAAGACAAACGCGACAAGATAAGCAGCCACGGTTCTGACTGAAATGAGGCGTCTATACGCGATGTCAAGGCAAATGTTCTTATCGTTACGCTACACACTGGAAGGTCAACGTCGATATATTTTTCCTGTAAATATTTATGTACGTGAAATCTGCTTAGCGAAATTATAATTTTCAGTTAGAATGGGGTAGCACATTATTACTAACGATTCTTAATGTCATTTAAGGTACCGTTTCACAAGTTGTAGCAATTTTGTGGTAGATGTCACTACAAGCCTACCCAAGGCTTAATTAGAAAAGTGAAGTGATTGAAAGATTCGTCGCCACAAGGGATACCCGCTGTAGCTCAGTTGGGTAAGAGCGATGGACGGATTCCAAAGATCGTAGATCCCACTCAGGCTGATATTTTTTTCACTCCGGTTGATAAATATATTTTTCGCCTTATCACAAACGAATAAGTTGCAAACTTGCTAGCCTATTTTTAAAGTATATGTGAATAGTAGTAAATAAACGTGGATAATTCAGACGCAAAGACTTCACGTTTTCAAGTAGGGTAAAACCAAAACTATTTTTAAAATGAACCTTAAGTGCTTTCACTGCAAGTCTGTCGTATAAAGCAGCAATCGACGCAATACATATACTCGTATATCATCATCATCATCATATCAGCCGAAGGACGTCCACTGCTGCTGGACATAGGCCTCCCTCAAAGACTGCCGCAATTGCCGTTCCTGCGCCACCCGCATCCAGCGGACAGCGCAATACGAGTACATATAAATTGAAATAATGTCAGTTAGGACGGGTAACCATTTTAAAAATAAATTTAAAAGGAAGGTTTTATGTTCGACTTATCTGTACATGGTGTGTATACTCGTAGGATATTTTAAGCGGGCCTGAAGATTTTTATTATACATGGTGGTTGGTCACTAAATAACCCAATAAAATTATTTTACAGTACATATGGTGCTACTTTACCGCACGAGTGCGATAATCAGCCGATTACGGTCATATGTCGAAACTTTAAAGAGCCATATGTACTGTAAAGTAAAACGTACGATACACGTGCGAACAGGTAATTCGCAACTCGTGTCGATTTAAAACACTCCCTTCGGTCGTGTTTCAATTTATCACCACTTGTTGCGAATTTCCTGTTATCTGCACTTGTATCGTAATGTACTATTACTATACACATTTTTTTATAAATCAAGTTTTACTTATATCATTATTTTTTGTTCATGGTCGTATATAAATACATATATTTATATTCGGACGAACAGTATAAAAGTACCTGTTTTTGTCACCAACACGCATAATAAATAGATAATAATTTCAAAGGGCAATGTCAATTTTTATCCACTTTACAAAAAATAACATTACAGAAAAGCAAAATATGGAACGTGCCTAAGCGCTTAGTTAGTAAGCAGAGAGGTTATTATTGCATAATCCGCACATCATATTATTATTACTAGGCTCTTAAGCTCGAAACGTACAGAGCAGGCGCGGCGCGATGCGGGGCGGAGGCGGTTTTGCATGTTTGATCATTCCGAAACTGTTAACTGTCCCAAACAATAAATACTTTGACTTTTGACTTTGTCCATAAATGTCTGCTTCATATGCCACACGACGCCGTCTCCGCTCCGCGAATACAGCGCGGTTTTTCAATGCGACGTCCCCCGGACCGCGTTCGCTTTTACCAAAACCGCCTACGCCCCGCACCGCACCGCGACACGCTGTGTACTTTTCAGGCTTTAGAGCGGGTTCTCGAGCTGCCGGGTGGCCCCATACTGGCGTCCCCCATAGCCAGCCAGAAACAGCCAGCTAAAGCCGAGAGACTGCTGGAATGAGCCAGATAAAAAAGGCGCGTTCTACCAACAACCACTATAGACCGAGCATCTTTAAATACGATGCCGTCAGCTGTTATCCCTAAACTTGTCGAACTTTCAATTCAGTCAGATTATACGTATAACGAATACTCCAGCTTACGATTGCAGACCGTTTGGTACAAGCGATCCTTCTATAACATCGTATGTCGTATGTCTAGATATACGAGCACTGCCTTAACTGAGTTGCCTTCAAGTGAAAACAAAAGAACACCGCAAAAATATATCGGAATATTCAAAGCGCTTCACATTTTTCATTCGTAACCGAAACAAAGGTGGCGCTGGGAGAAATGTCATGAAGCCACCTCCATTAATGTCTATACATTTCAGGTCTTATGTCTGAGGAATAAGATACAACATCGTTTACTTACTTTTAGAGCGTGCGTACTTAAAAAGTATAGAGGCTGTGGCCTGGTTCTTGACGAGGGCATATTATGCCACTTTGAAGGAAGATAATGAAACAGTTCTTGATCTTGACATCATCATCATCATCATCATCATTTCAGCCGAATGACGTCCACTGCTGGACATAGGCCTCCCCCAAAGACTTCCACAATGACCGGTCCTGCACCACCCGCATCCAGCGGACACCCGCGACCCTTACCAGGTCATAAGATCTGATCTTGACATACTAGTATAAAATTTACATTTAAATACATCTGCATTCACGCTTGTTGTTTGCTCAAAGCTCGAAAAACACAGAGCCGACGCGGCGCGGATCGGGGCGGAAGCGGTTTTGCATTTTTGATCTTTCCGAAACTGTCGACTGTTATGCTTCATCACAAGCCGCTTCCACTCTATCACGCTACCGAATACCGCACGAATTTTTTTGTGCGACGTGCCTCGGAGCTCTTTCGTTTTACCGCAAAACTAATACCTCCGCCACGCAACAACGCTGCGCCGCACTCTGTGTTCAAGGGTCCGACTCTGGGACGCTTTCTTTCCTTGTGGTGTATTGGAATCATTGTTACAATAATAGTCATTGACGAACTACATTCATTTGGCAACTCGATATTTTGTCAAATTATTTTATAATATTATGCAATAGAGAGCATGGACAATGTTCTAATGGTGTTTTTTCGAACAGAATCTTAACTGCCCAAATACATATTTGACTTACGATGTGTCGATGCGTTGGCAATACGATATGAGAAAACTGTCAGCTGTCAGTGTCAACCGATATGAACGAAGTACTGCCCCACTTCTGCGCATGGTATTACTACTGCGCAAACGATACTGACAGTATTTCGTCAAGTGAAGACATATGACATCAGTAAGCTCACGTCAAAGAACAAAATACCTACCAAACATCGCTCCCACCTCGCCAAGTGACGACGCTGCCTTATGCTTCCTGATGAAACTGGGATTCGCGAATCCCCACATATCGCCATATAATACTACTGCGCAAAAATATTACTGTCAATATAACGATAAGTGAGGAAATCTACGCTAAGTCAGTATGCTGCCGGAAAGCAGCCTCAAAGAAGTAAATGAGATCCCGTCAAAAACATAAATGTGAAAATGGCAGCCAAGTTCAATATGCGATGCGTGGTTGTCGTCTTCACCGACAAAAGAATTGAGATCTAAATGGGTACCAAGTTCCGTAGATTCACTGAAAAGGTGCCAAGTCCGGCACTACATTGTTTACAGTAAAACTAATTTACTGCGGCTTAATTTATAAACGGCATTTTGAGCTTTAACTTGGCAGTTTTATTAAATATCCAACAGTTTTTGTGGTATTATATCATACTGCATAGAAAACTGCCAAGTTAAGGCTCAAAATGCATTAAGCCGCAGTAAATTAGTTTTACTGTATGACGACCTGTTTAGCCTAGTTGGTAGTGACTATGCCTCCGAAGCTAGAGGTCCCGGGTTCGAATCTCGGCCAGGGCATTTATTTGTGCGTTTTTCACGGATATTTGTTCTTGGGTCTTGGACGTTTTCTATGTATTTAAGTATGTATTTATCTATATAAGTATTTATATCGTCGTCTAGTACCCATAGTACAAGCTTTGCTTAGTTTGGGACTAGGTCGATTTGTGTAAGATTGTCCCCCAATATTTATTTATTTATTTTATTTTTATTTATTTATTTATAGTAACGTGAGACATATTAATACTTAAAGAAAGAAATACGGCTCGTGGCGTGTCCGGCGCGGTCGACAACCGTGCCAACACTCAACTTGATGAAGGACTCCAATTGTAGTCCGAAACATGTCGCAAATTGTGACTTTACAAGTCACTTTCAACCGTATTTCTTTCTTTAAGTTTTAAGAGATGTTTCACCGAAGGTGTTCCTTTGACTTTAACACGTAAACTAACACGAACACGACTCTCCTATATGTTTACTCGTGGCTATGATTCACCTCCCATACAATATGCACACCGTAAATCAGCCAGCATAACAATTGCTTTCGAAATCTGGCGATAAGTTAGAACGCAGTTCTACGTCTGGGTTCCGTATAGATTGTGTGATCCCAGCAGCGTAATCGCATTTCTTTTCAAACTTTTATTGGGACATGTCAACTGTTATTTTATAAAGGTAATAATGACAGTTGATATACTCCAATGTCCTCAATACTCGTCCGAAAATTTCTGCAACTACACTGCTCACACTCAAGCAAAAATGCGAAAGAAAAACAGGACAGAACACAGAAACGATTAATTCACCATAATTATATATTTACTATATTTATTTATTTTATTTTAACCTTCCTGCAGATACATATATAATTTTCATAGAAAAAAGCACTTTCTTCTTATATACAGGTTCTACAGGTCATCCCATTGTTGGGCAAAGGCCACCCCCATTAGTTTCCATTTTCGACGGTCGGCGGTAAGGCGCGTCCACGCGACGGCTGTGTTCCGGAACCGTTGCATTGCAGCTCGTCTCGCCAGCGTACGCGCGGTCGCCCGCGCCGCCGAGTCACGTATCGCGGGCACCACTCTGTACTCTCGCAGGTCCATCGGCCGTCCCTACAGCGCAATATGTGTCCAGCCCACATCCACTTAAATTTTTTTTCGTGATAGATGACATCAGTCAACTTACTCTGTTCTCTCCAACACTTATTTGACGTTTTTTGTGCTAATGTTAGGTCTAGCATAGATCTTTCCATCTTTCTCTGTGCTATTTTAAGCTGTTTTGTGTCATCTTTTGTAAGGTAATAATTATATAAGGTGTTTTTAAATTAGATGCCAATAATTTCAGAACTTATAGTACTCGTCCTCAGAAGTAGACTTAAGTATTTAATTAATTTTAAGTTTATGTTAGTTTTTGGAGAAAATTAGAAAAACAACTGTGCCATGTAATAACACCCTATTAATGAGATAATCAGTATTCAATGACTGAGACTCCTTTGATTATCGTATGAAACCTCTTTAGTGTCACTTAACTGGCAACTTCAAGTAGCATCCAATGTGGAGGTCATTTTACAGATGATTGACTTGATTATGTTTGGGCAAAAATTTATTTAAATATTTTGTTCGGCAAAAGAAATCAAAAATTTCATTTAAAAAGTTATATTAATTTCCATTGAAAGTAAATTATTTTAATGTAATTGAACATCTCTTAAAATATTGGCATCTAATTTGGAAGCACCTTGTACATATATAAAATCCGTTCGTCTCAAAGTAAAAAATGTAGCCTATATGGGCTTTTCATTTTTGGGCAAAGACTTCTACCCTTGATGGCTATGACTCCCGTGTGTGGTTTTCTTCTGGCCAATTTTGCCAAAGAAGGCGTCCAAATCATCCCACTCCAAGTTATAATTATGAAATAAACACGATTTCATTGGGAATTAGCATTTTGCTCTTTATATTTTGCTGGCAACATAACGAAAAGCTGGTATCGACAGCAAGAAGTGATTATTTTAACTTAAGTTTAAATATGTTAAAGAAGCCAAGCACTTTTATGCATTTCATTCTACGAAACGACTTTTATCTGTATTTTTTCCTTAAAGTTGAAAGCCTTATCAAAACTATAATGAGCGCATAAAACCTCGTCTCTCTTCCTGACTCCAGAACGGAACCCTAAAATTGTCTAAATTACACAAGAAATACGCTCAACTCGGCCTTCTGTTTTTATGTTTAACTAAAAAGCTCTGTTTTAAAACGGGGTTCTAAATATTCGTTTTCTCTAAAAAACTTTACTTTTCAATATTGAATTACTCATTAACACACAAATTCTATTTAAACCCTAGTTAAAATTATTAGTTACGTTTAAAAACACATAAACCTAAAACCTCCTCCTGTTTCAAAGTCAGTTGAAAATACTTTTGTTTAAGTGCATGATACAAAATAACGAAGAAACAATCAAAAATGGACAGAGGAATGATAAATCAATTTATCAGTAGTAAGACACCATTAATCAATCACTAAAGGTCGATCCACATCAATTTGACGTATTCGATATTGTAATGTGTGCAACTGTATACATATTAACAACTGTATATATTAATGGCTAATAGTGGCACACTAAATAAAATGTACTTATTAATATATTTTAACTCCAAAGGCATGGAACAGAGGTGTGGTGGTGCTGTTCTTCAAAAAGGGTGACAACTCCTTACTGAAGAACTACCGACCCATCTCACTTCTGAGCCATGTCTATAAGCTGTTTTCAAGAGTCATTACGAACCGTCTCGCACGCAGGCTAGATGACTTCCAGCCTCCCGAACAAGCCGGTTTCCGAAGAGGCTTTAGCACCGTAGACCACATCCATACGCTCCGTCAGGTTATACAGAAGACTCAGGAGTATAACCTGCCCCTCTATTTAGCGTTAGTGGACTACGAGAAAGCCTATTCGATTGAAACGTGGGCTGTACTACAATCTCTCCAACGGTGCCAAGTGGACTACCGCTATAACGAAGTGCTGAAGTGTTTGTACGAGAACGCCACTATGTCAGTCCGACTCCAGGACCAGAACTCAAAGGCTATTCCGTTGCAGCGGGGAGTCAGGCAGGGAGATGTTATTTCTCCTAAACTGTTCTCCGCTGCACTGGAGGACGTTTTCAAGACTCTGGACTGGAGAAGGCTAGGCATCAAAATAAACGGCGACTACCACACTCACCTTCGGTTTGCTGACGATATAGTGGTCTTGGCTGAGACCATGGAGGATTTAAGTATAATGCTCAATGACCTCAGTAGAGCCTCCGAGCGAGTTGGTCTAAGGATGAACATGGACAAGACGAAGATCATGTCAAGTGCCCGTGTCACACCAAATCCCGTAACAATCGGACACTTTACGCTCGAAGTTGTAGACGATTACATATACCTAGGCCAGACTGTCCAGTTAGGTAAGTCCAACTTCGAGAAAGAGGTTAATCGTCGAATCCGACTCGGCTGGGCAACGTTCGGGAAGCTACGGCACATCTTTTCGTCTAATATTCTGCAGTGTCTCAAGACGAAAGTCTTTGACCAGTGTGTGTTGCCAGTGATGACATATGGCACTGAAACGTGGTCGCTTACTATGGGCCTCATAAGAAGGCTCAAAGTCACCCAAAGGGCAATGGAGAGAGTTTCTCTGCGTTCTCGCATCAGGAATGAGGCTATCCGCAGCAGAACCAAAGTGACCGATATAGCCCTCCGAATCGCTAAACTTAAGTGGCAGTGGGCGGGGCACATAGCACGTAGAACCGATGGCCGTTGGGGCGGATAGGTTCTCGAGTGGCGGCCACGTACCGGAAGGCGTAGCGTGGGCAGGCCCCCCACACGGTGGACTGATGACCTGGTGAAGGTCGCGGGTGTCCGCTGGATGCGGGTGGCGCAGGACCGATCATTGTGTCTGTACTTTTCTCGCACTTGAATTTACCATAAGAACCCGTAAGAGCACGTTGTTATGGTAAAATCAATTACCCGAACCCAAAGACTGTTTAAGAGCTCACGTACTGTAATTGTTTTAGGGACTAGGGACGCACATAATCGAAAACGTGAGTGGTATGTCTCGTATAAACATGTTCAAGCTCAGTAGATTAGCTCACCCTTGTATGACCTAGGCAATATTTTCAATCTTTATAAGAGTATTAAATATATTTTTTACTTTGTATATTTTTTGGATAAAGTCATTGCAACCCGGACTCAATTAATCATTGGTCCTCCGAACCGGATTCGTCGACTCCGGGTTGTACTTAATCGCGAAACTCACTCAGTATCGAATGTAATTGGCCGAAGTTGGAGTTATGATAATTAAGTTTGGAAAACTTTTCACATTTGGCAATGTGCCGAAGCGCGGTTGCGTGAACTCAGGCAACGCTGATGGTATGCCAAATGTTTGCAAACTCTCAGTGCAGTTGAATTGAGCAAATAGCTTCATCAATGACTTGTGACTTGCTCATTTATCTTTCGGTGTTAGTTACTGCACGAGAGAAGTTACTATGTAGCACTGCTTAAATTAATTTGATGTCATCGTGAACTTCAATAGTTGATATATGATTGGAAACGATACTGAATTCTGAAACTACATCTTTGGCGATGCACTTTTGCCGGAAAAGTCGTGGTTTGAGGTTGGCGGCCCGTTTCTAAGCGCGACGCCACTTCTCCGAGATCTGACGTTTTTCTTGTGCATTCATAATAGTTTCCTTTTTTTGATCCGTCTACCTCAATTATGCGTGTTTTGCAACTATCGTCGTTGTCGAACGCAAACGATTCTAGACCGAAATTAGTTTAAAATTCTAAATGGGCAATGCCCGTGCCTAAAACGCTTGCGAAACAGCCCGGGTGCTTAATTGTTGTTGAGGGTCCAATCCCATTTAATATTTTGTTTCTCAAAGGAGTAGGCAGATATCCCAGATTTCCACACGTAATCTTCCTGACATAACGGTTTCGCTTCACTTTTACTCTTCACTTTGTTACCTTCCTTCTCCACACTTGCTTTAATTACATCACTTCCATTGTCCTGTGTAAAATCCTTTTAAATCGCCACAAAAGACACGCAACGATCGGCTAACAATGCCTCGTGATGGACAGTGAAAATAGAACGTAACGTAAACACATGGACACAGCGGGCCGTGTGAGATTAACCAAAGCCGCTCACTTGCATCCGCATGGTTCATTACCGACTATTATACAGTGTAAATGAAACTGTGAGCAATTGTACGTACCTACTCGTAGAAACTAGATATGTGATTGGTTGTTTTTCAATGATTGTAAAGATACACCTAAACCCGCCGCTCAGTTGCATCGTATGGTTCTTTATCGGCTATCATACAGGGTAAATGAAACTGTGGGCAATGGAACGTCAACGGCAACTTGAGTTGAGGTTTGATTGTGCTGGTTTCAGTTGTACGAGTAAAGATCTCTTTACCTTTAGTATGTTTTTTTAGTATAAAACAGAGAGGTAAATGTGACTCCGACTTAACAATTATAACGAACCCGTCTTGTATGTATGATATGTACCCATCAAAGACATATGATTAAGGTACTTTTATCCTTACAATCATATCAAAAAGGTGAATACCATACCAGAATTTGTAACAGCCAAAACGTGGGGTAAACATTTTTCTTAAACTGCCTTTTTTATTTATTTTTTCAGGTAAATAAAGCTTTTTGAATGGACTAACTGTAAGTACTCTAGTGTAAAAGCTAATACACCGGGAACCAGTTAATCTGTCAGTATTTGAATCATTACGATTCATGTTCACGTTAACTAAATAAGATAGCGAAGCCGATTCCAAAGTCAACTAATTTTCAACCTCTTAAATGCTCGAAACACATCTATCAGCGTGCTTAACACAAGTACAGGTGCTAATTACAAACTCATACAGAGAGGTACGGGCATAGATCCACATTCGCAACTTCATATCCAAGTATAACTCAATTTGTTTAAGAGATTTTGAGCTTTACATAGAAAAAGTTAAAGTTGATTTTCTAATGTTCAACAGTAAGTGTTACTTGGTTTCATTTATAGTATAATTGATATTTTTAATCGCAATGAAAACTTGTTAATACATTGAAATATTTAAAACCATTTTTTTTTATTTCAATCGTAGATTGGACAGGCTTTTTAATTTATTTTCGATGGACCGATGACCTGGGTGGGACCGAGTGTCCCTTGGATGCGGGTGGCGCAGGACCGGTCATTGTGGAAGCCTTTGGGGGAGGCCTATGTCCAGCAGTGAACGTCTTTCGGCTGACATGATAATAATGTATTTAATTATAGGTCGATTCACAAGAGCTGGCGCGGAATGTCTTTGAAATTAATGACATTTTCATATATTTTCAGCGCCAGCTCTTGTGAATCTACCTATACTATCAGTAGATACGATACGAGTATGTCATATAATATCATATTCTGCATGACATCATTCAAGTATTCAACAAAAGTATTAAATTGGTATAAAACTAGCTTCAGCCACGACAGCATACTCGTAAAATATACCCACGAGTACAAGTGCGGAAGCCTCAATTCACATCGAAAACCGACTCCAATCGGAAAATATTGGCTTTCCGCTTAAGAAAATAAACGATTCAGCAACTTTGTTCGCAAGTACTTACTACATTATTACGACCGGCGAATTATTGTTTGTTTAAACTCCAGGAAATTAATAAGGTCGTTTCCACTGAGGCATTAAGATTATTCAGTCTAAGACACGGTTTATTATTAAATTCCACTTGCTTAAGCTTGTGTGTTACTAATTATTTATTATTATTGAAAATTAACGATTCGAAAGTGCTTGTTGCTAGGCCTATTTGAATAAAAAAAAAAAAAGAACACTAGTTTTGTACTTAGCCTTGATAATACACCACTGGATGGTAATGGCTTAACTGAGCTCCCTTACTCGACTTTTTCTCGGTTCACTGCATACATTTGAGATATATACATACAGCGTGTGTTTACATACCGACGAATTAAAGATAGGCATAAGCCCTTACGAACATAAATTGATAATCTTAATTTAAAAAATACAGATTTCATGGTGATAGCCGTCATCACGATACAATGAAAGACAATTTCGAAATCTATTTTATTTTTAGCAGCTATTATTGATCAGATAAAAACTAACAATACGGAAACTAATTAGATTATTGTACAAAATTACCTTGTAGGTCTGATATAATATAGGTACCACAATTTATTTTGTATTACACGCTGTTCGGCACAAAAACTAACTAGGGAAACACCGGGAGGTCTCTTGGTTACTATCTCAGCGGGAGTAAATGAAATGTCACCCGTTCAAGTATTTAGGTAGGTACTGTACAGTGAGCATGAAAAGTATTTACGCATATACTCTTCTGGACAGATAATAACAATTATTTATTTTGAAAACACTAAAAGTTAAAAGAGGCCAAAAATAACCTTGATAACCAAAACTGCAAAAACTATTATGATTCATACCTTGATGCTACCTCAAAAACTGCATGGAATGACGCGATATAATTTCGTTTGTCAAGATCCATTACTTGGAGGTCATAAATTTAGACCAAAATTTCTCCAAATTGAAAAGAAAAATTTAAGCACAAGGAGTTACTTAGTGTATGTACTTCGTATGTTCATAAGTTGTGAGACGACTAAATACTCGAATAAATTTTTATTATTGGAGTATTTTATTATACTTACCTACAGCTACAGTTATTATGTTAATTTTACTTGACAACAGTTTGTTTAATTAACAAATATAGATATTTTTAAACTGTATTCCGATACATTATGATATATGTCATTTATTGCGTCGGCTACACCTAGATACCGACACTGCGAGACACGCAATTTCATCAGGGATGCTCATGGTTCTCTTCCAGTTGCTCATTTATGAGAAACCATTTATAAGTGGAATTGAGCGCAGATTTTTCGCGCTGAATTGTGCGTTCATAAAAGGCAATTTTGGCCTTATAGAATAATCAGGAGTACTTAGAGCCACGCTCAAAGAAAACTACTACTTTATATTGATAAAAGAGATTTTTTTTCTTTAGCATGTTTCGTACGAATTATAATTTTGTGCCGGCTATCTTTAAAAATCTTGTCAAAATACCAGTTATTTTAACAAATAAACATGCCAAATAAACTTTTACTAATGATTCCAATGTCTGTTTGGTAAATGGATAATTTTTTGGCTTAAGTTTAGCATCTAGTGGTCAAAACTGAAGGAAAAAGCTACCTCATACGCAATACCCGACCACAGTGTGAACCTAGCATGGTTGCGGTAGATTTTGTGCAATAGCCGAAACATCTATCGACATTTTGGTGTCCAATTTGTCGTTCCGTCGCCTTAAATTTCATTCTACCATAGACATTATCTTGTCAGTGAACAAGGCCTTTTTCGTTTCGTGCCGGCACGTATGAGTGACCATCGCATTTAAAGGCTTGAAACTAAAATATAGAAGGAAATTGTAAATAAACTACATTTACTTTTGTCAACTACAGTATGGTGGTTAAATAAAAATAATAAACTTGACGGAAATAATTTCACTAATTGATTTATTTAAAATATAGTTTTAAATAAATCGTCTCAATTTATGACCATACGAAATAGATAATCTAAAGAAGCGTTCTTTTAAATATTTGCTCCTGTTACCCACTTGTATAAAGACTTTGAGGTGTTCTGCGTAGCTACTTCTAATGCTGGCTGTACTATATAAACATGTACTCGTAACAGGGATCTATAAAATAATATTTTCTATAACTTGTAGGAATCAACAATGACCCAAACTATGTTCAAATTGTATCATGATATTAAGTATACACTACTGACCAAAGAGCTGGCAGCTTCCTCGCCCTACGCATTGGCTTAGCCATTCAGCGTGGAAACGCTGCCAGCATTTTGGGCACAATGCCGCCCTTTCTACATTTTTAATTAGGTTTATTAATTAGTTTTAGTTCAGTTTTATTTAATTTTGTTATCAGTCATAGCCTTAGATACTATCTTATTAAATATGTGTTTTTCTATGATGAAAATGAATAAATATGCTACGTCGTTTTTACACTACTTACCATAAAAGGTTCGGTTCTGGTTGTGTCCATTGTCCTATTGTGCCTATTGGGAGGGGGGGGGGGGGGGCACCCTACATGTAACAGGAAGGTCAATTTTTTTTTCAATGTACAAAGGCGTGTGGAGTATCTATGATAGGCCTTCAAATATGACATAGAGGTTTAAATTTTTTTTTACATTAAAGTCGACCGTTGGTGAGATATTAGATGTCAAAGTCGTTATGGAAAATGACAATTAAGATCTACCTAAATCACGTCCGAAAACATTGCGTAATTACCCGGCAGGTATATTTATTGAGGCATATTTATCATAGTTCCTAGAAACGACATTTGAGTATATCCAATGCACGTTGATAGTTGATAGATCACGTTGATTTACGACATGATATGATATAGGTACACTTTCCACGCTGCCGCTTAAATTGAAAATTCGCGGTAAACGAATAACCTGCATAGGAAGGCGAGGAAGTTGTTTCAGTTTTCGTTAGTCCAAAATTTACTGGGAACGGAACCACTTCCTGCGCAGTCAACAGTCTCGTATCAGTAAAATAAACAAAATAAGTAATATCGACCTGTTTAGAAGTGTCAGCCTGTTTAGCCTAGTTGGTAGTGTCATTGCCCCCGAGGCTAGAGGTCCCGGGTTCGATTCCCGGTAAGGGCATTTGTTTCTGTGGTGAGCAGAGACATTTGTTCCTGAGACTTGGATGTTTTCTATGTATTTAAGTATATATCTATTAAATATATCGTCGTCTAGTACCCATGACACAAGCCTTATTGAGCTTACTGTGGCCTAATATTTATTATTATTATTGTGATGATGTCCCCTAATATTTATTATTATTATTTATTAAAATTAGATAATTATTATCGTACTAGTAAAGGATGCGTTCTAAATTATTCCACGGAAAATATGAAATTAAAATATTTATTTAGAAAAAATGCACCAGTTAGTTACATGTAGAGAAATATACATTAGAGGTAATTATGACTGGTTTATGGTTTGTGGTGGAGTAAACTATGAGTGAATACATTAGCACTCGCCTTGCATTCGTTTAATATTTAGTTTTGCCGTAGTTTGACGCTAGAAAACGCTATTATTCTAACAAACCAAAACGAATTGGCAACACGAATAGTATATTATAAATAAAAGCTATCTATGTCTAGCCTAAGATAGAATAAATACAGATACTGGCTGTTAATCGACGCACGCAAACAATTACATTAATACATTACTTCAAAGTTTAATATTACTTTTCGAATAACTTTAGATTATAACCACACTTTCAAGTTATGGTATCAACGAGTCCTGAGCTAGTAAGCTTTGGTCATATTTCCCAAAGAAAAACGATAGCTTCGATATACTTGTGATAGTAAGGAAAGTAGCTGGTAAAGGCCCCATGAGCGATCTCCTACAACACCCTACAAGCAGAGCAGCTGGTCCAACCAGATAATAGTACATTGTTTAACGAAGGGCGTAAGCGAAAAATTGCGGACGAGAGTCTATCAGAAGACTGACGCTGAAGGCGGAGGGCTTTTGCTGTCTCGAGTTTGCAATTTTCTTACGTCCGAGGTAATCACAATGTTTTCATCACATTTGCGGGGAAATAAATAACCCCTGCCCTGAATAAAGCTGTAGATAGCATGGCATGGAAACAACTCGTTATCGACTCCGTTATATAAAGCATTTCAGGACGAGCATGGCCTTCGCTAATGATGAATATGATAAAGAAGAATAATTTCCAAGTAACTTTCTCATTGTTATTTCATTAAATGATGACTGACATCACGTAACTATGTCATGTGCGGCACTGAATTGAATCTACATTTCTGCAACAATACAAGATATATTTCATTGAAGCAAGACGTTATTAAATGAAGTGTTCACACTCACTTGTAAATGTATTATTTTAGGATACCCACTTAATCAACATTTCAGGTCATGCGTCATTTAAGGTACCACAAACCGCTATTACAGCGACGTAATAAATTTTACGTGCCCATTCATTCTGTTACCCAACTATTATTATAAATTTACTGTTGCAACTTCATTTCCTAGCGTTTATTTACTTTAACTAGAAACTGTGGGTAGTCTTTTAATAGTAAATTACAAAAGCAGCGCATGGGAGCCGAGTATGTTATGGATAGTTTAACTTTTGTTTTGAAATTCAGGTACTGAGTTTTCTTTAACTGTTTTGATTCAGGAATTTTTGTAATATTAAAAAAGTACAAATTTTCGTTTGAGTCAAAGTACGTACCCAAGGGGTCGTGACGTATCCATGTCGTCACTGCAGTACCCTTAGCCTCACTCACAGTATGCATTTATGTTGCACTAACAGTTGTGTCAAAATACTTACATATCAGTTTGTGAGCTTTTAAGTCCTCATCACATAATGCGTAGGCAACTTAACGGAACCCTACATTGCACGTAGCCCTATACGCACTTGGCCGATTTTTTGGTGATGGTTACGTTTCCTAGTACTTTTGATTGTCCAGTTGACATGTAGTACATACACTGACGTTTCGTAACATGTCAGAGCGATAGCACGAAACACAAGAAAGTCAAATTAGAATGTGATACTTTTATGTCATATTGAGCCGCTGGTTATATAAGGACAGTATTCTCAGTGGCTTTTTGAAGCAGCAGTTTGTTTTCGATTGTTAGTGATTCAATCAATCAAATCATTGGTAGCGAAGACAGATCACTGGATGGTTTGTTCAGCTTGGCATAGGAAATGTAATCAAGTCGATTATGTGGTCAATGGTAGCCTTGGACGTTTGTTTATAAGTACATGTCTTTCTATGTATAGTTAATTGAGAAAAGGAATGTCATGAAGTTACAAATGCATTCAGGTAGCAAGTATTGTTAAAGAATACGTAAACGAGGTATTCTTTCGAAGAAAACCAGCTAGAAAACACCAAAATATGATATCCCGCTCAACCGCATTGTATGTACAGTCAACAGCAAAAGTAGATGATCATTTTAGTACCTTGTCACTTTCACTACTTTGACGCATCCCAACTGTCGTAGTATTGTTACGTTAGTGCGACGAAGTACTAAAATGATCATCTACATTTGCTGTTGATTGTACTTACGTGATCTATTGTCTAGATAGGTGCACCGTCACCTTGTAACGTGTTTACACAACTAAGTTACGATGCTGTCACTGTCCGGCGATGTCTGCCGCGTTTGGGTGAATTAACACCCCGGGGTTGTAAGAGACCAGATGTATCCGAACTGGCAGGAGAAACTGGCCCGGTATTTTGTTTCCCTTAATTCGACAATGTCCATCCGGCTCTGCAAACTCTCTAGTCTGGGCTCTTTTTGATATTTTATCAGCTGGAATCGTTTGGAATTTGCAATAAGAATTCTTAATTATGTCAAATTTAACCAAATACCTTATGAATGCCTCGTAGGGAGATCAAAGGTATAAATAAAATATTAGACGATTTTCCGGAATTTCAAAATCGTCTAATAACAATTTTGACGTCATTTTTTCAACTCTCTTAATGCTACCAAATTTTGCCGAACTTGTTTAATTACTGTTCAACGTATTGTATATTGAAAATTTTAAAGCTAATATTGTTAAGTTCTTAGTTAAACAGATCCGCTCCATTTTGCGGATTAATAACGTAACGTAAGCGGCCAAGCCGTCAGAAACACTCGCTATGTGTATTGATCTGGAGCATGTTTCGAATATTACTTACATTTTCCAAACGATATTCTCAGACCACATCACGATTTCAATTAATCGCTTATCACATGACGGCTAAGCATAGTGATTGCGTTGCTGGATCAAACACTCGATCGTAGGAATTTGTTAATAATACCTACACGAACAGTCGATATAGACGCAAGCATGGCCGAGCGTCTGGAAACGGCAGACAGGTACCGAAATAACTAGCCTATTGTACTTTATTATACGTACCAACACACATTGTACCTACACGTGTAGAGAAGCTTTGATCTGTTTCAATGTGAATACTGTGGTTAATAAAGTAGTTTCGGTTTAGATGTGTTATGGTATGGGAGTGTGTGGTTTTTGAAGGTTATTTTGTGGTTTTTACGAAATAACGGTTGTGGACATATAAACAATTATTGAACAGTGCAGTTTTCTTTAAGTATTGGGAGTAGTTAGCGGACGTCAGGCATCCTTCAGGATGCAACTGTACTGGGAATTAACGCTAGGATGATGATGATTGGGAATAAATGGTTTTTATAACAGAAATTATGTTCATCGGAAAGTTATAAACCCCTTAGATTTGTCAAAATATACTCGTATAGTTGTTTCCAAGTTTTAAAATTACTTTATTACAAAATACATTCGTAATATATACCTATTTATTTATGCTCCGTATCGTGTGATCACATAACTTTGACTCAAAGGCGGTTGGCGGCGTAATGAGCTCTTCTACGTCGAGTTTGACATAACCAATGAAAGGCTTTGATGTCAAAATTTACAGTGATTGGTTGAAGATTGTTTTAAACAATTCGATGTGTCTCAGCATGTTAATAATTATCACACATACATATAAATATACCTTTCTTCTAGTAATATTCATAAATTCGTGAATCGCATCTGCATTAGTACGGTCGGCCTCACAAGGGGCTGAACACTTTTGTACCGTGTCGCTTTAATGTCATGCTTAAACCGTCATACAAAATTTCCAACGTGTGAAAGCGACAATGTCCCAAAGTTTTCAGCTACTTATAAGGCCGTCTGTACAAAAATATCCTATACTCTGAGATGCATAGTTAAAATTTATGAAAAAACCGCGCACAGTGAAATAAAAAATGATGTTTTTTTTTAATATAAGAATATAAAGTATTTTCTACGACAGCAAAATAATTTGAGTTCAATTAAAAATCGATATGGTGGCAGAATAGGGGGATTGACGTGTACCTCTTTAAAAAAGAAACAATTGTATAATAATGCATGGAAATCTATTTTGTCTCTCCCATCAGTCATATGACTTGTCTATGCTATAGACTTGCATTTTATAAAAATAAATAAATAAGGATTATACTGGCGTTCCTTCACGACCTTTTCGCACAGAATAGAAAAGGACATACGCCGTTCTAGAGGAGCGAAGTGCTAAGCTTGTCAGAGTACTCTTGCTGCGATGCGACATCGAGTAGAGTGCATTCCATACAAAGGTCGGCGACTAAATTAATCGATCTTGATCGATAGAGATGCTCACCGACACTGTAACGATGATTAATTTAAAAGTAGTATTTTGAATTATTCAGTTTCCGTAAATCACAATTGATTTACTGTGAGATTTTAAATTAGATTAGGTAGGTATGCTAGGTTGAAAAGCGTTACTTTGTCCTTACAATTCTGCACTAACGCAATTCTTCTCCTTACCAATGCGATTGTTTGTATTTAGTCATAGTTATCATTATACAGTACAGAAGTAATAATGAAGATTGTGACGATAAGTTAGTGAAGAATTACATTACAACTAATGATGAGCCAGGCGTCCTTGCCCATACGTCACGGTGGCCTCGGTTTGCGGCGTGCGGGGGATGTGGGCTTGCCAGCCTTCCTCGCTTCGGCACATAGGTTGGTGGCCTTGTCTCTGAAATTTTAAACTCTCATGGAGAGAGAGAGTTACCATTCCGTTTGTGGATGATGCACTGGCGAGGTGGACGGCCCATTACTCAACCGCGTCGCAGCCCGAGGCTCCGCAGACGCAGCGGTGGTGGGACGAGGTGGGGACCAGGGCCGCTCTTGCACGGCTTATGGGTGTATCTACTGGAGCGGATTTGGCCAGGCTAAAGTCGGTGTCAAAAGTCGAAGCGGGAGCGTGGTTACAGGCTTTGCCTGCTCCTCATTTTGGAACACTCCTGGGCAACGACTCATTGCGGGTGGCAGTAGCTATCCGCCTGGGCTGCGATGTTTGTGTGCCTCATAAATGCATCAGCGGCTCCATAGTAGAAGCAAATGGTCACCACGCGTTGAGTTGTTGTCGGTGTTCTGGAAGATTTTCGCGCCACCACGTTCTCAATGACATAGTGAGGAGGGCTTTGATATCCGCCAACATCCCCTGCGGCCTGGAGCGTCCGGGCCACTGCCGCACTGACGGCAAGAGGCCGGACGGCATAACATCGATGCCGTGGCAGAAGGGGAGGTGTCTGCTGTGGGACGCCACGTGCGTCAGTACTTTCGCCGCCTGACACCTCAGCCGAGCAGTACGCACAGCTGGTGTCGGCAGATTTTGCTGCGGTCAAAAAACGAGACAAGTATTCGGCGCTTTGTTTTATTACTTTATTACTTTGTACCCACTTTGTACCCCTTGCGTTTGAGGTTACTGGGTGCTGGGGGTCGGAGGCCATTGCCTTCATTCGGGAAGCGGGACGTTGAATTAGGGGGAGGGGGTCTGACGCCCGCGCGGGTTCGTACCTGGTGCAAAGGATATCCATTGCCATTCAGCGTGGTAACGCGACCAGTGTGATGGGTACCTTTGCGGACAACCTGACGGGGCCTTTTTGACTAGGCTTAAGCTAGTTTTAATTAAGCATTATTGTTTTTTTTCTATTTATGATTTTTTTGACTGAGTATGTAACTATTTACTAGTATGTGAATAAATGACTTTGATTTTATTAAGAAATCTTGTTGTGTAAAAATAGAAATATGAATATAATAACGAATGTATTAATTTTTATATTGCGATGAATTGCGTTTGTGCAATGTAAATCTAGTACAGCATAGTTCGAAAATTTGTGTTGAACAATACAATACTCAGTAAACATACATACATTGCATCATATATTTAAGTAGCGGGATTATTGTAACTGTGGTTGCTACAGTTGAATCATCGTGATAAATTAAAACATAATGAATTCATCACAGTGAACGCAATGAGGTGGCGATGAAAGAGATGAATTCTCAGAGAAAAATGTAATGTATTTACTTGATGCTGTCATCTACTTTATTTATAAAACGCTATTTCGTTTAAAATATTTTTCCTTGATATTAATTGTGAAATAGCTGTCTGAAATTAACTACTTTTAATGTTTTTCAGCTCACTACATTTAAATATAGCGTTATAGTTCTTGATCATCCTCTGAAGTTGAAAACCTATCATGTGTAGAAAACAAAGTATTCATAAAATACTAACTTAAGTGTCGAAACCAACGACTGGTACGGCGCATCGCAAATAAAAGTATCGATATAACCGGTGTCGATGAAAAAGGTAACAAGAATGGATAACTATCATAACTTTTGCGTTTTTTTCTTCCATGAGCTACAGCACCATGAATAAAATATCAGCACTTTCACGAAGCTGCCCCGTGGGAACACGGCTGTGATTTATCGGTTTAATATTAACTATTTTGCTATTTTTGTATGGATTTCTAAGTACAGTAGGGAATATTTCTATTTCTCGCTTTGCTCGTCGTCGCTCCTAACTGGACTCTGTTACATGTGAGATTTCTGTTGCTATAATTATAACCACCACCACCATATCAGCCCATAGACGTCCACTACAGGACATAGGCCTCCCCCACTTTCATGGGGGGTAAATGCCATAATCGCCACGCTTGGCATGCGGGTTGGCGATCGCAGTATCTCCACCGCATTCCAGGGATGCTGCTGCCCAACCCCCGGTGGCCTTGGTCGTAGTTTTAGGACATACCCGGGTCCAATAATTATAACAAAATTATTAATTGCCTAATGTAAGAAAAGCGAATCGTTGCACTGATGAGAACAAAAAGATTCCATAGTAAACGACTATGGAACCCTAAAAAGGTGATTCTTAGTATGAAATAAAATCATTTCCGTCAAAAATATACCTCGTTGGTATTTGTAGTAATAGGAACATATCATGCCTATTTAGCATACGGATTAATAGTTCGTTAGTGATCGGTCGCTCATTTAGCTAATTGGGTACAAGCGATTTGACTAGGTAATTAATATTTGAATTTGAAATTTTCTGGTAATCATTTCGAGTATATTAAACTGATTTGGCCGTATATGACACGGACATTTATCTTTGGAATTATATTGTTTATTTTAGTATGAGTGTCAGCTTATTTATTACAAGAGTTCGATTTGTATAAGATACGTATACAGCAAAGCTATATTTACAACGATTAGGACTTCGTTTTTAATAAATATCGCGTTGACCCGTTTTACAAATATTGTAAGTATGTGTACAAAGCCCGAGAGTTTAAAGTGTTTATACTTTGTTTTTAGTTTAAATTTAATAATAAAAAAAAAAACAAACGAAAAAAACGGTCATATAACGAGCAACTTTACTAGTAGTATCGTACCTAATAAATAGTTTGATTAATTACGATACTTTACTGCATTAATCTGTTAATACTCAGGTCAATTATATATTTTCAGTAACACATAGTTAAATGCATGCAAATACAATTCAGTAAATTAAATTAAATTAAAAATACATAGAACACAATGGAAATAGAAAGCACAAATTGAATCGGTGATTATACAATGTCAAAGAGAAAAACAGAAACAGATTCATAAAAATTAAAAACTGACATATATTCATAATCATTAAAATAATGAAATATGTTGTCCTCCGAAGTTCCAATAAAAATTAAATGTATGTATGAATAGTCATGTCACCGCTGAGAAATGTCGAGAGAGAAAAAAAACAGAATTAGAATAGCATCATGATAAAAGCATTAAATGGCCGCTAACTTACGAGTATACATAACTGCCAAATCCAGCAGCTTACTTAAAAATAAGCCGTATCACACACTAATTACACTAATTAAGTGCACTAATTAGATAAGCTGAGTACAATTGGGCTTAAGAGGGCGCAGTACGCTCGGTCTGGCTCGGTTCTCCATACAAACGTATTTACCCTCTCATTTTAAAACGACATGCTAGAAACTATGTTCCGACCTAGATATGCCGGATCCCATTGTGTATACAAAGTTTCATGTTATTCTAGGATGGCGTTTTAAAATGAGAGCATAAATACGTTTGTATGGAGAACCGAGCGTACTGCGGATTCTTAATTGCACATAAGATTCCGAACTGTAAAATATTCACCTATTTGTCACCTGCGGTTGTTGTTGTTGTTCCAACAGCCTAAACACAGTTCGAGGGAGACAGGAATAAGTGATTCGCGCGTCATGGGACTCGGCAGTAAGGCATACTAGTCCACCTGAATTATCTCTCCGTTAGGGACCGGTGTTTCAATCGGCGAATAACGGCACGAGGCGTTCCCACTAATTAATATTTGAATTTGGATTGGCCGATTACCGTTTAAAGTGTATCAGACAGATTGGGACCTCTTTGATAATGCAAATGAAGTCGTGTTTTAGGCTTGAGTTTAATTTTGATGTTTGGCGTTGGCATTTTCGCGTTGCGTAAATAGGGCGTTTGTGATAAATATATCCAATAAACAAAGGACGAGAATAAATATGGCTTACAAATATTAGAACTTGAAATAATACTAGCAAATGTTATATTCAATAAGTACCTAACTATAATATGTAACTTATGCCTCTAACTGTTGAAATGAAATGTTTATTCACAAGTACAAATATTAACATTACAGTTCCAGTCAAGTACATTTACATTCAGCCATTTCATGCATGAGATAAATTAAATGTTGTGAATGTTTATTCCAGTAGTGGCTACTCATTCTCGTAGCAGCTTTAAAGAAGCTGCTTTGTTTTTTGCCTCTTTAAAAGGTTTTCGATATAGCCCGGTTCTCAAATTGATTTATTTCAACCGTGTACACGCATCGGGTCAGGAATACAAAGTATCAGTTAGACAGAAAACCAGAAACGCAAAATGCCAGAAACGCAGAAGGTCAGAAACGCTAAAAGCCAGCCGTTTGGTACTAAGACGAGCTAATATCATTTCTGACTTCATATGTTTTTCGAAAATCGATGGTTTTGACAGAGCCTCGCTGTGCTTAATGTAGGTCGTAGGTAAAAACAAACAAAACTAACTCGTCTCTAATTTTCTTCTGGCATTTTACATTTCGAGCCTTCTGCGTTTCTGGCTTTTTGTCTAACTTGCATTTTATGTTCCTGACCATTGCATGTAAACGTCGCCATCAAATATATCTGTACTCTTCAGACTGATCAAAATATCTAAAACTAAACTTTAATTTGTTGACAATGGTGTCTTGTTCAGATGTATATGAGCATCTTTTCGGCTTAGATTATATCTGATGGCGACTGTACCAACCGCGTCTGGTTTGGTCTAGTGCCTTCATTGCTCGAAGGATCTCTAGACTATTAAAACAAGCAGCGAATAGGCTGTAATCACTGGTTTATAATTCAATTGCGAAAATTAATTCTTTCACTGCCAACGATTTGGTAGCGCTACACTCGTAGCGGAGCTCGTACAGAATGGGAAAAACCATATGTAGAGGAAAGTGCCTATAAATCGAGCGCCCGCCGAGCGGCTTTCTGGCTCTTAAACTTTTTAAATTATTACTATATACGTAGGTAGTTGGAATGCGAATAATATTTGTAATGTCACCAACACGTATTTATTCTACTTAGACATGAAGAACACCCTCCGAGAAGCCTCCGGATTACACTGCACCATTGCTCCTGTTTATGTAGTTGTAGGGTATTTTATATTCAACAAACCGAATAATAAAAGGTTTTTCCACACTACTAGTAGCGATGGCCAGTGTGTAAAGTAAAGGTCAATTTTTACAACATCCCGGCCTCGATAAAGTTGACGGAAACTACTCGGTGACAGAAATAGACAAGACACGCCACGTTGAGTCAGGTCGTTGCTTAAAATTAACACGATATTTACTTTACACGGATTACCTATCTCACAGCAAAAACCTTGTTTAAGATAAACATCAGCAAAACCCACTTCGAAATCAAAACCCTCTCATCTATTTAGAAACTAAGTATTAGATGTAGTGACGTAAAATAAAAAAATACATCCGGGACAACTTCATTCGGAATTCTAATGATACTTGGCTACTTGACAAAGAAGAGAAAAAAAATGTTCGCAACAAGAGTGGTGAACCCAGCAAGAGTGGTGATCATGCATGGCACATCATGGCCGCAAGGGAAGATTAGTGACTGGGCTTGAAGATGTTAGTTAAAATGTAATTAACTTGAACACAAATAATATGGCACTGAAAATTTGACTTATGAGTTTAGTCCCATCCTTACGAAAGAGTGTGTTTGTTTGTTTGATGGCTGTCTCAGCACGCACACATGCGTTGGGAGTCATTTCATACATTGAAGCGTTTAGTTTTGAATTATGATTTTTAAATTATGTTGAACGTAGCATTATTTTCCTGCCCTCGCAAATGATTAATTTAAATGCCAAAGAAATAAATCTTAACCTAGATTTCTGGAAGTAGGTATTTAGGTACAAGGGGAAATCTCTTTGTTCCCAGTGAATTATTACCGGGAAGATAATAACGTATGGAAGTATTCTAAGAACAAGACATGTATTGCGTCATAAGAATCTTCTAAAGCTTTACTTCATTAGGTAGAACGATGATTTGGTAAAAAAATTAGTATTGATGATTTTTTTGGGAAAGTAGTATTTCTAAATACATTTCGAAGATTAGAAATGTTAAACCATTTTATTCATTTATCCCGACAAAATAATCAATGATATTTTCACAAAAATGTGTATGATCATAGTTTCTCCTTACTCTGCCATCTTTTCATTTATCTAAACCAAATACCACCTCCCATCTGTGGTAGTTGACGAAATGTCACTGACAAACGTCACGTTGTCAATCCACCTTAATGTAAACATTCAAATAAATGTCGAAACTTTAAAGAGCCATATGTTAAAACGTTGTACGATACACTTGCGAATAGGCAATTCGCAACTCGTGTCGATTTAAAACACTCCCTTCGGTCGTGTTTTAATGTATCACCACTCGTTGCGAATTTCCTGTTCTCTGCACTTGTATCGTAAATTACTATTTTTTTAATACGTCTCAACCTTGGGCTACTGTCTTTAATCAGCCGTGGCTTATAGCTATTGAAAAGACATATCTGATTTTTGAAATAAATTATAATAATTAAACTACGCTTTATAATACTAAAATAATGCAATTAGTTTCTTGAAATGGTCTATATATTTAGTGATATAAAAATAAAAAATATGGGACATAAAAACTGTACAATGCTAATTGCCAGCTTAACCGTTAGTCCGTCAACACTTCAGCCAAATTACATGTTTAGTATCTTACTAAATACAATAGTATTCTACTAGGCTGTGTAAATACTCAGTCATTTATTTCTGTGGTCCATGGTGTCGTAATGTTTCCCCTAATGTTGCTTTACAGAATCCCGAAATATTTTCAAATCGCAGTTAGGCACTTAGGTCCTTTGTCCAAACTTTAGTGTTAACATTAACAAAACATTGGTGTTTCCTGACACAAATCGACTTTTAGGAAGTCGTGGTTACTAGTTATGCTACGGGATTTGATCGATTAGAGTTTTCAAGAAAGTTTCCAGTAGCTCGACTTTGTTATGATGTCACAATACAATACAATATTTACAATACTCTTTATTGCACACCTCAATTAAAGGACACAGTACAGTACGTAATAACAATAAGTAGAGGCAAACAAAAGGCGGTCTTATCGCTAAAGAGTGATCTCTACCAGACAAACTTTGGGTAGCGGAAGTCAAATCTAATAATTACAATTCGCAGTAGGTGATGCAGAAACACACACATCATCATCATGGTCACATCATTATGGGTTTCGTTTTTCCTCAAGACTCCAGGGGTTTGGGTGACGATTGCGCTGTCTAGAGAGCGTACGGGGGTCCTCCAACTGGTCGGAGACCTGTCAGGCGTCTTAGATACAGGAAGGTATAACGAGGTCCAAAAAAACTGAACTCAGAGCCGTCAACCGGACAGAAACGGCATTAAACAGTTTTTAGTGTTGGACAAAGATTCACTACGACTCGTTGCATCACAGTAGTTATAAAACATTTGGGTCGCTGAATAAAACATAAGTACAAAGGGCGGACTTAATGCCATGAGGCATTCTTTATCCATAACCATAGAGCAAGACATAACCTGCAAAGGTGCGTACAGTGAAAAAAAAATCAGAATAACAAACATAAATATTTTCATACCGTACATACATTTACAAATTATAAAATAATAATAATAATAAATATGTTTTATTGCACCACACAAAAAATATATATATACATAAGTAAACACATGTGCTCTTTAGACAAATATTTTCTACGGTGTTCCTTCTCACTGGTTGCCATGAATACATCCCGAAGCGCTAGTAGATTGGGGTCTGTAAAAGTGCCTTTGAGGCATACTTGCGGAATAAATATTTGATTATCATACTCCGGGTCGGGTCGCCTCACGTTTGCGACAAGATAATAAATGTATGTATACAAATGTATTGAGACAACACTTCAAAGTTTTCGAGATAATTCGGTGGATCTCCAAGGTGTACTCATACCTATGAATTTTCCCTGTGCTTATATTCTGGCTGATACAACATAAAGTAGGAACATTCGGTTTTTATGAAAGTTTTTTGATAAACTAAGCAGTTTTGGTAGTAATATAATTCTTATACCGGTTACTTGTCAATCCGGGATCGACATTTACTTCTTATAAAGGGTGTGGCCTGTAATAGGAGCTAAAAATTTAAAAGACGCTTCCTTAGAGCATCTGCAGTAACTTATTGTGTCCAAAAAATTTTTTTTTTTTCAATAGGGAGAAATTTTGATCTGAAGTTATGACCTCCAAGTAATGGATCTTGGCACCACGTGATTATACTGCGGCAGTCACTGCAGATTTTGAGGTAGCATCTAGTTATGACTCATAATCGTTGTTGTATTGTTGGTTAAAAAGGATATTTTTGGGATTTTTCAAATTAATTTTATTAATTTTCTCTTCTTTTTCTTTTTGTAATTAGTAACAAATATTGTAACAATTTGTTGCTATGGAGGAGCTTGGCTTCCTGATACAGATATTGCATACTTAATAGGAAGCCCCTACCTTGTAATGTATATAATATAACACGTTTTCTTACGAAAAAAACATTTATTCATTTTTCATTTGATTTTAAGTGTTTTTAAAATAAATAGTTTAAATATCACTCCAGTAGAGTATAAAAGTGCACGTAAGCTATACAGGGTGGTCTGATCAATCCAAATGGGTCAGTGTGGAGTAGTCAGAAAATATAAGAGATAACGAAATCTGTTCTTAGGAACCATGACGTAAATTTTAGTGAAAAGAAAAAAATTAAGTTGTTCAGTTCAGGATTCAAACCCGGTCTTATTGAAGAAATAAAACTTATAGTATTTCTATTTCGATTGTACATTTTATTCATTTTAAGTATCCTCTAGTAACATTTACTGGGTATGATCTACACAATCGATATCGAAATAGAAATATTGCATTTTTTTCTTCAATGCTACCGGGTTCGATTCCCAAATTGAGTACAAGTTATTTTTATCTATGAATGCAGTTTTTCTTATCACTTGAATCGACATGGTTCCTAACAACAGATTTCTCTATCTCTTATACAAGTTTCTGACTTCTGACGTAGTCTCTGACTTCTCCCTACGGACCCATTTGGATTGATCACACGGTATTTGCATAAAAAAATCCAAAAAAACAATTTATTTTTCGATCTAAACCATTTAGTAATTATTTCTGGAGAGCTCAATAGTGTGTAATCACGAGAGGCGCTGTTTCTGTAAATTATCAGTCTAGAGTCTAGAACAATGAGGCCCATTGATGTTTTTACCTGTCACAGTGGCAGTTGATTTTCACGTTATATATCAATTCGTATACTTATTTAGGATTCGACCTCATTTATTTATGGTCGACGTCTACAGACGAGGAATATAAGGTTTAGAACGGGAAAATTAAGTACTTTCATCACAGAGCAAATCTTCCATCAGCGAAATGAACAATTCTTGAAACCCCGTTCGAGCTCGATTGCGAATTCCACATCACTAAGCGGCGCAGTAATGTTAATTGCCATACCTTTACGGTGTTCGCCAAAAGCACTTAGTTTAACGAGGTAACTCGTTGTGTCCATTGGCACGGATGGAGTTTTTGGCAGTCGTACCATTTTTATGGCATGGGCATCCATGCCACTTTTACAGCACTTTTTGTGGTTATACTACTGTACATGCGCGGTGATGAGTCGATTTGGTAAGTTGTTCAGAAACCCTTTTAGAGATAAACGATTTCGATTACTTTTAGACCCTTATTAGTGCGTGCGTGGGAAGGGTTAGGAGCCCTTAATTGCGTATCACTCGCTTGATGTTAGGCGTTAAAAGGATAATTTATAGTCAGTAACAGATTAGCACCCACGCTCGGGCCTTTTTAACCTTTTTAGGTACCTATTTGAAAAGAGAGAGACTACTTATTCTCGTAGTAAAGGTTACCGCTTGTCCAAACGTGATGTGACCAAGCAGAGGGATAATTACGTACGTAAGGTAGTTCTGTATTTTTTATGTGACAATGACATTAGCTTTACTTAACGTACGTTTAAAATTTTAATGTAATCGACTAGCAGAAACTTCTGAAAGCTTTTAAGAGTTGATTATTTACGATAGATGTCGCGCGAACCTGTGTGAAGCATATGAATAGAGTGAAGTGATTAAACAATTCATTACTTTATTACGACTCTGTTTACGATGATTAGGTACTCTGTGGTAGCCAAATTAATCAGCCTCAGGGTGACAAAAACGTGAGTTTAAATTCCGATGATGACCACTGAGTATTTCACAATTTATTATACTTCAAACCCACATGTTGCCATGGCCACTACATGCGTCTAAATGTAAAAGCGTCTTGTTTTCATGCATAAATATATAAAGTTATGTTTTAATGTTCAAGTCAAAATATATGCTCAAAATATATGCCTTTTTCAGTATTTGGTCAGTAAACTGTAAATTAGCGTGTGATAAATGACCCAATTCGACTTGATGTCGTCAGGATACTCTTTTTGACCGAGTTTTATGTTATTTTGCGGATAACAGCCTAACCCTTTCTGCGTAGAGGATAAAAGTATTAAGTGCTCATCAAACTTATATAATTATGTCTTTTAGCCATGGATTTCGTACGGATGATGCCAAAAGTATTTTAGTAACGGGGTTACATTTAAAGTTTTAATTGAAAAATCATAACATAAATTATTAAAACTAGAACATAAAATAACCGTATTGGCTTGTTGACTTAACTAAAAATTTAAATTCTTATTCATAATCATCATCAGTCTCACTTATGTGCCCAACTGCTGCTTCAATCAAAGGTGAAGAACTCCAATTACAAACACAACAACAACTACATACATAGACACACATATTTTAAATCCAAATTTTAGTACAAAAAGGTTAAACTTAGCTTACGACCTGTAATTACTGGAAGAGTCGTGCCTCCTGCCAAAGGTATATATTATACTTATTAGGAGGTCTCAGTTAATGTTTTTACATTGGTAATATTTAACCAAATAAATTCAACAAAAAACTTGGTGTAACTGTTTCCCCAAGTAATATTAACTGTTATAATAATAGATATATTGTAATCAAATTTCTAGTTTCTATTTGTGTCCTCCGTTTGTTCAAGGAAGCGCAGTTAATAACCCTGAATTCACAATGTGCACCTAAATGAAATAAGTCGAAAAAAGCTTAATGCATGGTTTCAAAAGAAAATGAATTTTGTTTTCACACCACAACGACTTACAGCTTAAGAAGAAAAGCCTTTCTCTTCCATTTTCGGGTAAATGTGGGGAAATTCCGTGCATTTCCTAGTCTTTATCACGCGCTATAGTGCAACAGACATTTACGTTTATTTTCGCGCAATGAAATCTCCATTATGAACCCTGCGTCAGAGGGTTTCGTTCTTATCATAGGATTTTATGTCTTACTCGTAATTTAAATAAAACGGATAATAAGAGTTATCCCCTTTTATACAACGACGGCGGCAAACAAGCTTACGGCCTGCCTGTTGGTAAGCAGACACCGTCGCCTACGGATGCTTGCTACTCCAGAAGAATCACAAGCGCGTTGCCTACCCTTTACTAATTTGAGGGTTTGTTGTGTTGACAGCTAGAGACATATGCAGGTCCCCTCACTCTCAACACAGGGTATCCTCGGGAACTCTGGCGACCTTACTCACTACCAGGAACACAACACCATGTACCTAACAAATAGTAGCGTTAGTATGGCTGCGGTCTTCTTTAAGGTGGAAGTACTAAAATGAGCGAGATTACGACCCTCACCTAATCATAAAACTTTACATCCACCACCACTAACCATATCAGCCCAAAGACGTCAACTGCTGTACATAGGCCTCTCCCAATTTGTTGGGGGATTGTTAAAACTTTACATCAATGTTTCTATTCTCTCTCTCTTTCAATCTCAAATGGAAAAGTGACAGATTATGGGAGGGTTGTACCAACTTACAATAACACACCGACCAACGTTAAATATGGCGCATGTCCGGAAACTTCAACAATCTGATTTTAACGAACGCAACTTACGATTACAGAAGGTTTGGTGCAACCTATAAAGACAAACTATGTGACACCACATTAATTAAAATAGGTTTCATAGATATTTATGGACCCTTGGAATTCGTATTATTGTGTGTCAAACAAACTACTACTAATACTAGGTACTCAAAACTTTTGCTTTTAGAACTATTTACAGATAAAGCAAATTATCTAGCAAAAACTGGATCAACCGAATAGCAAACAAGCCCGCTAGCGATGCGCGGGGATCGCAGCGCGGAGTTCACCCTCGGACCGTAGTTTGAGAACCCTTGGGTGCCATTGGCGTGTAATATTTAATTTAAGCTGTTTCAAGTCCGCTACTTGACCTCACTAGGGACACCGAAATCTTTTTTGACCACATTTAGTGTTTGTTATGAAATATGACAAATTAATATAGACGCTATAAATAAATTCCTTAAAGTCCTTACCTAAATTAAGCAAAAAGTTAATCCAATTTGAACTGAATTCAAATAGATACGTCTCAATATAGGGGATCTGCAGGGAATCGGAAAAATACGTTACGAACTTCAATTTGATTTTGATTGCATTCAAATATATCACGCGCTTATTTTCACACGCGCTGAGCTAACTAAATTCAAATCGCACAGTATGTCCCTAATGGAATCCCAGATATATGTTAGAAATTGTTCGTCTACATGAATATATAAATTGATGTTGCACTGGTAAAACGATGCCCTAATTCAACCAAGGTGAACCTTAAAATAATAATAATAATCGAATGGAATTTATTTTTCGAACCGTGAGATCTTCGAGAAGACAAGTACGGTTGCCAGTTTTGTTGCACTTTTAGCACCACCCAGGGATCACGTGTAGGGTAACAGTGGGTACTCCCTACGGACGTGGTGCAACATCGACCCCCTTTGTCAAGTGAGTGGGCAACTTGACTGTTACAAGTTCTCAAGCCGCCCGAAGACCTTTAACTTGGCATAACGACTGCTGCCATAGATAGTAGCCGGGATCAACGGCTTAACGTGCCTTACAAAGCACGGGAGCGCTCAGTTAGTAACCACTCAAACCGGTCATCCATCCAAGAACTGACCTGCGCCCACATTGCTTAACCTTGCATACCGCACGCGGTTCGCGGGCGCCGCTGGGCCACGAGCGCTCCAATATTAATTTATTTATTACAATATTTGTATGATGTCATAACATATACAAACCGGCAAAAACCACAATCCTAAAAAAACTGTTAACACAAGATATTCTCGCTCGCCAAGTCAGTAAAATATGGAACGTAAACATCAGCTTTTTAGAAGCCTAAATATAACGCTAAACCGCGTACAAAAGTTGCCGTGAAACAAAAGAATTCTTCCCGGGAGTGAATTCCCCGGGCAAAACAAGACATAATAGAATACTCGCGAAGACAATCGATTTGTGCGGCAAATGGTGTGACTATTGCCTCGTCTTCGTGCCTTGGGCGCTTTATTTTATGGGAAACATGTATTTACATTTACAATTTTAAGCTGCTTACAACTCGGACTGCTGCTTAGGTTTCTACTGGGTCGCATTGTAACAATAACATGATTTTATATAGCACTAAACGATGTTGACGATATTATTTGAAAATATTTCAAATTTTTTGAATACCTTTTCTTGCTTGAACCGCGAAAATCATCCCTTGAGGGGGTGGAATGTGAGAGCTAGTTTATAAGGGAGTTCGCGTTCATGTTCAACGCGGTTAAAGCCGGGGGTGGAGGGCGGGGGTGTGATTCATCTAGAGACACAAGCGTCCATGGGCTACGGTGTCTATTTACTTACTAAGCTTGTACCCGTCGTTGTTTTTCCAAAAAACTGGACCGGGCGTTTCTCACTTTGCTCAGGTAGGCTCTTTTGACGGCACGGTCGTCACCCATTCGCGCGATCAAGCCAACGAAATCTATATGCTTTCGATACTCCGATAACCGCGACAAGATCTTCAATTTCGGCATTTTTTGCGAATTCTGCCATCGGGTCTTTGAATTGGACCAAGGATTTTACGGAGGATTTTTCTTTCAGCCATCATCAGATTAATTAAGATTAGTGATTTTTATATGCAGTTATAGCTATTTTAAATAAAAGCATCGAAGATCGAAAATGGATATTTATACCTACCTGAAATAATTGTCAAGGTCATAAAATCAAAAATGATGCGATTGATACTCAAGTAAACCTCAGAATAAACCCATTTATAGCGATTCCAAGCGTTTCAATGTTTGATAATATACCTAAACTTTGTAACGGTTAGTGGAGACTACACTGTAGACGCGAGAAAGAAGGCATTATAAAAGTTTATAGTATCGTAAAAGTAGTCATTCTTCAGGTTACTGTCGTCAGAGACAGACATGTTGGCACCAGAATATAACTATAGAAGTAAGTGTGTTCAGATATTACCATTTAGTCAACTCGTATAAATTTCACGACCTTAACATGTGTGTTTAAAATTCATGGAAGTTTGCTAATGACATAAGTACTCTTATTCTTTTGTCTCTCTTTACATCTGTTGAAAATAAATTTAACTTTTCATATTGATTTGTATCCTTAGCAGAAATATATATACAGCAAAACCTGTGGAATTTCAGTGGATACAGAAAACCTTACCTGAGTAATGAGTATAATATATATTGGTATAGCATACAATAATCTCGTATAATCTACAATAATATCAGCAAGTACAAAATAACAAAGGTTCGTGAACAGAAAATAAATTATCACATTAAATTTAATGCCAACTTCTGCTACTAAGGATTGGTTTCCTACGATAGTCCTCAATACCTAAGCTTCACCATCGCCTAGCAAGTTCAGTACCTTGCAAAGTTCCCTGGCCCCGGGATTGTGCCAAGAGAGTAGCAAACACAAACTCCATTAAAGTCTATGTATTTATCCATTACAACCTGCCGTCCATCGTCTGTTTTCGGGTATTAAATCCTGAATAAACCTTTTTATAATATTGTTATAAAAACTAGCTTTTAGCAGCAGCATTTTGCGGTCGGGGTTAACGTTATTTTAATTTCTCTCTCGGGATTCACCAAAAAGGGTGTAACACGTTGCCCGAAGGTTAGGTCAGATGAATAAAGAAATGAAGATAAATTAGCCTTCTGCTTTTGACGCACGGTAAATCCAGATGCGATCGTTTTGATAATTATTCTAAATTTTAACCCGCTCTTATATATTTTTCTATAATTTCACTCTATAAACAAGATTCAGGTTGTAAAAAATGAAACGGAAAACAGCGATTTTCATGCCGAAATATACATATACTTACAAAACCTACGGGCATATTGATACAAAGATCAAATAAGAAAGAAAAATTGAAACGCACACACAAGCGTAACCGACCGGGATTCGAACCCTGTTTCTTTGGAATACAGAGAGATAATTGAGTAATTTTTCAAACGAACGTTTGGTTAAAGTAATTCTCATTTCCCTTACAATCGTTAAGTAAGTACGAAACGTTACGCAATCGACTGGCAAGTGTACACGTACATATAATTTTGAAGCTATACTCATGAATCTCTTGCATAAGGTAACCATGTATTAGCAAAAATTGGTAACCATATCTTCTTTTGCTATTATAATAATAAATGTATCCACTTAATAAACAAATCTATTTTGACTGCATCAGGCTGCAAGAATAATTCAAGTTCGTACTAAAGTATTCAACTCGCAAACAAAAAAGTTCCAAGGAAAAATATGCTAATATCCCTTCAGGGCGTATTGCAGTATCCATCAAAAAACATTTTTATGGAGCTAAAGTTCGCTACAAATTGGTACCCGAAAACTGTAGGAAATGAGATATGCATAAAAGATCAGTGGGAATAAACAGGCGAACATATGGAACCCTGGGTAACGGTAGCAGGGTTTATTGGGCTACGAATCCTTATCCCTTTTTACGCTATCTTGTAAATCTAGGGGATTAAATCCGGGAAATATTACGGCCATAACACGCACCAACATTTTCGAGTTTCAGTTCATCATTAATATTGTTTTTATGGCGTCTTTACCGCTGTCAGTTTTAAGTGGCCTGAATAATTTAACCCTCAACATTGGTGGGTTGTTTATCGGTTTGTGGTACTGTACGTAGTGGTTTAGAAGGATGAAGTGTTTCTTTTATTTTCAAGACGCAAGGTTATGCTTTCCAGTTGTTGGATGTAGTAAATTCTCTGTCTTTAAAATTAAACAACACAAAGAGAACACACAAACACTACCCAAATCCCGCATATACAAACCGCTTTACGATAATTTTGCATATTCTACCCAAATTACGCAAGTAAATTCCATATGCAATGGAAAACAATTGCAGGGTGATGCGATTAAATACACGTACGTATAGTGATTAAACATTTTCCACAGGCTAGAAGAAATTGATTCTCAAGCCAGTTTGATAAAAACTTTGATGAGGAAAACTTTCTTCATTTTATGTTTTTATTTTTGAAACCAGATCGATTTGTATAAGATTTCCCCTAACGTTAATCTCACCGAATAAACAGCATATAGTTCCTAAACGACTTAAGTATCTTAAAAGCACTATTTATACTGTCCCGGTTTCCTTCCCCGCAACCTAAACTCCTAGCAATATTTGCGTGACAATTTAAACGGAATCACGGCGTGTGCTCACCCAGGCGTCTATCGATGTACAAACTTCGGTTAAATAAAGCTAAACAACATTTAACGATGACGAAACAACGGCAAAGTTGATACTGACTGGAGAAAGTAACTAATGATTATTTACTTTGTAACGTAATTTGGAAGTCGAGATTATAAATAAAGCCTACGTCAGTTCGAGATTATATGGCACTAATTGGCTGACAAATTGGATTTCTGAAGTAGTCGGTCAGTGCAGAATTTGACGTAATTGAGACAAATAGACCTTTTTTTGGGGTATTGATCGATTTGTATTAGATCTCCCTTGATGTTAAATTGCCTTAACAACTTAACTCAATTACACTGATTTGGTTTCCTTACCCACAAGCTAAACTCCGAGCAATATTTGCGTGACAATTTAAACGGAATCGCAGCGTGTGCTCACCCGAGCGTCTATTGATGTACAAACTTCGGTTAAATAAAGCCAAACAACATTTAACGATGACGGAGCAGGCAAAGTTGGTACTGGCTGAAGAAAGTAACTATTTATTACTTTGTAACACAATTTGGAAGATGATACATGTAAAATTGGCTAATAATTAGACTACTGAGATACCTACCCAAAATGTGCAATTGTGCAATGAGATTGGCCAGTCTTGTTGCACATTTTGAGTAGGTACTTCATATAAATGTAAAGGAATTCAAAACATAGGTTTAATCTTACCTGGCTATTTACACACGCGACACGACAAGCGTTACATTTTTGTAACTGACTATTGTATCTTGTAAATTGATGTTCATCCACTCAAAGACTGCCGTGACCTTTAAGACTACCCATAACAGCCCTAGGACGTCCACTGCTGGACATAGGCCTCCCCCAATTTCATGGGGGGTAAATGCCATAATCGCCACGCTTGGCATGCGGGTTGGCGATCGCAGTATCTCCACCGCATTTAAGGAATGCTGCTGCCCATTCCCCGGTGGTCTTGGTCGTAGTTTTAGGACATACCCGGGTCCAGACTACACCGTAATCAAAAAATACTATGAGATAAAAATCTTATACCATTAATCAAACTCTAGAACTGTAATGAAAACATAGTTGTCACTCAATAGCTTAACAGAATACCTATTTACCTATTAATACCTATTGTTTTATTTTGTAACTTTCAAGAAATCAATTTCCGTAGGTACGTATATACTTATATTATTTTACAATTAAAAGTTTTAAGACAACTTTATGCCGCTTTTAAATTATTTTTAAGTTACTTCACAAGCATTTTAAGTATGTAATTCCAGGCAGAGTTCAACGCTGCCTCTTAATTGCGGCCGTAAAATCTTTGTTTGTGTCCAAAATCACCGAACATCCGTTCACTAACGGCCTGTATTCTTCCTTGGGCGAAGCTTTTCATCTCTCCAACTTTCATTTTTATTCCACCTCAAAAGTGTTCCATTTTATTCCACCTGAACGTTTTGTTTTGGCGTTCGGCTTTTGAGAAGTTCTTACTACTACTCTATACTGTTTTAATGATCGCGCGAAACTGCCAGTTGGCTTGGATTTTTTCGAACGCAACAGTTGGGGGTTTGTTGCAAAAGTGACCCTAGTTTTAAGCGCGAACGAGTTTTAATATTTAAGAAGTTATAGTGCTAACTTCGTAAATATTTTTGATAACTTTCAGTGTTCACTTGATTGGTGACTAATATGATAGCAAAACAATGTTCGGTATTGGCTAAGTACTCTAATAGTTATCATTTTAATTGCATTTTATTGCCAATGTGTCGTGTTTACACAGATTTGACAATAAAAAATGATTATTTCTATACATTAAAAAACACATTTCTGGTTTAGTACCCGGGTCATACATAGTTGAACAAACAAAAGTCATGTCCTCTGTGGTCAATGGTTAACTGTTTATGTGTTATAAAAACAGAATTTTCACATTATAAATCCAACCTAAAAATAGACTTTCTTGCAACTTTAGATATCTATAGACGACGGTAAGACTCTAACCTACACCAGTGTATGACCTACCACTACAAACTGAAAGTATAAATCGTATTAACGAGAAGAGTATTTTTATGATGAGGCCGGATAAAACGAGTCCTGCAATCCCTGTTCCGGCCGAGGATTGTATAGTACTTTTCTCAAACATGTTAGAAAAAAAAAAACAATAATAAAACTACAATGTAAAAAAAAATACAAAACGTCCAGAAATAGCAAAGTATCACGTCAAATAACGGAAATTAAATAATAACACGAAAAATGCTACAAAATACAAGCACCATTTAAAAAAACACGAAAGAACTAAAAAATACCAAAAAACACGTAAAAACTAAAAAAATACCAATAAACATGGAAAAACAAAAAGAAATGACGAAAAGTACAATAAAATACGAACAAACTTTTAAAAAGTCCAAAAATATAAAAAAAAAAACAAAAAAACACTACAAAATAACACAAAAAAAATACATATATACTCGAAAATTCGAAAAAAAACAACAAAATACAAGAACGATACAAAAAAACATGAAAAACCTAAAAAAATACCAATTTACATAACAAATATATATACAAAATCGTGGCGGTTGGCTCTATGTAATATTTCCTTTATCAGTTGATTTTAGTAAGTAAATTTAAAAAGTTAGAGCAGCGGACAATAATGTTAGTTTCATACATTACTTCTTGGCCGCCGGCCACGAAGTAATGTAGGGAGCCATAAACAGGTAACTTCATGTCCTCTTTTCAAGACATTAATGCATACATTTAGGCGCATGTTTGAGAAAATTAATATTTAACTTCGTGCGGGCTCCAGACACTCGAGTTGACCTCCAAGTGGCTTTTTAAGAGGGCTACGTGAATTGCGTCGATCGCATTCATGTTAGGAAAGCACTGTACAGTCAGCCGCAGAAGTAGCGGTCCTAGTGCTCTAAATGAGCTACACACAGACTCTAATGTCAAGAGATTAAGGCTCTATGTAAATAATTGTGAACCTATTATAGTGCTTAGTTACTTAAATTCTGCTGCTGACTGTACCTGACGCATGACGCCCGGTTTATAACAAGTTTTTGGTCAAAAATTACATTTTTGGTACAAGCTTTTTTTGCCGACTGTACTTTTTTCCACAATCATAAACTACTTGTTGAGTCGGTTCGAATGAGCCCAAACACGATGGGTTTATCTTGTCTAGTTTAGGAATTGCTATGACCACCTTCTGTCTCCATCATCAGATCAGCTCTATGTCACAATGATATTACATTGTCATCCGATTCAAAAAATCAAATATTTATTCTGCGAATAGGCCACAAGGGCACTTTTACATATCAAAGCGTGAATTTATACAATTAAAAAAAACTGACAATCTTACTTAATAATACATGCATGCAAAATTTCAGCTCAATCCGAAATCGGGAAGTGTATAAAATTTAACTTGCAAGATTTGAGTACAGCCCGACAGACAGACAACGGGACAGGTGAAACTAAATAAAAGCTTGTAAAAATAAAACCTGTTATTGGAAAAGAAACTCAGTATTAGTGTGTGTTGTACGATAAATGTTGTTTAAAGAACAAAGACGTGACTTTCTCGGAAAGAGCGAATCGCATTCGAGTTTCACAACAAAAACAATTAATCGGTATCTTATCTTAGATCACTGGTCGGCTCAAAGTTAGCTAATTCCCCGCGGTGGACATTCGGGATGATAGATATAATAATAAAGCAGTTATTATTGTTTATCCGTGTTATAGTAGCATGGTTATTTATTATGCAGTGGAATGAGAGCGTTGAGAAGTATGTGTGGCATTACTTTGAGAGATAAAGTGAGAAACATCGTCATGAGAGGAGGTGTCATCGTGGTGAGGGGAGGTGTGAAGTGAATGAAGATATAGTGACGAAAATTGAGAAGGGTATGTTAAGATGGTTTGGTCATGTAGAGAGGATGGATGAAAGAAGATTGACAAAACGAGTGTATAAAGGAAGAGTGAATGGAAAAGTTGAAAGGGGAAGACCTCGGCGAACGTACTACGACCAAATCGGAGACATTCTGCAAAAAGGCCAGGTCAAGAGTATCCTAAATCGGTGCGCATGCATGAAGAATGTTATGAGAGTTCATGAAGCGAAAGTTGTGTGTCAGGATCGTTGCAAATGAAAATCCGTGATCTCTGCCTACCCCTCTGGGAAACGGGCGAGATTATATGTATGTACGTCTGGTTATTTATTACGGTATTTTTTTATGTAATTACTTACCGTACTTGCATAAAAAAATCTTCTACTCCATTTTGACCTCCTTCTGGGATCAAACAATGTTCACATCAAATTTCATCTTATCATTTAGCGATTTACGAGGTCATACAAATTACAAAATGATTTGAACTCAAATTATTACAAAATATTAATTTACTTAATTATTTAAGGAGATCTAATAGCCATATTTACACAGATTGCGGCTTAATTAGACATTCAGAGCCAATTACACGAACTTACGTTTAGATATAAAAAATAAACAAATTGAAATTCATATTCAAAATTGTTTATTTGTTAGAATACAATAAAAATACAAGGTCTTAAGGTATAATTAAAACGTCTCGTAATAATTTAGTAATAATAAATAGGCTAAAATAACATTTAAATTGTACGTACACAACGCAAATATGCTTCAGTAACGCATACATGCAGAAAATAGAACCACGTTGATGAACATTATTAAAGCTCGGAACCTGGTTATTCAAAAGAAGTACAAAAAGTATGTTTAAGAAGGAAACGAAAACAAATTGCTTAACCAAAATACATGCGAACTAGTTTTCACCTCATGGAAGAAATCACACACTTAAATATAGCAGTATCAAGCTCTTTCATCAAATCTATATTAATAATTTCGTGCAGGGGTACGGTAGACCCGAACGAGACCTGTCTCAAATTGAAGAACGTATAAAAATAACCATTTTTGAGTTGAACATATGTATCCGCAAAATTCGGATTGTCTCATATTTTGCATTTTAAAAGTGTTAATTTTTATGACGAAAGGTCGGCCATATTAAATTTGTTGGTTGACAGCGTCGGGTTGGGTACGTTCGGAAATTGTAAACTATGTTTGCGTCCGGTGTGTTGGCCTGGTTGCTGGGCTGCGTTCTAGGTGATGGGCCATCATCGCCCATTGTGTGGATTCGGCAAGCCGCGTCTGCAGCGTTTTGTTTTCGTAGTTTTCAAGCGTTCTATACACCTATCAGCCTAGCTAGCACGATAACTTATACCGTCACGTTATATGGCCGAAATGTATTAAAGCGTCACATAAAATGTAACGGTATAAGCTATCGTGCTAGCTAGGCTGATTGTCACAACAACCGCCTTCAAAGCGAATGTATGGGGCCTGTTACATGGTTATTATTATCACGTGGTACATTCATATCACGATAAGTGTCACGTGAATATTGAAGCAGAATCCATACAAATTTGAAAACTGCGATAATATTGACACCCCAGTATTGTGATAATATTAATCGTGTAAAGGACACCACTTGAATGTTTGCTGAGTCTGTCCGCCATCTTAAAGCTGCGTCTCTATTTTGTTGTGATAAACTACTAGGTGACTTATGGCTTTTAAACGTCTAGCAAAATTCTATCCCTATCTCGCTCTATCATATAACTTAGTGGTACTGGGGGTCTACTCCGAAATGCGAAATCCGAACTTCGTATGGTGCCGTCCCTTTCACTCATATAGTCTATGGCAGGAGAGTGAAAGGGATGGCACCATACGAAGTTAGGATTTTGAATTTCGGAGTAGACCCCCAGCTCATGCCGTTCGCCGCGCTCGGACATTAGAGGCGCTACCGCGAACCAAAAACGAAGTTTCTGCCTCTCTCTTGCACATGTATATTCGAACGATAGAGAGGAAGATAGTTCGTTTTTGGTTCGCGGTAGCCCTCAGGCGTCAACTTTAAAACGAATAGGGTATTTTACTATAAGAGAAATAAAATTCAAAATGTAATAAAAACCAGCCAAGTGCGTCGGAGTCGCACACTGAGGGTTCCGTACAACTAAAAAACAAGTGTGATTTATCAATATATTGATATTTTTGAAAAATATACTTCATAATAAACATTATTACCTAATTTCAAGTTCATAGGTCCATGGGAAGTTAAAAAATTATATGTGTGACAGACAACACACGGAATGTTCTTAGACTTTCTTCGACCGTCCGCCGCGCTCGGACTTAGGTGTTACCAACCGAAAACTAAATATATATGCCTCTCTGTCGCACTTGCATATTCGAGCGCGGAGAGGGAAATACTTCGTTTTCAGATCGCGGTAGGCCCTCTGGTCTGACGGCTCCTATTCCTGGATGGTGCGCGTGTGGTGGTGGTATGTGAAATACCTTTAGCAAAACGGAACAAATTGTTAAATAGCTTCCATTAATTGGAGAAAATATTACCGACTGTTATTATTATCACGCGAAACACTGAATATTGAAGCAACATCCATAGAGGCCTGTTACATGGTTATTATTATCACGCGATATATTCATATCACGATCCGTATCACGTGCAATGAATACTGAAGAAAAATCCATACGATTTTGAAAACCACGATAATATTGACACACCAGTTGTGTGATAATATTAAACATGTAAGACCCCATACAATTTTGAAAATCGCGATAATATTCACACATAATATTGAGTGTAAAGGGCCCCACTTAATAGAATTTGGCGGAGAATAGAGAGCTGCTACCGCGAAACGAAAACGAACGAACATGTGTATTTCCCTCTGTGTCGCTCGATTTTGCAAGTTCGACAGAGAGGAAGATACACGAACTTCATTTATTTTCGTTCGCGTTAGCAGCTCTGACTTCGCACCAAAAATACTGACTGGCACATCAATATTTAATCTGAATTGAATTTTAATGAACGATTAGTATTTTAGCTATACAAATCAGTACTGATTACGGTGTCAAATTTTTTATGTGCCTTTAAAGGGTAGTACCCTTATAAAAATGCTTAGGATTAACTTGCAAAGATAAGATACTAGCCTTTGCCCGTGACGTCGTCAGCGTAATCTTTTACTCCCTATTCCATATGTTAATCCAGACTACAGACTATATTTCTATACGAAGTTTCATCATAATCCGTTGTTGTAATGTTTTTATTTTATACATTTTTGTACACTATTTCTTTCGTCGTTCGCATAAATGTCACGAATAAATGTTTACTATTTCTTTCTTATTTATTTCACCCGAGCGAAGCCGGGCTTTCATCTAGTTGTTCATATTTCGACCAGCACGGTCAAGAATAGAACATTACTACAGAGGCCGGGACGAAAGGGGTTGCCGGCCGAAGACATATAGATATGTACGTGCCACAAATTTATATGGAATGGAATTTTTTGCCGGCCTTGTCCTGCAAGATTTGTATGAAATTCCATTAACAACCTCTTGTCTTAGCCGCACCTGAAACGTCATACTTCGCAGCCTATTTAGCCTAGTTGGTAGTGACACTGCCTCCGAAGCTAGAGGTCCCGGGTTCGAATCCCGGCCAGTGCATTATTTGTGCATTTAGCACGGATTTTGTTTTTGGGTCTTGGATGTTCTCTATGTATTTTAAGTATATATTTATCTATATAAGTATGTATATCGTCGCATAGTAGTACCCATAGTACAAGCTTTGCTTAGTTTGGGACTAGGTCGATTTGTGTAAGATTGTCCCCCAATATTTATTTTATTTATTTTTTGTTATAAGGAACATAACATCAATATTTCATAGTATGTTTGAGAAAAACTATTTTTCATTCCTCATGCTCTAAAAGTGGGTCATATTTGACCTAAGAAGCGGGTTGAGTGTGAGGCATGTCGCCCCATGGGTTGAAAGTATTAAAAATAAAGGTGCAATGACTGACACTTCCGGAAAACTGTTTTTTTTTTTATATTTAAAAAGTTTCATTAAAATCCATTCAGTAGTTTTTACGTGAAAGAGTAACAAACATCCATCAATAATTACAAACATTCGCGTTTATAATATAAGTAGGATTAGAATGATAAGAAACTAAGTTAGGATTACCTATAGTCAATATTATTATTTGAATACATATTAAGCAATTGATTTTAAATATAAGCGCGTCCTAAACTTAATACAAAAAATTGGCAGAAGCTCATCAGCCACACTACCATTCAATTGCAGTAATATTTGGAGCTTATTGATATTTAAAATTATGGCAAAAAAATGGTATATATACTGTTTAATGTTTCAATGAATTAAAGGCGTTTAATATAAATTTGGCGTTTAATATCGTTTAATATAAGTTATATAGCAAACCCTCCAGATCCGCTAGCAGGACATGGTCCATACAAAAAAACTATTAACGTCAGCCAACAGTTTCCGCCAAAATGCTCCATACATGCACAAACGGTTTTTAAATGAATTCGATTTGACTAATTCAGATAATGTTTTTCATATTTGTTTTTTTTTTTGTTTACTCGCATTTGTAATGGAAAGCGGAGTGTTTAACTCGTGTAAAACCACAAATTTCAGCCTTTAATTATTAAAATATCTCGTCTGAAATGAGTGGCTTTCAACCCTTGTCTAACAATCTACTATGGTCTGTATTTGGAGGATGTTCAATGAAATAGGAGGAAAGTGTCTTTTGGATTAGCGAGGAGTAATAGATGAGAGTTCCTTTAGCAGCTCGGGACAATCAATGGTGCCAGTGGGTAGACCTTTTTAATAAAATAAATAATATGGGCTATATCACGTTGCTTAAATATAACGGGACCAGGTGGTGTTCCCTGCAAATTCTCAAGTAATTGTTTGAACTGTATAGGGACGCTTTATTTTATAACACAAATATTTAACAAATTTAATTTGAACACGCTCGATCCTGCTAATATAAATCTTATAACAAGGATTCCAAATCTGAGACGCATATTCATTCAAGTACTACAAACCAACGAACAAAAAATAATCTTTAATGTTTTAGCCTTAGTAAAATAAACAGAACTACGCATTATGAAAAAGCATTTTTGGCACTCATATTTCCAATGATAAGATGCTTTTAAAGTTTTAGATAGTAACAGACCCATTTTTAGCTTTATTGTGTGCATAATTTACCTAAGCGGAATAAACTGAGTTTAGCTTGTGTCGATTTGGAGGGTTGTTTAAATTATATTTAACATCACATCAAAAACATAAATGTGAAAATGGCAGCCAAGTTAAATATGCGATGAGCAGTTGTCGTCTTCACCGACAAAAGAATTGAGATCTAAATGGGTGTCAAGTTTTGTAGATTATCTGAAAAGGTGCCAAGTCTTGCACTAGATTGTTTACAGCTTTTGAGTCTTAACTTGGCAGTTTTCTATGCATTATATTATAATACCATGAAAGTTATTGGATATTTAAGTAAACTGCCAAGTTAAAGCACAAAAGCTGTTCTACTGTAAACAATCTAGTGCCAGACTTGGCACCTTTTCAGATAATCTACGGAACTTGGCACCCATTTAGATCTCAATTCTTTTGTCGGTGAAGACGAGAACCACTCATCGCATATTGAACTTGGCTGCCATTTTCACATTAACGTTTTTAATAGGATATCATTACTTGTCAAACTTCACCGAATGGAGCTTTTCAAGAGCGAATGCACGAGTTACTATACAAAACACCCAAATCGCTATAGGTGCACCTCAAATACTTGAAGAGTTCCCTTGATTTCACCAGGACAACTACTTATAGGATACCTATGGGACCACCCCTGAATTATTACGAATTATACCGTTTCAAACAAAAAAAGATTTTACAAAATCGGTTAATAAATGACGGAGTTCTGAGGTAACGAGCATAAATAATAATACAGAAAAAATCACTCTTTTCTAAGTTTTTTTGAAGTAAACACACAATTGCCAAGCTGTATGCCAAACTTCACTTTTCTGGGTCACCTGAAAGTGGGTTAGGTTTTTGATTACTAGTCAGTCAGTCAGTCAATCAGTGGTGAAAATGCCGTTTTTTGGACTCTAATGTCTCAATAACTATTTCACCTATATTTATGAAATTTGGGGTTCTAGTTGTTCTAAAGGATTTTAATACATGTACCAAATTTAATTTTTTTACGTTAAATTGAATTGGAGTTATTGAGCGGTCAAAAGTGGCTCCAAACGGTTCGTGTAAAATAACACACGGCTGTTGTCCGCCAGTTCCTGGGGTGAACTTGGCTGTACACGCGGCCGCGTGTCTAGATATTTATTGATGTAAAATCTAAAAAAAACATGTATAATATATACTAGTCGTCCGCAATAGTTCTTAAAATAGATAGTAACGATGAGAATTTTTTTAATTCACACAGAATATTATACCTTAAGTTGATAAGCGTTTTAACAGATAAGTGTCCTTAAGCGTGCAATGGTAACAGAAATACTAGACTAGACAAACGCTTATAATACACTCGTGGTCAAATAATACGGGTCAACGACCAAATCCTCTGTATCTTACATGGCTAGCATGAAACTAACTCTATATCAAAGAGAATATTAATATCGTATACCTACAACGAACTTGGTTTTTTTTTTTTTAAATGCTTGAATTTGGTAATATTGGAATGTTTTACTTTTGCTGGTTTCTTGCTTTTGTTTTTAAGCTAACATGATCATTAACATTAGAATTACTGTTAAAAACCGGCCAAGTGGGAGTCGGATTCGCGGACCGAGTGTTCCGAACAACTAAAAAACAAATGTGTTTTTTTGCTATTTGTTGGTAAAATATACGTAAGAATGAACATTTTCACTAAATTTCATGTTTATAGATCAACGCGAAGTTAAAAAATTCTTAGGAACAAAATGTGTCACAGATAGAAACGCGAGTGATAGCTATAGGGCTGCGTTTAAACCCTTCAGGTACGGAACCCCAAGAACGAGGTATATACCATGTATATTAGTTTTCATAAGTTCCCGCTATTTCGGCATTTTTAACCGACTTCAAAATTTCAAAAGAGGAGGTTATCAATTCGGTTGTATGTTTTTTTTTTTTTTTTAATGTTTGTTAATCCATAACTCCGTCATTTCTTAACCGATTTGGAAAATTCTTTTTTTGATTGTAAGTATATATATCCAAGTTGGTCCCGTTTTTGTCAAAACGCAGTTCTGATGATGGGATCCATGAGGAATTGAGGGAACTCCTCAAATCTTTAAGGCAAACATATAGTGATTTTTGTGTTTTTATCAACAAGTCAAGTATTTTCATCCAAAAATGTGACATTGGATGAAGTGGAACTGCTCATGATGATCAGAACAGAACTCTTCAACGACGAAAAGTTCACGTTTGGCGATTTGTCCTCCTAGCTGTGTTTGTTAAGCAATTTCTATTTTCACGATTAATTTTTGTCATGCTTGATTTCTGATGATGGGATCCATGAGGAATTGAGGGAACTCCTCAAATCTTAAAGGCAAACATATAGTGATTTTGTGCTTTTATCAACAAATCGACCATTATCATACAAAAATGTGACATTTGATGAAGTGGAACTGCTGATGATGATCAGAACAGAACTCTTCAACGACGAAAAGTTCACGTTTGGCGATTTGTCCTTCTAGCTGTGTTTGTTAAGCAAGTTCTATTTTCACGATTGATTTTTGTCATGCTCGAGTTCTGATGACGGGCTCCATTAGGAATCGAGGGAACTCCTCAAATGTGAAAGGCACACAAATAGTGATTTTAGTATTTTCATGAACTAATCAAGCATTTTCATTCATAAAAGTGACATTTGATGAAGTGGAACTGGTGATGATGATCAGAACGGAACTCTTCAACGACGCGTAGTTTGCGATTTGTTTCTCTTCGTTTTGTTTGTCAAGCAAGCAAGGTTTTTTCATGATTTCATGAGGAATTGAGGGTACTCAGTCTTCTACCATTATAAACATATATTATAGCCATTTTTATTTTATTGTATATCTCAAAGTCGTGGCCGGGAGAGATAAAAATATGATTTTTTATTTTAACAATTCGCTCAAGATTGTTCTCTTTTGTTGCAGATAAGAAAGTGTAAAGGTGACATTCCACCATGGGGCCTGCTCGGTGCGATACCGTGCACCAGCGCTCGCTTCGCCTACAGACTGACTCCTACCTGTACAGTTGAGCTCCAAACATGGTCAAGTAGTGTAAGACTAATATAGTGATACAATGAGCTTATAAGTTAAGTGGATGAGTGCGATGCCTTACTACGGGTATCGGGAGGGGGAGTCGGAGTCGGGGGGTTCAGAGTCCGATGGGGGGGAAGACTCGGAGGGGGGTCTGAGCACGGAGAGCTCGGCGGGGCAGGGGCTGCCGTTCCCCGGGTTTACCCCTGTGGCGCTGCGGTACCTGACGCAAGACTCCTGGCCGAGGAGCTGGTGCCTCAAGCTTATCACCAATCCATATCCTTTTTAATAGATACTTTTGACTATATAAAAATCGATTATGTTATCATTAATATTTAATTCAACAGGTATTTACTAATCTTAATATTAGTCAATGTCAAATGTCGGAATGAAAACTGGTAGTATTTTGTCATTTGACATGACAGATTTTAAATAATAAGATAAATGATTGACACTTCTTTGGATCGATTAGTATTCAGAGTTGAGCCGATGGAAAACTTTACTATTTTTCACCAGATTTGTACATACCTATTCTGTGTTAGAGATGACACGAATATACAGTCAATGAGACTGAACGAAATGTTTATGATGGATCGCAATAAGCTAGACAGTTCAAACAGTGTTTACGCACACCCTGTCGTAGGTAATCGTTCACAAATTTCATAATAACTATATTCCGAAAATAATTGGGGAATGTTGACGATACTGCTATTCCAAAGGTTGGAATTTATATCGCCTATAGGCCCAATATGAAATTGATATTGGTTATGACCGCACAATACCTTATTGATGTTGGCTTATTCCATTACTCTTCATGCCTTCGTAATAATATATTATAATTTTTATTCTCTAGAAATGAAACTCAATCTTCGAAATTTATCATTCGTAGGCAATTACTCGGCTGACTTAAATGTGTTTACCTCGGTAGAGTGCAGCCCTGCAATGTGATGAAAAATGCTTGCAACTTCTTGCAAAAGTAAGTAGGGTGTTTTGTTAAATCAGTTAATTGCGAGGGCACATTCCTAAGATGACACAAAGTTATCTTGATTTTTTAAATCCTGCAATGGTATACAGTCATATATAATTCCCTAAGTGGCCAGCTACATGAAATAAGGTTAATCTTATGATCTCAATAATTGTACCTTCTTACACGAAACTTCCACATAGGGCAACATACTAACCTAATCTAAAATTGTACATATTATTTACATAAATGCCTAATAATTAATTTATTATTTTACATTTTAATAATGTTCTTCATACACAACACTAATTAAATATTTACAATCAAAAGTATCACAAAATATATATTAAGTATTATCTTCAAAAAATTCTCTTATATTATAGTAGCATTTATCCAACAGAAATGATTTTAGTTTCATGCTAAACAGGCTTAGTTTATTCTCGTTTTTTATGCTACTTTCAAGGTGATTATATATTTTTATTGACATTGGTGGTGGTGGTGACGTGTCATTAGAATTTCGAATATTGTCATACTTGACATTAACTTTTGTTTTACTCCACATTAACTCTGAAGGACCTTTTGCATTCACCCTTGGTGATATAATTTATTATTTGGTATAAAAATGAAAAAAAAAAAACATTTTCTTGAATATTGAAAAAGTTAATATCGTACCTCATTTCTATTGATATACACGGCTAACGGCTATATGCCTGAAAGAACGGAAATGAATAAAAACAGCCTACACCTATAGGTATGTGGCCGTATTATCTCAAAACAAGGGTAAATTATCTGAACGTCTTATAGATACCGTTTCTAGTTTAGCGATTTTTCAAGGGCCCTATATACGTGTACTGCGTAAATTAGCCTGTTTTATTTATTTATCAGGCAGGACGACGTTTCTTCCCCTGTGCCCAATGTGATTGCGCAGTCGAGTCGGCAGAGCTATCGCTTTGTAGCCGCGGTACATTATTAATAGGGGGCTGAATAATGAGCCGAAGCGGACGTATTCGGGTCATATACTGACTGAAAACAGAAATATACCTCTTGGAGATATATATTTGTTTGTTTCGTATCCCGTTTCGATTTCAATATATTTTGCGCGTACGTTCTGGATATGCTAATCCGCTCGAAACCGATTAAAAATATTGGAATAAGAAAATAGTGTTGTTCATTTGTAGGATAAATGAATGAGATATATTAGGTTTTTGATTTTGCATAGCATATAACAGTTCTGACTTACTTTGTCATTATAAGTATACATATTATATTTTTGAGAAATGAATACTTAAAAATCCTCAACTATTTAAAGTTGAGAAATCTTAACCATGCACATACACTTCTTCGGGTATTATATGCATAAGTTCATGCGAAAATCTACATAAATGCAACAATAGTAAAAAAGATTTGACAGCATAATTTATGAAGCTAAGGTATGAGAATGGAAACAATAATGCCCATGCTTCTTATTACAGCTACTTATCGATTTTAAAGCACAAGGTTCTGATATAATAGTTCGCACAAAATTACACTTTTTTTGCATTTTTATGTTCAGAATCATCAGCACTACCGTCACATAGTGGAAATAAAAAAAGGAGGTATTTTTAATCAGGATCAAGAGTGCTCTTGTGAGCATGTAAAACATTTTTTTTTCTAAATTTGAGCAAATCAAGTAAAATATGCAGTTTTGAGTGAGGGCACCCTTATTCAATACACGAAAAAGTGTGAAACACGAGACTTACGAGTACAACCAAATTTGTCATGTCATGTTCACCCAAATCAGCTCACTGGCACCCATCAAGCTCAGTGCTTCACATGCAAATTCCACCGAACATCAGCCGACACTCTTGATTTATTCCACTGCTTTTTATGCACTGTGTTCACCACGGTAAACTCAACTCGAAGGAAAATAGGTTCGAAACATTGACACAAAATATAAATAATAGCTTGTGTCTTCTGTACAAATTTATATTTTAGAGAATATTTTAGAGATAGTTGTATTGTTAGCAGTTAAAGGAATAACTATTACCACAAACAATTTAGCTCGTAATTATTTTTTTAAGTTTTCTTGAGTAGCAATGTGAACAACGTTTGTACGTAGATTTAACACTTTTTAGAGACAATTAAATGTCAATGATATGAGTTGCTTGTTACCTTGTTACCGATAGATACATCGCTGAATCGCTGAAAATGTAATAGGAGCAATAAATTTAAAGGACTCTTCCTTAGAGCTTGCCTAAATCTACACTTTCGCACTCACAGACGGCAAAAGAACTTGATACAGCAACAAAAGCCGAAACGAAGAAATACTTTGATCATCAACAAGAAAACTCTACAGCAACAAGAAAAATTTGTATAATTAGTGATAATAATACAGATAAAATTCTCAGAACATCTTTAAAAACTTTTGTTCAGGATAAAATTTGTCATTACATAAAACCAAATGGAGGCATCTACAACATGTTGGATGGAATTGACACGAAACTTGATAATTTTACAATGGAAGACTACTGCATCATATTCATAGGCGCTTCGGATTTTAATTGTACCGTGGATTACTACAGCATGATAGCTTTCATAAGGTCAAAATTGCAGGATCTTTATCACACAAATATAATAATCTGTGTACCTACCTATAAATTAAGTAGACATTCTAATCTATTTAACTCGCGCATAGAGTCTTTTAACAGACTTTTACACGCTGATGTTTCTTTGTACAAATACGCTTATATCTTCGACACTATTAAGAATATACCATACACAAAGAAAATGTTTACACCTTATACGGGTCATTTAAATAATACCGCACTAAAAATTGTTATAAATGACTTAAAACTATATATATCTGAATTGGAAGTTAAATTCGACAACTATGTACATAATTGTATTGAAGAACGCGGCGTTACCTTCAATAACCTTACTTATGTAACTAAATCAGAGATCGGTAGTTCAAACAAAGAGCTTTTTCGTGGCCTCAAGTAAAGCCTATTTGTCGAATGTGGCTTCTAAAGAAGAATTAATTTATGGCAAAGCTACCGTACATTTTCCAGACAAGAAAAAATACTTGTCCGTGCTACATCTTAACATTAATCGTATACAAAATAAAATGCTGCATCTTGAAACTCTCTTGGAGGTGGAACTTGAGTTAAGACCATGTTTTGTATGCATAACAGAAACATGGTTAAGACCAAATGAAGAAAACAGCATTAAATTGGCGGGTTATCGGGTTGTAACATATTGTTGTAGATCCACTAGTCGTGGAGGTGGAAGTATTATTTTTGTTAGAGATGACATTTCTAAAAGCTGCCAGAGTTGTAATGTTGAATGTTATTATAAAGAAAAAATATTTGAGGTGTGTTGCCTTGCATTGCAACTCACAAACATGCCTAAAATACATATAAATACATTGTATAGAAGTCCAAGTAGCGACATAAAGAGCTTCTTAACACAACTGGACTTATTCCTATGTAACAATAAGAAAAATATGTCAATTTTGTGTGGAGATTTTAACGTTGATTTAAAAGGCGACACTAGTATGGCAAAAGATTTTCTACAAATACTTCTAGAACATAATTTGAGGCCTACAATACAAAACTATACAAGGGTAACAGAAACGTCTCAAACCTTGATCGATAATATATTTACAGATATGGATGATAATTACAGTGCGCATATCATTCCTTGTAGCTTTTCTGATCACGATGCTCAAATTGTATTTTTTCTTGATCAATTAATACTGCCAGATAAACAAATTAAAGTTCAGATGAAAAGAAAATACTCTCAACTGGCTCAAAAGAATTTTAAGGCGGAATTAGAAAAGGTTTCGTGGAATAACTTGTTTCAAGACAAAACCTGTGCAGAAAAAATTCAACTGTTCTACAATATTATACATACTCTTATAGATAAACACTTTCCTTTGAAAAAAGTAAGGCTACATAATCATCACAAGACCTGGATAACGAGAGGCATTAAAATATCATGCAGGAAAAAGAGATATTTATTATTACAAACGCGTAAATATAAATGCGATAAAAATCTCAAACATTTTTATAACACCTATCACAATACTTTGAAGAAACTTGTGTTTACAGCAAAAAATATAAATGTTAAAAATACAATAAAAAAGGCAAAATCTAAAAGTAAAGCTATATGGAAAATTGTGAATGACAATACAGGTAAGAATTCTATTTTAGATAAAAGTATGATCAAATTACGGGTTCATGACGATATTACCGACGATCCTAAAATAATAAGCAATATTTTTAACGAGTATTTCATTAGAGCGGGTAAGGTATCAGTTATTGATGCTAACCAAAGCAGTCAACATATAATCCTTCTACAAAATAACCACATAAACAACACAAAATCCATTTTCATGTGGCCTATTGATGAGATAGAAATAATAAAAATTGTCAAGTTACTAAAAAACACAAGTTCCTGCGGCCCAGATGATATTAGTACCAATTTGATTAAATGTAACATTGAAATTTTATGTGTACCGTTGTGTAACATATTCAATGCATGCATTTCAGACGGGATTTTCCCCACTCAATTTAAAACAGCTAAAGTAATTCCTCTGCATAAAAAGAACAGCAAAACGGATATATCGAACTATCGACCAATTTCTTTATTAAGTGTTTTATCCAAAATTTTCGAAAAGGCGATTGCGATGAGAATTATTAACCATTTTGAAAATAATAATTACTTTTGCTCGCAACAATTTGGTTTCAGACAAAATCTAAACACTGTAGCAGCTATTACTGAATTAGTTCTACAAGTCATGAATAATCTTAACCAAAATCTTAAATGTGCCGGTATATTTTGCGACCTTAGTAAGGCATTTGATTGTGTAAACCATAAAATACTGTTAGATAAGTTACAATATTATGGAATACGTGGACCTACTCTAAAACTGCTTACGTCTTACCTTACAGATAGAACCCAATTTGTACAATTATTAGACATAGATAAGTCGGGATGTATTTATTTTATTAATTCTGCAAACAAAGTAATTGACTGTGGTGTGCCCCAAGGATCTGTCCTGGGACCCCTGCTATTTATTATTTTCATTAATGATTTACAGTATAATATAACTCATGGTACAGCTTACCTATATGCCGATGACACAAGTATTATAGTTGCTAATCAAAATATCGCAGTGTTAAACGCTCAAGTTAGCCAGACTTGGACAGAGCTTTCCTACTGGTTTCAATGTAATGGTCTGAAAATGAACTTAGATAAAACTTCATATTTTCCTTTTCAGAGACATGCAAATAGTATGAAGTATGACTTACCCATGCCTATAGTAAAAGCAAATAATGTTAAGTTCCTGGGAGTAGAGCTGGATTCCCAACTGCGTTGGTCAAGTCATATAGATTTATTACGAAAAAAATTAGCCAGTGCCTGTTACGCTTTGAAAAACCTATCAAAAATGCTAAACTCATCTTCACTTAGGACAGTTTACTTTGCATATTTCGAAAGCTTGATAAGGTACGGCCTTGAGGTTTGGGGTAACAGCGTTCACATGAAACCTGTTCTTATTTTACAAAAAAAGGCTGTTCGGTATGTTGACAAGGCAAAGCCTCTCGAACATTGTCGTCCTATTTTCGTGAGGCATGGAATAATGACCGTGATATCGCTTTACATATACTTAGTGTGTATTTTTGTTCATAAAAATAAGTCTAGATTTGAATGTAAAGCTAACAATACATGCCGACCACTCAGATTAAGACCAAACTCTGACATACAGTTACCTAATTCAAAAAATTACTTACATTATAGAAGGAGTCTTGAATATAATGGAATTAAAATTTACAATTTCTTAAATGATGATATAAAAAATTTTACTAATATCAATGAATTTTCCAAAAACCTAAAATTATTTTTGCTTGCTAGACCATATTATAATTTAAATGAATATTTTGATAACCTGACATTTTGATATTTTAAGTTAGCATACGATTTTGCATGCCATATTGTGGCGGATCATACATTCATGACAAATATTTTACCTCACTGACATGTAATCTTAACACCTGTGTATGTTCTTGCAAAATAAATCATTTCATTTCATTTCATTTCAGAGCATATGCAGTAACCTCTTGTGTCTAAAAAAATATATTTTTTCAATTGGGAGAAATTCTGATCTAAAGTTATTATGACCTGCAAGTAATGAATCTTGGCACCCAGAGATTATAGCGCTGCAGTCAATGCTGATTTTGAGGTTGCTTCAAGTTATGACTCATAATCGTTGTCGCATTTTTTGTTTAAAAGGATATTTTTGGGACTTTTTATTTTTTTTTATAAATGTTTAGTGTTTTGTTGAATAAATAGTTATTAATATCACTCCAGTAGAGTAAAAGAGTACATATAAGCTACTTTTGTGGAAAAAATCCAAAAATAAAGCTTTTTTTTTCAATTAAAACCATCTGGAAATAATTGCTGATACGCTCAATAGTGAACCGTTTAATTTTTTGCTCTTATTACAGGCCACACCCTGTATATTCGATATCCAATTCAAGGCCTGCTGTTTTTATGCACACTTTGACAGCGCGACGTTAAAGCAAACAAATATACTTTTCCATTTAAAGTTTGATATTAGTTTTGCTATCATGTGAGCTCACAACTTTTTGTATAATCCGTTCTCGCTCAATCACATATAATTATAAACTTAGATCTTGTGTGAACCAGAAGCGTTACCGCGAACCGAAAACGAAATATATGCCTCTCATTCGCACTTGCATATTTGAGCGACAGAGAGGGAAATCGTTTTCAGTTTGCTGTAGGCCCTCAGGCGTGATCTGTCATGTGTGAACATTGTGGGAATATTCAGTATATTTGACATTGAATAATCGGGTTTCTATTAGTCATCCATATGCATCCAATGAAAGAACAAATCAAAAAAATCGGGACACGCCCTAGTTCCTCTGACAATATTACCTATAAATGACCTTAAATATTTTCACAGCCTGTTTAGCTTAGTTGGTAGTGACACTGCCTCCGAAGCTGGTCCCGGGTTCGAATCCCGACCAGGGCATTATTTGTGCATTTAGCACAGATTTTGTTCTTGGGTCTTGGATGTTCTCTATGTATTTAAGTATGTATTTATCTATATAAGTATGTATATCGTCGTTTAGTACCCATAGTACAAGCTTTGCTTAGTTTGGGACTAGATCGATTTGTGTAAGATTGTCCCCCAATATTTATTTATTTATTTTATTTATTTATATACTTAGGTGTACAGTAGTTTGCCTAATCCTCAACATTACACTACTCATTTATTTACCTTAATAAACCAGTGACTCACAGCTAATATTCTCAACATTGACATATTATTATTAGTTCATTGGACTTATTTAATTTCTGAGTCTTATTTCAGTTTCTGTTTATTTAATTCATGAACAATGTGCATTGTGTTTTAATATCTTAAAATATATTAACAATAATCTATATCATAAAAATAAATTCTGCTAATAGGTCACACAACGTTTTCTTAGAAGTATTTGAACTTTGTAGGATTATTGTTTCGACCCATTTATAACTATTCAATTCATAAAGACTTACCAATTGTGAAAGAATATTCAATTATAAAATTAAATCAAAGCTAATAAAAAAGTAGAAAAAAAAACTGAAAAGATCCAACTAAAATCGTAAATGACACAACATTTCAAGCAGCTGTACAAAAACTATATTTCATTTACTTTTAACCGAGTGACGTAAACACAAGCACGTCAAACGAAACAAAAACCTGTAAAACAAAGTCTGACACACAAAGCGTAACGTAACAATATACATCACTGGCTAACTATGTATCATATAAATTATTAAAAGAATCTGGTTAGTCTCATCCGACGAGCGTGTGGGTAATGAAACTGAGATTATTGTATACACTCGCCAGCGGCGCAAGACATGGGATAAAGCGACTTTAAAACCTTATTTTCATACGCAAGGTTCATTATATTGCGAGTTACTGAGGTAACAATGCGTTCAAACGATGAATCGATGCATAATTTAATTTCAACTTGTGTGGGGCTTATTTCTTATTTCTTATTTCTTTATTGCTTTATGTTGTACATATAGGTCTGAAAAATATTTACAAGCTTTCAACATAAACCCTGCAAGGGCACTGCAAATTGTACTTAATCTACTTACTTAATATACCTAACATATTTAACACATTATTTCATGTATAATTGGAATTACATTTATTGTTAAAAAAATCCTGGAGATCATAAAAACAGTTCGATAATAATATAATAGGCTTAGTAGTACAGGTCCGCAAATATTAAAATAATTTATGTCATTTTATTGACCGACTGAAACGTAGGTTAAACATTTTAGCTTCGGCAAAAAATGCTTTTGTATGTCCGAATTTCCGGCTGTTCGCCTCTGAAAGCTGCATTTTTACCGATTCTCGTAAAATTTTGTGAGCTGGTTTGATAATTATATGGATTTTTTTAGACGAGACAGATGTTACAATATGTTTAAATAAAAATGTCGCCAGGTCTACACTAGCTCACATAACCTGGTGTATACTGGTGTGTATATGGCACCTATTTTAAAGTTAATATTATTATTATTTTGTATTCAACAGGCAGCAATTGCATTCTGTAACCTATCACACAAGTAAGATCTTTTGTGGTGGAGTATCCTAACAGTCTTACTAAAGTACTTTAATAATAAAGTGAACTTCAAACATGGCCGCTTGGACCAATGACCTGCCTTTCGTTCGCTCGGGATAATATGTATATGTTAATAATGGCTACGGCGTAGTTTATACAACATTTTCCGAAGGCCTCGATATATCAAAAACTGATGGGAGCTTTCGAGACAGTGACCTCGGGTGACCGAGTCACCTTCAATTTTCTTCTGTTTTGGGTGGTCTCCAGCCACGTAGCCTTTTTAAATTGTATCTTAAAGGAGCCCGGGGTCTGCTTTAACACCCAATCTCAAATCTGACATAGGCAGTAGGCTTTTACGAAGGCGCCTGCTATCTAAACGTCAACCCGGAGGGAAAACCAGACCTTGTTTGGATTTTTCCAGTTTCCTCAATATGTTTACCTACACTCAAAAACTTATTTTCTATGTTATCAATATTATTTTTGTACAACAGTTTTCTATTTAAATTGTCAACACACTTTGATAGTGTAGCACTTAGTAGTACTCGTAGTTATAAAACTGACTGTTTTAAAAGGTGCTTAACACACTGGCCACATAAAACCATTTCGAGCGTAATTGGAACGAAATTCAAATTTAATTCCAGCGCATTCCAACTGAAACTAAACCCGTATGGCTGCCACAGATAATGAAGAACAAAATAACAGTTTGGATTCAAAGCAATCGGAGCTAGTATTAACGACACTTACCAACAATTAGCCTCAGGCAACCAGTTTAGGCCTGGCCTCCGAACAAGTATAGATGTGACGAATCCCGAGGTAAATTGATATAAGGAATGAGTGGCGAGGTGATTTGAGACAGTTGTGAATAACGTGAAATTCGGTCGTATACTGTTTCGTATTACATAATTCGATTTAGTCTCGTTTGTGCTGAATCCCGTAATGTTACGCTTTTGCTGTTTTCATCCGATGTTTCTTTGTGGAGTTGCAAACGTTACCGTGTACAACTTTATGTCAACCTAACTAGGGATAGTCAAACAACATTGTTATTTCATCATGTCAGCCGAAATACGTCCACTGCTGGACATAGGCCTCCCCCAAAGACTTCCACAATGACCGGTCCTGCGCCACCGCAATCCAGCGGACACCAGCGACCTTTACCATGTCATCGGTCCACCGTGTGGGGGGCCTGCCCACGCTACGCCTTCCGGTACGTGGTCGCCACTCGAGAACCTTTCCGGCCATCGGTTCTACGTGCAATGTGCCCCGCCCACTTCCACTTAAGTTTAGCGATTCGGAGGGCTATATCGGTCACTTTGGTTCTGCTGCGGATGGCCTCATTCCTGATGCGATCACGCAGAGAAACTCCTAACATAGCTCTCTCCATTGCTCTTTGGGTGACTTTGAGCCTTCTTATGAGGCCCATAGTAAGCGACCACGTTTCAGTGCCATATGTCATCACTGGCAACACACACTGGTGAAAGATTGGACTAAAAGATGTGCCATAGCTTCCCGAACGTTGCCCAGCCGAGTCGGATTCGACGATTAACCTCTTTCTGGAAGTTGGACTTACCTAACTGGACAGTCTGTCCTAGGTATATGTAATATCGTCTACAACTTCAAGCGTAAAGTGTCCGATTGTTACGGGAGTTGGTGTGACACGGGCACTTGACATGATCTTCGTCTTGTCCATGTTCATCCTTAGACCAACTCGCTCGGAGGCTCTACTGAGGTCATTGAGCATTGTACTTAAATCCTCCATGGTCTCAGCCAAGACTATACTATATCGTCAGCAAACCGAAGGTGAGTGATGTACTCGCCGTTTATGTTGATGCCTAGCCTTCTCCAGTCCAGAGTCTTAAAAACATCCTCCAGTGCAGCGGAAAACAGTTTAGGAGAAATAACATCTCCTTGCCTGACTCCCCGCTGCAACGGAATAGGCTTTGAGTTCTGGTCCTGGAGTCGGACTGACATAGTGGCGTTCTCGTACAAGCACTTCAGCACTTCGATATAGCGGTAGTCCACTTGGCACCGCTAGAGAGATTGTAGTACAGCCCAGGTTTCAATCGAATCGAAGGCTTTCTCGTAGTCCACGAAAGCTAAACAGAGGGGCAGGTTATCTCCTCAGTCTTCTGTATAACCAGACGGAGCGTATGGATGTGGTCTACGGTGCTAAAGCCTCTTCGGAAACCGGCTTGTTCGGGAGGCTGGAAGTCATCTAGCCTGCATGCGAGACGGTTCGTAATGACTCTTGAAAACAGCTTATAGACATGGCTCAGAAGTGAGATGGGTCGGTAGTTCTTCAGTAAGGAGTTGTCACCCTTTTTGAAGAACAGTTTTTGCCTTCCAGTAAGGTGGAGACGAACAACTTCTGAAGGGCCCTAAGGACCGGTTTTCCACCCGCCTTCAGGAGTTCGGCTGTAATTCCGTCTTCACCGGGTGTCTTGTTGTTCTTAAGCTGTTTAAGAGCCATTCTAATCTCGTACAGGCTAATGTCCGGGATATCTTCGGTATAGTGTCGGCCTGTCGGGTTAATCTAGCTCTAGGGTCTTCTGCCAGACCAACTTCGGGTCTGCTAGTCGACATGTATAGCTGTCCATAAAATAACTCTATCTCACTCAGAAGCTCAGGTTTGGACGAAACGATTCTACCATCTTCAGTTTTTAATCTGGCAAGCTGGCTCTGCCCAATAGACAGATCTCTTGAGAAAACTTTAGAGCCCTTATTCTGTTCGATGGCCTCTTCTATACGATTTGTATTGAATTGGTGCAGATCGCGGGTAAGGCACTTGGAGATCTGTTTATTGAGCTGCCTGTATAATGTCGCATCGGCCGAAGACTGCAAATTCATCTCATTCCTTTCCTCGATGAGCCTCAGAGGCTGGTGGAGATAGAGAGCCTTTTGATCTGTGTGTTCGTTGAGCCTTAAAGAACTTAGACCCAATGCTATGGACAGCTTCCACAAACCCGTCGTTGAATTCGTCCACATCGCCGCCTAGACAATCGAAACGGTTTCGGAGTTCCAGCTGAAAGCTCTCGGGGTTTTGGACTTGGACTGCTGCTGGACGGAGCGTGGACTTCATCAGTCGAGAGCGCTCTAGCTTGACGCATATATTCAATGTGCCTCTTACCAGACGATGATCACTTCCGGTTTTAACAGAGTACATTACACACACATACATTACACATTGCTATTTAGTAGGTACATATTAGGTAGACATGGCTGTCATTTCCCTAACAACAATTACAGTAGGATCTGCCTTATCTTACGTTTGAAACTTTGCATATTCACCTCTGCAGTTTTAAGCTCTATCTGATATTGTGCTATTAGTAAAAGTAAAAAAGTAAAAGTAGTTTATTCTTCAAATTAGGCATATTACATGCACCTATGAACGTCAATAAACTACCACCGGTTCGGAAAAATATACCTCTGCCACGAGAAGAACCGGCGTAAGAAACTCGGCGAGGTGTCATTTTTTCAAAACAATATACATTATATAGTGGGCGAAACTATCTGTTTTACTATTATCTGTAGTATATATTAGATGAAAATTTAAAAAAACCACAAAAATATAATTATCAGCTAACTAAACTAAACTAACCAACTAAACCTAACTTAAATTATCTGAACCTAACCTGTATGTACATATTTCGCCTAAATCGATGCCACTGGGCAGGGTGCCCATAAGGCTGGCCGCGTTGCCTCGCTGAATGGCAATGCCATTATATAGTTAAATATATACATAATAATTTTATTGTAGAATTTGATACAATTTCCCAAGAACGACTTTTTCGCCTTTACTAGTCTATTTTTTCATGCCATGATGGTATGAAATATATACATGACTCAAGGAATACAATGATTATGAATATACGAGTATATATATATATATATATTCATAATTTTTTAATCTTATATATATATAGGGTTTGATTAACTTTCAGTAGTAGGTACTATGGTTTTCAAAGGTGATCATATTGATGAGTGATCAACATAATTAACATAGAAATAATTGTAACAAACAGTTACGGTATTTATTACATTTTCAATAACTTTGTCAAATCATCAGCAGTATCTCCGTTAGTAATGGGGCTTAAAATCTGATTCACTGACGAACTTTTAGGAAACTTTATGCTCATCAACTTTGTCATGCAATGTGGTATACAAAAATTGCGCAGTTTAAGAGAAACACTGAAATACATAAGTACTTAGGTTCGCAATATTCCAGGTATAAAGTACAACTGCTGAACTATTTATTATTTTCTTTTTTGAACTGAGAGACTGGAAATTTCCTAAATAGACCCTTTATTGAATTCAATCTTGTATATTATAGCCCTGTTTCGGCTTTATAGTATTGGACTATACATAAACGTACTCATCGATATTATACAGAAACAGCAAAGGGATATTATACATAATTATATATACCGTCATATCGAATATCTACTTTTTTGATGGAATATGGCAAAAAATAAATACAAATCTATAGATCTGTTGAAACCAACGTAATATCAAGAAAATTGAACAGCCACGGTTATCAAAACTACGCAAACCTCCACTTAAACCACTCAAACTCAATCACTCTGATTCTCTCATTCGTCTTAGGTAGGTACAGTCAGCATCAAAAGTAGCTACGCATGTGAAGGTCTCAAAAGCTTTTATTTACTTAAAATAAGGACTTTTGAAATTTTCAAATGCATAGCTACTTTTGATGCTGACTACTGGGGCTGAGTTACACCCAAACGTTATTTGTTAAAATCTGATCGTAAGGAAAGTTAGACAAGTTTCTATGGGATGACAGCTGCCGGAGCCATATTTAACGTTGATCAGTCTGTAACCGTAAGTTGGTTAAAGTGTGACAAAATGAGAGTTTCAGATATAGCACTGAACTTTCTTCAACATTTTTTGAATGTACCTAATCACAGTGGAGTCGTAACTAAACGAATTTTATCATCTCAGGTAACGTTAATAAATAATAAATGGTCGCGTACAGTACGGTTTCAGAGGAACTTCCTCCCTCGGGCGCTCCGGTTGTGGAATGAGCTCCCTGCCGAGGTTTTCCAGAGGAACTACAGTATGGGATTTTTCAAGAGAAGAGTGTATAAATTTTTAAAGGGTCGGCAACGCGCATGTGACACCCCTGGAGTTGCAGGCGTCCATAAGCTGCGACGACCGCTTACCATCAGGCGGGCCGTACGCTTGTTTGCCATCGACGTGGTATTAAAAAAAATGGAAAAGTTGTAATAATAATATTTTATTCGGGTCCCCAGAACCACCTAACTGCCCTCAGCTTATCTACAAACCGCCTCGTCCTCACCTGGCACCTCACACCTCACCCGTTTTATATGGAAACTGTCAAATTTCATTTGTCAAATTTTGACAGTTTCCGTATAAAAACCGCCACCTCACCCGGTGAGAGGTTTGTGAATAACATCCCAGCTAATTTCAAATTGACGTGTATAAAAACTAACAATAATGTTTACAATCTTAAAACAACAGATCTAGGCGTTCATAATGTTCGTGCAGTACAATTGATCGTGCCAATAATTCTAAAATGTTTAATCGCGCATGTGTAATACATAATGAAATAGGTACGTCTTATTTTAACGCATCTGGCCGATCCATAAAATTGTCCATAACAAATAAACACCGCGTCATTGGCCCAATTCCAAGAGAAAAAACTGGAGTCATGTTTTAAACCGTATCAGTCCGATACATTATACTAAATTTTAACAACCAGCTGGTTAATTGTGTAACTCGGTTACACTTGGTTAGTTTCATAAGATAGTTGAATGATCTCTTACACGAATTCCGACTACACACAAAATGCATTAATGCATGATTTTAGATCCAGTGTACCTAAAATCATTATCATCAGCATCACACTATTTGTGTAACTTAATGAATTCATCGTCATCATAGAATTTAAGAGGTTGGCTCTTGTCGGTGGAGTAATTTCCAGCTTATTCTGCAATCAGCTTTGTCCTTCACTTCTCTGTATGATGAAGCATTTATTTATTTACTTAATATATACACACACATGTCCGACTTACAGCCAGGACATGGAAAAAATACAAAGCAATAGAAAACCAACTTTACTTTTATTTGGTCTATGTACGTTATTCTATTCTATTTTCTTTTTCCTTCATCTTTCCCTCTGTTATTCTTCTAATTCGTCATGGCGTATGAAATGTCCTAACATTTTTCCTCTCCTATTTTCAATCATTTTCTTAAAGAATTATCATTGCAATTTTATTGTAATCTCTGACATGCTAAACAGTATAAATATTGTCTTTTTTATGTGATCATTTTATTTCGTCCAAAAAGCTTCATTGAATGAAACTCTTATAGACTAACTCCTCGGTTTGGTACCTTTGCTGACATCTTTTGCTCATCACTTCAAAAATGATTTTGTGATCTTGTATTTTGTTATGTATTTTACAGTACATATGGTGCTACATTACCGCACGAGTGCGGTAATCAACAGATTACGTGTATATGTCGAAACTTTAAAGAGCCATATGTACTGTAAAACGTTCTACGATACACGTGCGATTAGGTAATTCGCAACTCGTGTCGATTTAAAACACTCCCTTCGGTCGTGTTTTAATTTATCACCACTCGTTGCGAATTTCCGGTCCTCTGCACTTGTATCGTAATGTACTAATAGATACGTTTCTTCATGTCTATTAACATATCAGTAGTGAGTTAACGTAATATTGATGGTAAACATTATGTTAAAAGTAACTACTTACACAATTGTAGCAAAATGCATGAACATTTAAATATGTACAATATGTAGGCACATCAGTTTCTATTTTTAATAACTTGGCATTACGTTTATTAAAAGTTTCACCAGCCAGGAGTTGCTCTACTAGCAAGTTTATATCTCCGGTGTATTATGTAAACCACACCTCTCTAAGTTTTTCACCCTGACCTTTACAAGCCAATAAGCCATAATGTAAGCACAATTTGATGGAAATGTTGTTATACTTACTAACACTAATTGAATATTATACAACATAGGTTGTAATATTAATATTTCAATATATTCATATTTCAATCACCCAAAACCGGCTGAACCGATTAAGATGATTTTTATATTCTAATATAATATAGATTCACTTATAGTATACTTTTTGTCCCGATGATCATCCATTACATAGGATGTACTTTAGTACATGTCAAGATCCGTTAGGTTAGACCATTTGGTAAATCAGTATTTACCAAATGATCTAACGGATCTTTAACCCAGCCTAAGGCAATTGAATAAACAATAATGGCACTCTTTCAACTATACCTGTGTATTTTCGTGCAAACAAAACAAGTTTTATAGTTAACGTGACATTTTTTATCATATTAATGCAGCATTAAATCCTTAGCAATAAGGATTTGAGGTATGAGTAACACAACAAGGAACCCCTTTCATACAATTTAAATTATTTACACACATTATTATGCAAGTTACAAAGACGGTGTGTTGAAAAGCTTACGCTACAACTATCATCATTGTGCCTTCAGCAGACTGGCGCCCAAATTACACGTGAGGCTTACCGTTAATGCGGCTTAAAGCACAGCTACAATATTGTAGACAGTATATTGAATTCAAAAAATGCAGTCACTAAAAACAAAATGGGGTACTGTTAGGTTGAGCAATGATGATAGGCTTTTAACTGAATTTACTTATTGCATAGTGAAAGGTATAAGAATTCCGTTACCTCATGGGCCGATGTCTCTAAGACTGCGAGTGCTTTACGTTTTCAATCTTCTACTTTAAACCTCCAAAAATCTCATTCGAAATATAAATATGTAATGCTATATAGTCAGCAAACATACAATTTCTACAGTACTAGATTATTTTGCTCTCATACATAAACGGAAAATGCCGCGTTATATACGCTGTCGTAGCGGTACAGATTTGGGATTATCTAACATAAAATTGTGAATTCCTAATCTTGGCTCGTATAACCTTCAACCTTCTGGGAGCTCTAATACAATACAAATATGCACTCTAATGCATTGACGATAGATTCTGTCCAGGCAGTTGTGAGTGACTAGTTTGGTCCAATATATTCTGATACAGTCTGGACAGTAGGTACCAATATAATTCACTATTTAGTGAAGGAATACATCACCAGAAAACTTGCATAACCAGTGAAGAACTAAAAAGTGTAATGGACAATTCACATCAAACGGCCGGAGTCGGCGCGCGCCCGACTAGAGTCAAAGTAATTCGAACCCTCCATACAGAAGTTAGATTTCATATTTGAATGGGTTGCGGGCAGCCCGTCGGAGCCGGTCGGAGCCGGTCGACTCTGCCGCTGCCGTTTCGATACAAAGTCTAGCTTCTGTAGGGTTCTAATTCCTTTGACTCTGGTGGGGTGCGCGCCGACTCCGGCCGTTTGATGTGAATCGTCCATAAGGGGACTCCAATTGAATTATCGCAATGTCATTGGAATGGAGGATTAACGCTATTATGAAAATCTGTTACTACATAATACCAAAGAACGTTGATCATTTTACATGAACTCATTATTGCCATCTCGCTAAGTTTCGTTACAGAAAGTTTACCTCTTTATATACGACTATAATCTCGGTCATTTTCAGCAGAAAATTCTTTCTGATACTACTTATTATCCTTGTAATAGCTAACAGCAGTAGTCGCTGCTTTCATTATGTACTGGTAATGTTACTTAAATTGTGTAAAAGGTGCACAATGTCCTTATTGTGTTACCATATCCCGGAACCGTGTAGGATATTTAAGTTAAAAGCAAAGGGACGCTCAAGTTAATAAAGCCCATTATCATAATATCTTCAGTGTTTCACGATCGACGCATAAAAGGCCGTAAGATGCTAACTGTAGCATAATTTCAAACAACGAATAGAGGATTTGAATAAAATTATATACTGTATACGATCGGAGCTTTCTTGACAAGAATGTTGGACGGAATAACAATCGCTAGGCACGGCGATGAAAACTGTTAAATAGTATACCTATAAATCATCATTAATGGAGCAAATAGTTCGACTATACCATACAGTTTCACTTCAGTTAAATAAGCCTCGGTTATAAAGAACCTATGTATGTGCAAGTTCCTATGGAAATGTAATTTTAATACAGTAACTATAACAATTTGAGACAAAACGATGCGTACAAACTATGAACAGAATTATATCATAGCAACAAAAAAGAATGTGTATATTTCCAATTTTCTGTACAAAATCCGAAAAAGTCCCCCATCAACATTGTATCGTTTCATTTTAGTAGTTGCCACAAAAACAAAAATTAAAACGTTATCCCTTGCAGTTTTTTTATGCAAAATGAATGCTTGTGTAATGATCCGTACAATTGAAAAAAGGTTCTTCATTAAATGTGGTGACATATTCAGAGGGAAAAATGCTAAAAATGGAGGACCCTTGGGTATAAATGCATTGTTGCCAAGAACTTTTGTTTGACACGTTTCCCTGTCGTTTGTTGGGTAAAACTCCTTTTATCATCCAGTGTGTTACGTCATAATATTAAGTTGAAACAATGGATGCTTAAAAAACCTGAAAGTTTGATAAAGTTTAGTTTAGAAATACGAGCTCATTCATGGATATTAACTTATCTTTATGAGTACAAAATAACAGCTAAATAGAAAGTTCTCATTGCTATCTTATACAGAGATCGTCTGGCAAACGTTAATTATATTCTATTAAGCAGTCTTTGAATACTCCATTACTCGAGTGAATGCATATGCATTACTTTCATTAAGTCTAAATGAAAAAGAGATGTCAGGATTAACAGAATCTAAGTACATTTATTTTTAAATAGAACTTCTAGTTAAAAACTGTACTTTGAAAGGTTTTGTTTGAAAACAAAAATATAATGTAACACATGTTCCGGGATTAGCGTACTGGTACAAGTTTGAACCTGAAGCACGCACAAAAAATACGCGCTCATGTAAACAGCAGAGAATTCATATTGAAATGGTTCTTACACAAAGCAACACGCCCGTTTCGCTACGTACAAAGCGTTCTTGCAGCGCCTTTGATATGCCATGGGAGAAAATCAACGGAAAAAGTGTTTATTGTTGACTCCCCACACGTTAGCTAACGGTATCATGTCTCTAAATAGAACGGGTTATTTGCACAATGTACACAGCGAGGTCTATACTGAAACGTTTCGTTTTACGGATCTTGCAGTTGCATTTTTCTGGAGGTTGCGAGGCGTAATCCGCGGCAAAGCCTTCAAATGAGTGTGCTTTAGAAAGTATGTTACATGATGAGAGACGCAGAAAATAGTCCACTATTCGATGCAGTTCTGTGCCACATTTTACAAAGAAGCTGTGTCGATTTTTTGAGTTTTTTTAATGCGTGGATGAATCTTCAATGATCTACTTTTGTTGCTCTTAAGTGGTAAATATTTAGGACATACTGAAACTTCCTAGTTCCGGAACTGGCCAGTTGTACAAAAATATTAAAAAAAGCAATTATATAAATTGAAGAAATCACTTTCTGGGAGTTCGTTATTTTTTAATTTGTGAGACTCATTTGTAATTTCAATGCTGCGTCGTTTTGAAAATAGTGTCTCGCTATCGAAATGAACTTAAAACAGGAAAATTGTCGTTCCATGACTTTTTAAAATTTTCGCTGCAGTGTCAAAATAGTTGTCAGAGACTTCAATAAGCATTTGGTGATGAAGCCCCATGGTCGCCATACAGCCCGGACCTTATACCATACTTCTTTGTATTTCCAATGATTAAAAATAATCTAAGGGGTTTACGATTGGCAAGCTCGGAAGCAGCGGTGAATGCGTTCAATGAAGTCACCGAAGAGGTCACTACGGAAGACGGGACCAACTGCTTTTCACTGTATCATTAATATAATATCTGGTCTTACTTATTAGAATTCAAAAACCTTATTATGGCCCACGTAATACATGTCTATTTCCAACATTGAATTATTGCAGGGTTGAGTTTCGTATGCGAGTTAAATAAGATATGCTAAATTGCAAACATAAGTTTCAGACAAGTTATAAATAAACCTGTATCCTGACTATAATAGTTAGCATAATCGTCTAACAAACTTATCTGTCATAATACTGAAAAGTTCGCTGATAATTAAATTTCAGCGTAGTTAGCATAAATCGTACTTAGTCGAGAACCTTGTTATCCAATTGTTAGCACATAAGTCACAAAGGCGAACAACTTGAATTCTTGCCCACGCTTCAGAATCAATGTCTTCAAACTTCTGTATCTCACTAACGAGTTTGACTGTTACGCAAATTCCGTACAGTACCAACGGAGTTTGGACTTAGTGCTCGTTTAGTTAAGGCTTGACCCTCTCGCTTCGGAAAAACTCGGTTCGCGAGCCGAGGTGTCGATATACCCGATCGGACTAAACAAAAGAGAACGCGTTTTTGCATGGTCGATACGCGTAACGCACTGCGGTTAGTAGGGATCACACACAATGGAAATAAAAGGAAAACCGCTGCCGCTTCCGCCGCCGCTCGAACTCGTGGCCGTGCCGTAAATGCTATTATTTATTCTGTGGCTCGGTGCTTGACAATACGTGAGTTGGGAGTTCGAGCGAGTGCCAATCATGGAGTGTTAGTAAGTTACAGGCAAATTGATATGAAAGCGGACGTATCCAGTGAGCGGCATCGATCAATAAAACAAATGAATAACCGTGGGTGTGCCACCAATGTTGAAGGTATACTTACGTATGTATATACCGTACAGTCGCTTGCAGACTTGTCTTTCCCTAGGCAAAACAACAGGTTGTCGGCCTGTTTAGCCTAGTTGGTACTGCCACTGCCTCCGAAGCTAGAGGTCCCGGGTTCGAATCCCGGTAAGGGCATTTGTTTCTGTAATGAGAAGAAACATTTGTTCCTGAGACTTGGATGTTTTCTATGTATTTAAGTATAAAACTATTAAATATATCGTCGTCTAGTAACCATAACACAAGCCTCATTGAGCTTACTATGGGACTAGTTCGATCCGTGTAAAAATTGTACCCCTAATATTTAATTATTTATTATTTATTTAAAACAAATGATACAAAAATTCAATACTGTAAAACCAATCTGCATTTATAACATCATCTTGAACATACAATTAAGGTAATTAATTTACTTGTAGAACAGTAATAAAAAGTTGTGTTATTTTTTCTTTTACTTTTTATTCGCACCCAGGTTAATGAAAGGGTGCAAAGGTAAAGTCGATATTATTCCAAGGAAAATCCATGTTTGAATGTACATTTACATATTTCATAGGCCTTATGTTAATTTCATAAATCTTCAATATGAGATCAGCCAATCGCATAATAAACGTGACAACACCTACTCATACACCTATGAAAGATTAATAAATTTAAAACTTCCTTTGAAAACTGACTTGGATCGTTCCTATAAAAAGTAGACCCGTTTAAAGTTACAAATTGAACCATTGAAAAGAGTAATGGTGTGACTTGCCGTTCCATTTTCAACATATTTAACGAGGAATGGCTCAAAACCGTCGGGGCATTTTGTAAAGAATAAAATATTAAGCCGGCAGCGGAGATGATTTGAAATCCAAGAGCAAGTTCCTTTAGAAAACGCATCGGCTGGAAGTAATGTAGTGGAATTTTAATTGTCATGTTTTTCTTATTTCAATCCCTATATATGTATTAAGACACCGCATTGATAATTTGAGGAAAAACGAGTAGCTTTGTGACCACTTTATGCTTTAGCTGTAAGCTGTTACAATTTTAATACCAGAAAATTAAATCATAATCTGGAGAATTTAAAAAGTAAAGCGGTTTCCCTCAAATTTTATTCACTAAATCACCCTTAGTTTTCCACTTTTTAGATGGCGATCTTCGTAAATTTTCGCGGGCGGGTTAGCGAGCGAGCAAGACAACAATTTGGCGATTTAAATTATAGCTCCTTAGTAAAGAAAGTTATTTGCCTAACAACAAATCCGATGTACTAGACGTATGTACATATATATGTATGGTGTGTAATCTATGTATCATTTTATTATTCTCTTTATTTTTCTTATTATTATTACCTCACAGTACCGATAGAGGAACTCAACTCATGTTTTATTGCATATCACATGCTCTTTCTAGTTAAGGTCGTCACGTTTCCCTGTCTTCGTTGTGGTACAGTCAGCACCAGAAGTAGCTACGCATAGAGCTCAAAACTGTTATTACTTTATTATAAAAACTTTTGACGTCTACTTATGCGTAGCTACTGTACTTCTGTTGCTGATTGTACAACACTGGCCATTTGTACGATGCACTCTCACGTCACTGTTAACCTCGTTCGGGTGAATTTTCACCTCATCTTTGTGATAGCAGTATTTAACTGAAGAGGCAAGACGGACAGGCCTAATATTAACTCAAAGGTTTCCGGAAAGAGATCGCTTTTCAATTATAAGATCGTCTGTTGTCTACCTCTACCTACATTGTGTTTCTCTTTGACAAAAATTTCTATATAAATATCAAACCTGCTCACAAACTTTCACGGGAATCAGTTGAGAAATGCGACCTGTAGAGGAGAATATCCGGACAGACAGACAGACATACGAAAGAATTTTTGTCGAAAGCTGAAACGGAGACGCTTCGCTCGCTCGGTCAACAAGCAAGCCGTTTTTAATTCACATAAATATTATGTCATATCAATTTATAACTTGACAAATGGGAATATTATAGATGATAATACAATAATTTAGTACCTACCACCACCACCACCATATCAGCCGAAGGACGTCCACTGTTGGACACAGGCCTCCCCCAATTTCATGGGGGGTAAATGCCATAATCGCCACGCCTGGCATGCGGGTTGGCGATCGCAGTATCTCCACCGTACTGCAGGGATGCTGCTCCCCATCCCCCGGTGGTCTTGGTCGTAGTTTTAGGACATACCCGGGTCCAGGGTCCAATTTAGTACCTATCATAAAGTTAATCTGGTAGAAGGCTTGAGTGTAATGTTTCATAACTTACCTATCGTAAAAAAGTAATTGAGATCGTAAATTAACTACAACCGAGAATTAAACGTTCAATTTTCATTAGTATTAGTAGTGTGCACAAAAGCAAAAGCAATGCACTTGAATAATAAAATTAAGTCCTCAGATAATAAAGCCAAGACAGTCTGGAAAATAATAAACACAGAGACTGGGAAGAGAAATAATAGAGAGTTCACAATTTCTTTGAAAGTAGAGGATAATTTAATAACTGATGCAGTAAAAGTAGCTGATGAATTTAATAATTTCTTTTCTAAAATTCCTATAGTCACTACTCAAAGTTTAGCATCATCTACCACAAAAGCTGAATCCCTTCTGAATGACAACGTAAAATTAGAATCACTAACTAATTTCAAATTTCATCATGTTTCTCCTCTAGATGTACTGAAGTCCTTTGAAATGTTAAAAATAAAGAGCACTGAGGACTTATGGGGCGTGTCAGTCAAGGTACTGGAATCTATTCTGGAGGTCGTTGCACCAACTCTAGCTCTCATTTTTAATAACTGTATAGACTATGGCATTTTTCCAGACTTAATGAAATGTAGTAAAGTAGTTCCAATTTTCAAATCAGGTCATAGAGATAATCCTTCTGATTATCGTCCAGTTTCTATCCTACCTGCGTTTAGCAAAATATTCGAAAAAATAATGCTTACGCAATTGGTTTCTCACTTTAATTCTCACAATATTTTGCACGCACAGCAGTTCGGCTTCACGAAGGGTAGGTCAACTACTGATGCAGGTGCAAGTTTATTAAAATTTATTTTGCAGTCTTGGGAAGAGTCGCACGACGCCATCGGAGTGTTCTGTGACCTTTCCAAGGCTTTTGATTGTGTAGATCATGGTACTTTAATTTGTAAACTTAAGTTTTATGGCATCAGAGGGCACGCATTAGATCTCATGAAGTCATACTTAACATAGAGAAATCAAAAGGTAGCGATAAATAAAGCCATTTCGTCAGAGACAGTGGTAGAGATGGGAGTACCTCAGGGGTCTATTCTAGGTCCGTTCCTGTTCCTTGTTTATGTAAATGATTTGCCATATATGGTAAGCCGAAGATCAGGCATTGTAATGTTCGCAGACGACACCTCATTACTGTTCAAGGTAAATAGGAGAGATACTGAACTCATTGAACCAAATAATACCCTCTCCATGATATCTGACTGGTTTGCTGCCAATAACTTAGTATTGAACCCGAAAAAAACGAAATGTATTAAATTCTCTCTTGCGAACTCATCAAACAGAAACTTATATACAAATATTAGACTTAATGGTCAAACATTAGAATTTGTTACTTCTACTGTATTCTTAGGTATTACATTGGGCTCAAAATTGCAGTGGGGTTCCCATATAACAGCGATAGGAAGTAGGTTGAGCTCTGCTGCATTTGCAGTCAGGAGAATAAGGCAGCTTACCAATGTGGCAACGGCACGGTTAGTTTACTTTGCTTATTTTAATAGTATAATTACTTATGGTCTTATCTTATGGGGATCAGCTGCAGATATTGAAACTGTTTTTATTTTGCAAAAAAGGGCTATCCGAACAATTTATAACTTGGGGTCACGTGAGTCATTAAGAGAATTTTTCAAAGAAATAGATATTCTAACCCTGCCGTCCCTATATATATTTGAAATAATAATGTATGTTAGGAAGAATTTGGGCAATTTTCCAACGAACGCTGATAAACCAATAGCCACGAGAAATACTGGGAAACTGAAAGTAACCTTCTATAGACTAGTAAAGGCGAAAAAATCGTTCTTGGGAAATTGTATCAAATTCTACAATAAAATTCCTAAACACATTACTGAACTTAGTAATTCTAAATTCAAATCTGTAGTAAAACAAACACTTATTTCAAAAGCATATTATAAGATAAACGATTACATCATGGATAGGGATGTTTGGCAGTGATAGCGTCCTGCACGGGTAATCTATCGCGAAAATATGTTTTCTACTGTAGCATTGTTATTTCAGTTATTTTGTAGTAGCTGACACTGTAATTTATATTTAACTATACAATGTATATTGTTTTGAAAAAATGACACCTCGCCGAGTTTCTTACGCCGGTTCTTCTCGTGGCAGAGGTTTATTTTTCCGAACCGGTGGTAGTTTATTGACGTTCATAGGTGCATGTATAGGTAATATGCCTAATTTGAAGAATAAACTACTTTTACTTTTTTTTTTTTTTTTTTATTATTGAACCAAAACTTTTGCCTGTATACGAAGTCAGGATTTGTGTATTGCAATTAGAATAAAATGTTAGAAAATATTATTAACTCCTGGGTTAAATCTGAAAGAATGTTATTTATATTTAATGACCTACAGTAACGACCATGTATAATGTAACTGTAGGAAGCTATGGTATATAGGCACAAAATCAATAATAATGTAAAAAGAATGCCACACCGTCCTTGCCCGGTGCAAAATGTAATGTAAGTTAATGTGGTTGGAGCGGTCGGACGTTTGAATTGCGGCGGATCGAATTGCTCATTTATTTACTGATTTATCGTATAATATTGAGTCGGATCAAAACAATGTTTATGAGGATTTAAAAATAAATGAAACAAGTAGAAATATTATATATATAGTTGTAGTTAGTTATTAGATTCTCTTTGTGTTTATTTTTTATTTGTATATTGTATGATCCATATATTATTAACAAACTCAGTCTACACAAAAAAAAGTTACATTTAAGTTGTTAGGGGTAATTTCCGAAATTAAAACTAACTGAGCCAGTAGAAACCTAGTAAGTACACGTTATTTGAGTCCAGCAGTAGTTCATTAATCATTAAGAGGGAGAGCTAGACGCTGTTTTCTTAATTTTATTTTAATATTTTATTTATTTTTAAGTTAATTTAATTTGTTTTTTAGTTTACCTTGTAAAATTATATAAATATTGACAAATAAAAGTTTAAAAGTGAATTACAAAAAAATCATTACTTAAATAATAGTACATTACGATACAAGTGCAGAGAACAGGAAATTCGTAATGACTGGTGATAAATTAAAACACGACCGAAGGGAGTGTTTTAAATCGACACGAGTTGCGAATTACCTGTTCGCACGTGTATCGTACAACGTTTTTCAGTACATATGGCTCTTTAAAGTTTCGACATATGCACGTAATCTGCTGATTACCGCACTCGTGCGGTAAAGTACCCCCAGGATATGTACTGTAAAATAGTTTTATTGTTTTGAATGTGAACGTATTAATGTAACACAAATATAATTTTAAAATCATAATCTGTAACTTCTCAAGAGGATATTATATAATTGAATACCACTGACAATAATTACAGGTGAGTATAAGTAAGTATGTACCTGTCATTAACTTATTACCAACTCATTATAAAATGTACAAAGATGTACGAGGTCGTTAAATTAACAGATAAATAACTGATTCAAACGGTTACATCGCTAAACCTTTTCAATTTACCCAATATCCTTGCAGGTTTTCACAATTTCAGCTTACTCGCTACCTCCCTTACAGAGCCCATTAAAAGATAATCAAAATTATCGTCCATTCTGAAAAGGTCACGATGGTATTTTTTGCTGTACGCTAACGCGGGCGTCCGGCCGTGGGATTCATTTTACACGCGATTAGAAATTAAAAGGATGGACATAAAAAAACCTGATATCGCCTCTTTATAAATATCCTCGTGGGATTAAATACTCTAAGGTTTTCTTTGGTTTAATATCTTTACAGCGTGTTTACGGCTTGTTTGTGTATAATGATACCTACGTATAATAATACCCGTAGCTGGCTCGTAAAATTAAAAAAAAGTTTTGGATATATGTAATAATATATGGCAATTGATGGCCAGAATATTTGAAACAAAAATGGCTTTTGTCCCATTTAAGGGGATAGTTTTAAGAATAATAAGGGGCATCAATTTTTGCACTCTCAGGATAGTGTGGGGTACCATTTGAAAGTTCATAGAATAGGCTAATTTCCAAAAAAATATTAACGATGCCATTCGAACCAGTTCTTAAAGGGGATTAAATGTTTGTTTGGGACCAACTACGATTAAAGCACAAAAAAGGCGCAAATGAGGGTCAAAGGTGGATAATGTTCCCGGACACCAAAAACGCTAATTGACAGAAAATTATGACGTCATAACGCACGAGCCTCGTACTCGTACTTACTAACGTTGTATGGAAATACAAGAAAATTGCTATTTTAATCGTGGAATAAATAGGTACTGCGTTTTTACTAGTTTTTGTACAATTTATTTTTTATTGAATCATGTAAATTGTATTGGTAGCCTTTTAGATTTAACTTTTAGATGTTACAAAAATTCGTATTTTGAAGAAAGTTCAAGTCTGGTATTTTATTATTCTGATTTTATTTTGGAAGTTTCATTTTATTATAATAATTTCATTTGGACGACGTTGATCGGTTTCTTATTTAGTAAGATTCTATGGTATAGTATTCATAAAACGGCAATATGTCATAAAATTTAACATGAGGAAACTACCCTATTCTAAGCTGATATTCCTTTTTTTAGTGTCTTGATTTCATAATTTGGAAAATCAAATAAAAGTCAGTTGGGTTTGACTCAATGAAAAACGAGTTTTTAAACATTCCAAGCGACTCATGCGCATGTCCCAAATATATAGCGATCATTAGCATGCACACATTTGACCAATAACCCGCGCAGACGTAAACTTCCGCCATCTTGACGGCGACGCTCGAGCGATCGCCATGTTTCCAAAATTTTCGATTTTATTGATCAACACTAAGAACACGGAATTCGGGGAATTGATTGGTCGTGTAGACTATTTTTAAATTTGTTTTTCGCTCCAACAAATAGAAGTTTTAAAGGTATTAGGATAAGCAAAAGCTTAATTTAACAATGGTACACCCTCATGCACCTAAAGGCTTAGGTAAATATAGTAAAATCGCAGTTAGCTTCGAAAAGCCGATATTTATCAAGTGGATGTACCTATCGAGTTTGGCTTGAGACCTTCATTGCTATGCGAATAGTTATTATGATTTTTTTTGGTGATTTGTCGCTTGCTTTTTAGTTGCGAATACTTTACTTTTACATTAATACCTAGTACTTCTTCATGAAGAGATATTTAATACTCTTAATAGGTATATACTCGTAAATACATGGGTACCAACTTAAAATGGCGCAGTACGCCCGGTTTTCCATACAAACGTATTTATGCTCTCATTTTAAAACGCCATGCTAGAATAACATAAAACTTTGTATACACAATAGGATCCGGCATATCTAGGTCGGAAAATAGTTTTTGTTGCTAGAAATTGTAAAAAAAAATACAGCGGTTATTGAGTTTTTTACGGCTTGTATGAAAACCTTAATAATCGTTGTATTTTTTCTCCATTATAATTTCAAGCAACAGAAACTAATTTCCGACCTAGATATGCCGGATCCCATTGTGTATACAAAGGTTCATGTTATTCTAGCATGGCGTTTTAAAATGAGAGCATAAATACGTTTATATGGAGAACTGAACGTAATGCGCACTCTTAATAGATACGTTGTTTATTTTTTATTCAGTTACATTCAGAGAGAATCTAAAAAGTTTAACGAACAAATTTTATGTCTGTGGACAGCTTAAGAAAAGTTTAACCTAAATGGAGTTCTCCCCAGTATTGAGCCAAAATTGTCTGTTAGTTTTGTAAACAAGCCAACTAAAAAAAATAAACACGACTACGTTTCATTTTCAGTTTTGTTGGTTTTGCTCTAAAAGATTCTGAAAACTAGTGATGCTATGCATGCATAAAGTATCCTGCTTTGTGATCACATATATACGTCTAGGTGATATTTGTTAAAATAATGTAACAAAATTATAGTTAGTCTTTGGCCGCTAGCGCCCTCTACACAGTATTTGTTGAACGTGTCTAACATTTAAAATAAAACGTCATTCTGCTCCGAACAAAGTTGAAGTTTTATTAGGTTATGTAGCCCAGCTCGTAAATTTTTAGTTTTTCGGTGTTTTAGTAGTGCAAAGTTAAAGAAATGTCAGCAAATTATGCAGTAAACGTGCCTAAGTTAAAAGGTCGCGAGAATTATGACGACTGGGCGTTTGCTGTCGAAAACTTTCTCATCCTGGAAGGCGTCGACTTGTCTAGTACAAACGTACTAGATGAAGCAAGCGACAGGAAAGCCAGAGCGAAGATGATTTTGACCGTGGACCCATCACTCTATGTTCACATTAAAGGAGAATCTACAGTACGGAATACTTGGAATAAGCTGAAGTCCTTGTTCGATGACTCCGGATACACGCGCAAGATTAGCCTATTAAGAAATCTAATCTCTATCCGCCTAGAAACGTGCGAGTCAATGACGGCTTACGTGACACAGTTAGTGGAAACCGCACAGAAATTAAAAGGTACTGGGTTCGAGATAAGCGATGAATGGATCGGTTCTTTGCTGTTGGCGGGCCTACCGGAGAAGTTTAGCCCGATGATTATGGCTATTGAGCATTCGGGAATGAGTTTGAGTGCAGATGCTATAAAAACTAAGTTATTAGACATGAGTACAGATTTTGAAGTAAAATCTGATAGTGCATTCATTGCCAAAAACTCGCAGAGACAAAATGGCGGTAGCAATAAAACTTTCCCAAGGAATCGTGGTGGTAGTAACGAAACGCAACACCAGCCATCTGTCAGTGGGAATGTCAAATCGTCGAAAATATTTCGGTGTTATAAATGCAAGCAAGTTGGGCATTTTAAAAATCAGTGTCCCGACGAACGAAAAGCAAAAATGAATGCATTCAGTGCAGTATTTTTCAATAATACATTTAGTCAGGACGATTTTTATATCGATTCAGGCTCTAGTACTCATTTAGTATCTGACAAAAACATGTTGACAAATGTGAAACATTACGAACCAAAAACTAAACAGATAATTATGGCAAATCAACAAACCGCGGATGTTGTTTGTTCTGGAGACCTACAGATTACTACTTCAGTTGGAAATAAACAGTATGAGGTAGTTGTAAACAATGTTTTGTGCATTCCTAACCTCACCACGAACTTATTGTCGGTGAGCAGAATCATTGCTAGCGGAAATAGAGTAGCATTCAACCAGCAAGGATGTTTCATTTACAACTCCGAAAATGTTTGCATTGGTGAAGCAACATTAGAAAATGCAGTGTACAGATTAAACATTGTGAAGTCTCAACAACTTATAGCGGCAGCAGTGACAACTACGAGTCGAACATGGCACAGACGATTAGGCCATATAAACTCAACTGATCTCACCAAGATGAAAAATGGAGCGGTGGAAGGGGTATCATTTCCAGATAAAAGTGGTAGTTTAGATAAATCCAGTTGTACAGTATGCTGCGAGGGAAAGCAAATGAGGCTGCCATTTCCTCTGAGTGCAAGCAGAAGTAAGGAAGTCCTGGAATTGGTGCACAGTGATTTGTGTGGGCCAATGGAAAATAAGTCCCTGGGAAATGCAAGATATTACCTAATTTTTGTCGATGACTATAGCCGAATGTGTTTTGTCTATTTCCTTCAGTCAAAACATCAGACATTCAAGTACTTCAAGGAGTTCCAGAAGCTAGTTGAGAACCAGCAATCCAAAAAGATAAAGATTTTGAGAACAGATTCTGGAGGAGAGTATTGCTCTACTGAAATGGAGAACTACCTGAAGCAATGTGGTATAGTGCATCAGAGGACAACTGCATATTCACCGGAATCTAACGGATTATCGGAGCGATTTAATCGATCAATAGTAGAAAAAGCTCGCTGTCTCCTATTTGATGGTAAATTTCAGAAAAAGTTTTGGGCAGAGGCAGTCAACACTGCAGTGTATGTGAAAAACAGATCACCAGCAGCAAGTCTCAGCCAAGATATTACTCCATATGAAATGTGGACTGGCAGAAAGCCAAATGTTAGCCATTTACGGATCTTCGGCAGTCCAGTGATGGTGCATGTTCCAAAGCAAAAGAGAAGAAAATGGGACAAGAAAGCAACCAAGATGTTTCTAGTTGGTTATTCAGAAACAATCAAAGGTTATCGCTTGTATGATCCAGTATCTCAGGATATTGTTGTTGCTAGAGATGTGGTGATTATGGAAAATGCTGAAGAAAATCTAGAAGCAATAATGGTAGAGGATATACAGCAACCAGAGTGTGTGACAGTAACAGTTAAACAAACATCAGAGAATGGTCAGTCAAGTAGCAGCAGCTCCAATGACAGTGAAGTCCAAGATGATGATATTAATGATGAAACATATGTTCCCAGTGAAATACCTAGTGAAGATGATAGTTTTTATGACCCGGATAATGAAGGGGAGCCACAGGAGCCACATGGGTCACAGAAGCTACAGGAGTTGTCAAAGCGTGTTCGACGTCAACCAGATTTCTATGGTGTTTCAAACATGGGAGTAGAAGATGTGACAGGTGAGCACATTTCACTCGCAGAGGCTGTTGCTGGACCAGAAAAAGTGCAGTGGCAAAGTGCAATGAAAGAGGAACTACAATCTTTCAAAGACAATGACACATGGGAACTAGTGGATAGGCCGAAAGAAGGAACAGTAGTGAAAAATAAGTGGGTGTTTAAAAAGAAATTCAATACGAGTAGTGAAGGTGACATTCGTTACAGGGCAAGGCTTGTTGCTAAAGGTTTTACGCAGAAGCAGGGCATAGACTTCACAGAAACTTTTTCACCAGTACTGAGGTATTCTACTCTTAGATTATTGTTTGCTTTAAGTGTGCAATTAGATTTGAATATGAATCACTTAGATGTACCTACTGCATTTTTGAACGGATTTCTAAAAGAGAATGTTTACATGGAAATACCAGAGTGTTCTAATTTTGTTGACTGTGAGAATAAGGTCCTAAAGCTTAAAAGAGCAATTTATGGCTTAAAGCAGTCTGCCAGGGCCTGGTATACTCGAGTAGAAGAATGGTTGTTGGAATTGGGTTATCACAAATCCAAATATGAACCTTGTCTTTTTATGAAAAATGAGAATGATGTAAAAATATATATTGCATTATTTGTAGATGATTTCTTTGTATTTTATAATTGTAAAGATTCCTATGAAAAGTTGAGAACTGAACTTGTCAACAGATTCAAAATAAAGGACCTAGGTCAGATTAAACAATGCCTAGGGATGAGAGTGAATGTAAAAAAAGACTGCATTACTGTTGATCAGGAACAATTTGTGGATAAAATTTTAAAGAAATTTGAGATGTCAGATTGTCATAGTTCTGATACTCCGATGGAAGTCAACTTAAAACTAGAAAAGGGTCATAATAACAACTGTGATAGGAAATATCCCTATCAACAGTTAGTGGGTAGCCTTATGTACTTATCTGTTCTTTCAAGACCCGATATCTCTTATAGTGTGAGTTATCTTAGTCAATATAACAATAGTTACAATGAATCACATTGGAAACATTTAAAGCGACTGTTAAGGTATTTACAGAAAACTAAGAGCTATGGTTTAGTTTACAAAAAGGACAATTGTTGTTTGCATGGCTATGTAGATGCTGACTGGGCATCATGTACCATGGATAGGAGGTCTTACACCGGGTATTGTTTCATAATGTCTGGGTGTGTGATATCCTTTGAATCGAGAAAGCAAAGAACAATTGCACTATCAAGCTGTGAAGCAGAGTACATGGCCCTAAGCGAAGCTTGTAAAGAGGCAATATATTTACAGAACTTACTGTGTGATATTTTGAAGCCAAGTGAGAGTGCAACAATATGCTTATATAGTGATAGCCAAAGTTCACTTAAGTTAGCCTCTAACCCACTGTTCCATAAGCGAACAAAGCATATTGATGTACGGCATCATTTTGTAAGAGACTGTGTATACCAAAACAAAGTACAGTTGAAATATGTATCAACTTCTGACATGCCAGCTGATTTACTCACAAAAAGTCTCAGTGCAAATAAACATTATAAGTTTTTAAAAGCTATGGGCATTTCTGAAGTTTGAATTTATACACTTGTATTTTGTTATGAAGTTATTAGATTATTTTGTTAGGAGAGGGTGTTAAAATAATGTAACAAAATTATAGTTAGTCTTTGGCCGCTAGCGCCCTCTACACAGTATTTGTTGAACGTGTCTAACATTTAAAATAAAACGTCATTCTGCTCCGAACAAAGTTGAAGTTTTATTAATATTTATATATAGTAGTAGTAAACACTTTATTGCACAAATCTAGTACATAAAAGAAAAATAAACTTAATTTTAGACGTTTGTACAAAGGCGAACTTATCCCTTATATATGACGTAAAGATGCTGAAAACTTTTTTTTTTATATAAACAATGGTAAATAGAAGTTCTTGCCTATTGCATTTGGGCTTAAAATGCCTCAGCTCTTTTCGAATTAAATTTTACGTGATGCATGTGATGCTTTAAACAGGATATATATTATATGCCTTGTTTATACTTATTCAGATGGCATAATTGTATCACTTACTTCCGACTGATAGATAACAATAATACATAGTATTTCATGCATTCTAAGTTGTTATTTAGCTTATTTAAAAGTTCGAGACTCAACTCACACGCATACAGTAACTCTTTCACATTTTTGAGTGAACTGTCAGTGTTAGCCACTGGAAAACTTATTGATTTAGATAAAATATTTTAATCCTGCCAAGGAAAATGATATCTAAACAAACTATTAGAATGGTCATGAATGGTAGGTTTTCGTTATTTAAATTTCCAGAATCACTTTTACTTAAATTTATTCGCTGGTACCATTTTTATTGTAGCTTAATCGAATGTAAGGAAGGGAAGTATTGAATAAATAACAATGTTTCATAAGTAATTTTGAAGAATTGCTACGTTTTACCGTGTGTGGTTTTACATGAATATTAAGAAAGTTCATACTATAGTTTCGTTGCAAAATAAAACTAGTGACACTATATGTAGCATTACCTACCAATATTGAGTCGTTATGTTCGACTTTGTTTAAAACAATAGACTCTCAAAAAAAATCAAAGGAAAACATTCATTACTAACAAGACGATAAAGAGTATTTACAGGATAAAAGTTGGAAAATCTCTTTCAAAAGAGATAACAATAATTCTATTTAGATTTCCGCCCTTGAAATCTTTCTTTTGTGTTTTTATTTAAATTGATCCTAATGGTTGATTATTGAGACAGACCATTAGTTTCTTTATTTTATGTTTGTGGCGAATTCTCTCTAGCTACCAATTTAACAGACTTCAAAAAAGGAGAAAGTTCTCAATTCGTAGAAATCTTTTTTAAAATATATTTTCACAGATTACTTGGAAAATAGTTCGTGTTCAGTTAGAGGTAGAGGTTAAACGTACCTACAACTACTACAACATCTCTTTTTCAATAACTATCTAGTGCAACTTTTCTGGGTAGATAAGCAGTCCTTACGTCTATACTTTGTATCATTATATGCGATATTTCTTTCAAGATTTACTTCATCGTCATCATAAATTTATGAGCCTTGCTCTTGTCGGTGGAGTAACCGCCGTTTCGTTCTTCTTCATGCTACATTTTTGAGTTCCTGATACGACATAACATTAACCTTCTCCTTAGCTTGATCCATAAACGCACGCCTCAAGATTTACTTACCATTTAGATAAACATTTCATTCCTTGTACCTGTCTAAACACTTGTAAAAGAGAAACAATGACGGCAAGGTCATGGCAGTAAAAGAAAAATAAGTGGGTAATAAATACGAAAAAGGTCATCCCAAGGGTTGTTGACAACGGTAGATGACATATATTAAGGAGACTGACGATATAGACAAAGAGGCGGGGATAAATATATACGAAAACGGAAACAAAATATAATGATCTCATGTGGCCTATTTCTAAAAGAATAATAAATAAAAAATACACTTAAAAGTGTAAACAACAGTTGCAAGGAGAAAAACATATGTTATTGAGTAATTTAGCAAACAATAGAGTAATTTAGCAAACAAAATAGTCCAAACGATCTTCGTCAGAAAACAAAGTAGTGCAAAAGTCTTTTAACTCAAAGAGTTTTTATCTAATCATAATTTAGGTTACAATACATGTATGCATGTATGTAAAAAGTAAAATTAAAAGTAGTTTATTCTTCAAATTAGGCATATTACATGCACCTATGAACGTCAATAAACTACCACCGGTTCGGAAAAATATACCTCTGCCACGAGAGGAACCGGCGTAAGAAACTCGGCGAGGTGTCATTTTTTCAAAACAATATACATTGTATAGTTAAATATAAATTACAGTGTCAGCTACTACAAAATAACTGAAATAACAATGCTACAGTAGAAAACATATTTTCGCGATTATTATGTATGTATCTAAGTACTTTATTGTACACAATTACACGTTGAAACATTAATAATGATACAAGTTATTGTCTAGGACAATCACCGATTCATAAGCTTAAGTGAGATTATGCTATTACGAGTAGCGATATTGCTTCAATTAGTAATCCCATGTTGACACGTGTATAGGGAAGGTTAATCACACTAGAATGACCAATTTCTGAACGTGACATGCTTATAGTCATATCAAAATTTGTAGTCGAGGTAGGAAAAGGTTCTTCCAAAGTAATTATTAGTCCTACCAACGTTTCGTTTTAAACGAAACAAAAATATCGCATTGACGTTTGCAACAACAGGCTAATCGACATTGACAGGTCAACTACTAAAATATATTTCGCTAATAATGTGATAGCTAGTATGTTCATGATCTGCAATACTTGCGGCTCTTTCATGGATATTTAAATTCCTCGGCATTATCAAATTTAAATAGGACAGTGCAGGGAGGGTATTATTTACAAAAATTACAAGAAAAAATATTGACACTGACAATCACTGACTGATTTAATTGGAACTCTTACGAAGTTGTTTATTTTGACTATGTCATTGGTTTGATGTTGACATGAAACTAGATATAAGTCAGAGGTGTATACTATTTTGACCCTTGTTATACCTTTGATATGTCAAGTAAATATAATTTTATATACACTTGTCTACTTAGTACTATGGTTTCAAAAGGTACTAAGAGTCAAAACTTTATAAAGGAAATATTTTAATAACTGACAAAGGTTTTCGTAACCAGACTGTACGTAGCATGTAAACGAGTACCTGATATACCTGTGTAACCTGTGACATATATTCATATAGTTGTTATTTATTGTAGTATAAGTTGAAAACTTAAATACTAGACTAGCGGCACTTAAATACCAATAATTGGTACTCAAAATAATCTTGAAGTAATCAACGTTCCAGTTCCAGTCAATAGGTATATTGGGGCTGTCCCTAGATAATTTTTGTAGATTTAGTAATGGAAAGAAAATCAGAATAAAAACTGTTCTCTCCCAACTCGGTACCGCTTTTTCAGTTAAGTTGCCAGAAAAACTTATAAAACTATATGGCGAGTTATAGTGTACTTATGTTGCCAAAGTCGTATTTACTCGCTTCTCAATAAAACAAACGGTGTTCCAGGTACAACATTCAACAAAGCAAATGCCAAAAACGGTAGTGGACACGAGCGCGCGCGTGATAAATGAATACAAAACCAATTCCAATTCAGTACGTGTAGCCAAAAAAAAATCCAAGAACAAAGATTTTTCTAATTCTTCAAAGAATTTTTAAGAAAGGATTTTAGTAATAAATCTCGGAAACAATCAAGTAGCCAGCTGCCCAGTCATCCGGCCCTCGCGGTCATGTGTAGCCACGTACTCGTTTTAACGAGTATTTTATGGGCGACTGGAGCCGAGCTGACTAAACGGCTTCGGGTCAACTCCAATATTCTTGATTACCATTTCAATGTGGAACTAATTTGTACACGGGTTTGGTACATTTTGGAGCGTATTAGGAAAATATATTGGCGTGTTCGAAAGGATATAAATTTCAATAATAAAAAGAGAAAGAATCACTAGGTTAAAATAGCCTTACATATATTTTTAGTGATTCCGATAATTGTATCATTACTTTGGCTCCACATTCGAAACTATAGTTGTAAGCTTACACAGTTCATAACGAAGTTAGCTCTGGGCTAACAGTATAGGTACGGCCGGATGCATTGAATAATTAGGCTGCCCTTTATTGCGCTTTGTTCCGCGACCACATTCACGTCGGTCTTAACTGGTATGCAGACTTCGTGAATATTAATTAAAATTGGCACTAAATGTAGTCTTAATATTCATTCGATTTAAGTATGATCTGACTACTGGATAACTGCTGATCTGAGATTAAATATCAACACTATATATATTTAAATTTTCTCTCCGGGCGACATGTTTCGAACTCGTCGGAGGTTCTTCCTCAGGATGAGTGCATCAGCGACGACGGTTTTTAGAGATATAGTTTTAAACATGACTCAGGAAAGCTTAAATAAACATCAACATTTTATAAAATTTAGGTAGATAACATTTTATTATGGTTCATGTAATCGAGTATTTATTTTTTTACATAAAATTGACGACTTATTAGTTAAATTCATACATCGTCGTGACAACTTCAGTGGTTCAATCCCATGGTACCTATTTCCTGGCAGGTCATAGGACCCCCAAATTAAAAGGAGAACCTGGACCTTTTTAAGGCACAAATATTAATAGGCATTTTCTAAATGAACTCGCTTCATCGTCGGCCGCATCTTTGCCCCCTAGACAAGAGCAACCCTATTTTTAATAAAAAAAATAAAAGAACTACCAGAGCTAAGTAGACATTACTTGTTAAAGAGTAATTACCAAACGTAAGAAATGTCCTTTGAAAAGAAAACTCTCGTACAATTATCATTGATTACTTAAATAATGTTGTGAGTTGTGTCAAACACTTAGTAAATATCAGTTTGTGAACTTTTAAGTCCGCATAACCGTTACATTATTGTTGTTGATAACTACGGAACACTGCATTGCGCGTGGCCCAACACGCTCTTAGCCGTGTTTTTAAAAGACTTGAAAAAAAAAACGAAGTTCCCTAAACACGCTGGCGCTCTCTATTTGTCAAACTTAGACAGATGAAATCGTGACTAATGATACGAATATCAAAAACAATAAACATTACACAAGCACAGAACTCAGATTGCAAATCCGACAAAACGATAACACCTTGACCATAAACTTTCATTTACTCGTAAACCTCGGTCGCTCCTAACAGGCCTGATTCCATAAATCGACCAACCAGATCCAGCTACATTAGCGGAATGTCACGCCGTATTTATTCCCACAACAACAGGTGCAAGATCCCCGCAAAGCCGGTAATTCGAAATAAAACAATATCCTGCGATTTTCATGGGATTCGATTCCGCTGTGACCTACTTTGCGGGGCACCGTGTTTTTCCCCGCCATTACCTTGCAAATTTCATTCAAACAGGCAATCGAATAGTGTAAGAAACAAACGATCTCTAGGAAAATACTTTCAACCTCCTTCTTCTTACTTAACTTACTTTATACTCGTAGTCGATATTTCAACGAAGTCATTTCGTTGTTCGTATAAAAGTAACATTAAATTTTGCTCTTTATGTTCTTTGAATTGTAACTCAAATTCTATGGAACTTGCTCCAAATAAGTTTACAGACAGTATCAATAAACCACCACCGGCCTGAAATGACCGTTATAGTATTCAGAATGTAAATATGTCGTACCTTTGTGAACAAATTGAAATCTCTAAGCATTTTGAATGTTCAACGACCTTGGAAATTTATATTCAATATGCTATATTCCAAATGTGATAACCCTATTAGAACAAGATGATATAAACTGATACAAAAGCAAATAATACGGGAATTAGCTAGCAGCGATAGGGATGCCACGCCTAATTTGCTTAAACTTCCACTCGCTCTACCCTTACGCTCTACTTTATGTAATTGTTAATGGTTCCCTTAACTGTTAGGCTAATGATTCGAGGTTTTAAACTAAATATATGACTAAGACTTTTAATTATTTTTAAGTTGTACTTGTTTCTGTTTGTAATATTATTCTCACTTTAATTTCATTGTATTATGACTTAAATAAACGTAATTATATGTAATTCATTTACAAAAACAATGTAGAACCTGAGAATTTGTAAAATTGGAAACCATTGCGTACAATTTCAAATTACGTATAACATCGAGAAATTTATAACCGACTCCCCGAAAGCCTAAAAGTGCTTGAGGGTAATGTATTTAAACGCAGCCTCACAAACTGGCTCCTAGACCACTGCTTTCATAGCGTAAAAGCGATGATATTAATGAAGTAATTCAAATTTATTTTACATTATTATTGTAAGTCTTTTCCGCATAATGCTGTCCCGGGCCTTTGGGAGGCGTGCGCGGAGCCAAGTACCGAGGTACTGACGTAAGTACCAAACGAGTACCACATAGTCAACACGTAGAGGCCCTTTTAACAATTTAATAAAATGCAAGGGGTACACCGAGCGGATGCTTATTATTGTTATTGTTAAATAATTAACCGACTTCAAAAGGGTTATCAATTCGGTTGTATGTTTTTTTTTTATGTTTGTTACTCCATAACTCCGTCATTCCTTAACCGATTTTGAAAATTCTATTTTTGTTTGTAAGTATATATATCAAAGTTGGTCCCGTTTTTGTCAAAACGTAGTTCTGATGATGGGATCCATGAGGAATTGCGGGAACTCCTCAAATCTTAAAGGCAAACATATAGTGATTTTTGTGTTTTATCAACAAATCGAGCATTATCATACAAAAATGTGACATTTGATGAAGTGGAACTGCTGATGATGATCAGAACAGAACTCTTCAACGACGAAAAGTTCACGTTTGGCGATTTGTCCTCCTAGCTGTGTTTGTTAAGCAAGTTCTATTTTCACGATTAATTTTTGTCAAGCTCGATTTTTGATGATGGGATCCATGAGGAATTGAGGGAACTCCTCAAATGTGAAAGGCACACAAATAGTGATTTTAGTATTTTCATGAACTAATCAATCATTTTCATTCATAAAAGTGACATTCGATGAAGTGGAACTGCTGATGATGATCAGAACGGAACGCTTCAACGACGCGTAGTTAACGTTTGGCGATTTGTTCTCTTCGTTTTGTTTGTCAAGCAAGCAAGGTTTTTCCATGATTCCATGAGGAATTGAGGGTACTTAGTCTTCTGCCATTATAAACATACTTATAGCCATTTTTATTTCATTGTATGGAATCTAAGAGTGCACCATCTAAGTATAATAATCTTTTACCGGCCTCCCCCATTGAAGTAGGTTTTTTTTTACTTAAAAATTATTCAATTATTATTTACCGACTTCAATAGAAGTAAGGAGGTACTCAGTTCGTCTGTATGTTTGTTTGTTTTTTTTTATGCATGTATGTTCCCCGATGGCCGATTTTGATAATTCTTTTTGTTGTTTCAAAGCAGGCACCCCGACTTTGGTCCCATATAAATTTTGTGAAGGTCTGATGATGGGATCTAGGAGGAATCGAGCTTACTCCTCGAATTTGATAGGCACGCATATGCCGATTTCGGTGTTTTCTGTAGGTAACCAAGAATTGGCTCACGGAAACCACAAATTGCAAGTACAAAATTGGAGTCGGTTTGTTTTTGATATAAATTATTGAATTATTCCAAATAATTTTTGACATTCGATTTTTTAATGTATTCATTATGTATGCATTCAATTTTACTATTGATTAGCAGGCGCTTGCAGGCTATACTATATACTAAAGTAAAAAAGTAAAAGTAAAAGTAGTTTATTCTTCAAATTAGGCATTACTGATCGACATATTCTTTTTATATTGTTTCCTCGCTAGGTCTGGATGGTGTTTCAAGATCGCGATATTTTTCATTGCACGCCCTCAACTTATATACATAAAATAGACGACAGTGTCAACATATCGGTAAAAAAGCAGTAACCAAACGAACTTCTTAACAATAAAACATCCCATCCACAAAGTCGACTACACAGAGCACAAACGAGCTCGATATCCACCAAAACAGATTAAAATACGCCTAAGCTGAAGAGAAAAATCTTTTCTCCCAGGAAATAATTTCCCTTCACACGACTTAGCACCCACTTTGAAATGCACAATCTTCCACCAAATGTACGTGACTTGCGAGTTCTTTGTCTCCCGTTCACTTGTTACTTTTACAATAGCTTAAGTGAAAATAAGGTTATAGAATGATTTATAGTGTTTTCTGCAGGGTTTACCTGTTTACCTGGAGAAGAATGATGCAGAGATAAATTTTCATGGCATCTGTTTGCTAAACATTTTTTGTCTGCAGGTATTTGTCTGTTACTTGTATCAATCAAGGATACAAAGTTTTCAAATTCGTTAACATATCCCTTAATTGATTTAGTTATGTTACATATAAACATGTATTCTCATTTGATTGGTGGATATAAGTAACATTCCCGAGCCGCTTTTTTTTCGCCAAATCCTTCAAAAGTTTTAGTAATCTCTGCCTTTATTAGAGCCCTACCTCCAGAATACATTGAATTTTGAATTTATGGCTTAGAAATATTTCAATATGAGATTAGAACATTATAGTCAAGGGAATATGAAATAAATTTCTATAAATCTTTTTAACATAACCATATCTCATTGTTATTACAACTTTGACGCTCACATACATATTAATTTAAGTCGCCGACAACGTCGACGAAATCATAATTTTGTGCTGAAACTTTGTTCCAAAGTTACTTACGAGAATCATTTATCTAAACTTATTTGAGTTAATACATACCAAGGTTAAAGAAATTTCGAAATGTCTCAACTACGCTTAGTACTTTCATAAGTACATTAAACAGTTTCAAATTGAGACCGAAACTGAATTTCATCTTTGGATATTTAATACTTTGATGACGACACGGGTACGAATGTATATGAATACGAGTAGGAAAGCTAAATTTCTAAACATAGGTATTTTATAATCATATTTATTTTTACATTTATTAGGCATCTAAGGTCCAAATTACTAGTAAATACTGACATATATTTCGCATTATATATATCATGTATTCTGATGAAATATGGATATAGGGTAGGTGGAAATGCTTAAAGAAAATATCATATAGATAGTATTGTTTACGAGAAAGGCTAAAACTAAATGTACATTTTTAAATTTTAAGTTTCGATCACGACAAACGTCTCTCGATGAACTAAGCTATTGTTAGATTTCAAGGTCTTGCTTTTTTATTAAAAATGTAATTGCTCTTGGCCAGCATCTAGCCGGGGGTAAAGATGAGGCCGACGATGAAGCGAGCTCACCCAGAAGATGCCTATTCATTAGATGCAACAATTATGATGATTTTTGAATCCAATATAAATTCTCATTTTATTTGTTGCATCCTCAGCCAAATGTTACCCACGAATGCTGTCATTAAAGTATAGGCTGGAATTTTTTTAATCTCTAGTTGCTTTATTTAGTGGTTGATGAAATAAATTGAGAGAAAATTCAGTATTTTTTAATTTTGAAAATAACATTAATGATAAGTTAACGTAAACTGCCTTCCTACATGCGTATCTTTAGTATTTAGATTACTTAAGTTTATTTGCCCTCAAGTAGAATTGTTTCATTCCACCCTCTTTAATAATTTAAAATCCTTGAACAAACAACCTTAAAGCAACATTTAACCACTAATGCAAACTCATTTGCAAACTTCCGTGAAAATTAATCCGTAATAACGTCGAATTCGCAAGATTTCCGCATTGGCGCAAAAACGATATAGGTTACTATGAAATTCACAGGTTCTTACGTTGTTATTCTTCTACGCCTGCGCAATTATGAACATGGCCGACCCCCGTAATGACTTAGGCCATTGTGCGCTATTATGCCAGGTATAATAGATGCCATTTAAGAAAACCTATTATTTAAAGGCTGAAAAAGCTACGTCGCGACGAGAGATTGGCCAAGTTTGATAAGTATTTGTTGTACCTATTATTAAGAATCAGTTTGCTGCTTGCTGATTCATCCGTTATATCAAATAATGGTTTATTTCAAGCGGAATTCTCTGTGTAATTAAATGAGTTGATAAGAGATTGTATTGTATTTTTGTACAAGTAACAACTAATTATGAACTGACTCGCTAACTTTTACAATTTAATTATGCGATATTTTGGTAAGGTATATTCGTCAAAGATCTAACCTCCCAAACTGAATTTATATCACCGTAATGTACAAACGTATATGTAGCGAAGTGACTGTCGCATACAGCCGGTTTGAAAATACTGATTTTAAATCAATCTTTACTTTTTCATAAATCTTATACCAAAACTTAAAAATACGCCTTCAGCGGGGCATATGCTGCTTGCCATTTTATCACCTAGCGTTGTGGTTAAGACATTCGTCACGTTCTGACAAGTATGCGAGTGCAAGAGTGACGGGCGTCTTATCCACGACGATAAGGGATTTAATGGCAATCATCATACGCCCGCTGGATGTTTTAATGAATTACAACAAATTGACTGTAACCATACATAAAGCTGCCTTTAAATATGTCAAATTTTAGAGCGCGGCGAGGGACTCGCTTAACATGCTAAATTTAGACATGGCTAAAGGCGACTTTAGGAAAAAACACTTTGGTATATGAAATGTAAATATTTGTATAAAGACAGTAATTAAAGAATTTCATTAAGTAGAATACTACACTTGACCGGCTTTTAATTTTGAAACAGTAATTAAATCCTGAATTCACATTAATTTAAACGGTCGTGTTTTGTCATGAAACTTGATTTAAAGCTTCAATAAATTGTGGATCTTTTATATTTTAGGTCAAATTTATTAATCTGGGCAATCGGATTAAATTTATCGTGAAATAAAATGTGACACGGGTTTTTTCGTAGGTATTGGTAACTCGTATAAAAAAATTGTATTTAATTAGGTACGTTCAACCAATTTCATTTCAAGCCACTTCGTACTTTGTCATAGTGAATATCAATATGAAAGTTGCCAGACATCTCATATTATTGTCATTATGACAAGATACGAAGTGGCCCAGAAATCAAATTCGTTGACTGTACATATCGACACCATACTTGTACTAATTACGAGAAAAAAAAACTATAATTAGAACTCAAGTGCACAAATCATAGTCTTAATTTGGCTACCTTTTTTCCCGTAATTAGTACGATTGTGAACTAGGGTATGGATATATGTGTATATTTTTAAAAGTCATAATTTACAGGAGAAAGCAAAATTAACACTATAAAAATAATTATCATCACAAAAATATCAGAGTAATAAATTTCACAAATCTTAGTTCCATATACAATAGTCAAATTCGATGTCTTGTATCAATACATACTAATACTAATACATACACAAAACTACAAACATTCAATACTACAATAAGTCATTTAAAAAATCCGCATGTAAAAATCTAAAATGTATTTCAATCATAAACTAGTTCGACAAAGGTAGTATACGATTATTTCCCTTAAAAAACTTGTCTGCACTGTATAGGTAGCAAGCTTTTTTTGTAAACATTATTTTCAGTATTTTTTTGCAAATACAATGTCACTTCCGACTTATTTTATGTCTTCTGGGATCTTGTTGTCAATTTAGGCCCAATGGCAATGACACTAGGAGACACAGAGCTGGGCAAGTCGCTTTACTGGAAGACAAAAACGAGTGCGTACGTCATCCTTTAAACCAACTTAGAAGTTGAAAGAAAGAACTATTCCCTCCACAGAGAAAAACTTAGCAAACTATAATTAATTAAAAGTAAAAGTAGTTTATTCTTCAAATTAGGCATATTACATGCACCTATGAACGTCAATAAACTACCACCGGTTCGGAAAAATATACCTCTGCCACGAGAAGAACCGGCGTAAGAAACTCGGCGAGGTGTCATTTTTTCAAAACAATATACATTATATAGTTAAATATAAAATTACATTACTACAAAATAACTTAAATAACAATGCTACAGTAGAAAATATATTTTCGCGATAGATTACCCGTGCAGGACGCTATCACTGCCACACATCCCTATCCATGATGTAATCGTTTATCTTATAATATGCTCTTGAAATAAGTGTTTGTTTTACTACAGATTTGAATTTAGAATTGCTAAGTTCAGTAATGTGTTTAGGAATTTTATTGTAGAATTTGATACAATTTCCCAAGAACGACTTTTTTCGCCTTTACTAGTCTATAGAAGATTATTTTGAGTTTCCCAGTATTTCTCGTGGCTATTGGTTTATCAGCGTTCGTTGGAAAATTGCCCAAATTCTTCCTAACATACATTATTATTTCAAATATGTATAGGGACGGCAGGGTTAGAATATCTATTTCTTTGAAAAATTCTCTTAATGAATCACGCGACCCCAAGTTATAAATTGCTCGGATAGCCCTTTTTTGCAAAATAAAAACAGTTTCAATATCTGCAGCTGATCCCCATAAGATAAGACCATAAGTAATTATACTATTAAAATAAGCAAAGTAAACTAACCGTGCCGTTGCCACATTGGTAAGCTGCCTTATTCTCCTGACTGCAAATGCAGCAGAGCTCAACCTACTTCCTATCGCTGTTATATGGGAACCCCACTGCAATTTTGAGTCCAATGTAATACCTAAGAATACAGTAGAAGTAACAAATTCTAATGTTTGACCATTAAGTTTAATATTTGTATCTAAGTTTCTGTTTGATGAGTTCGCTAGAGAGAATTTCATACATTTCGTTTTTTTCGGGTTCAATACTAAGTTATTGGCAGCAAACCAGTCAGATATCATGGAGAGGGTATTATGTGGTTCAATGAGTTCAGTATCTCTCCTATTTACCTTGAACAGTAATGAGGTGTCGTCTGCGAACATTACAATGCCTGATCGTCGGCTTACCATATATGGCAGATCATTTACATAAACAAGGAACAGGAACGGACCTAGAATAGACCCCTGAGGTACTCCCATCTCTACCACTGTCTCTGACGAAATGGCTTTATTTATCGCTACCTTTTGATTTCTCTGTGTTAAATATGACTTCATGAGATCTAATGCATGCTAAATACTTAATAATTAAACTTCGTTATTCATTTAGTACATCATCATAGGCGAAAGACTGGACGTCTGCTGCACAGCTGGACAAAAGCCCCAAGGATCTCCACAATTGCCGTTTTTCGCCGCCCTAATCTAGTCCTAATAGAAATAATAATTGTTTGTGCACACTCCGTATATTTTCCTTAACCCTTGTCTCACGTGGTTCGAGAGAATATCCATGCTGGTGATCCTGCTCAACTGTGTAACGCTAGGAATGTACCAGCCCTGCGTCGACGACCAGTGCGTTACCAACAGATGCAAGATATTACAGGTATTTGTCATGTATTACTTTACTAGCTTTTGCCTTCGACTTCGCATAGAGCTCATTATCGCCTTAGAGAAATAATTACATTAATGTAGCCGCCGGCTTAGTTATTTTTTTCTTTTACAAAATTCCACTCCAATTTTCTGCCCCAGAAACAAAGATTTTCAGGATAATAACTGTCCTGTCCCAGGGTGTTAAGGCCTCTGTACCCAGATATGCGATTCACTTGGGAGTTAAATACATTGCGTTGCGGGTTACCGTGGTAGAATGAGTGGAATCGATCTGTCAAACCACGCAATGTAGTGAAACTCTCATATGACTCTCGTACATGTGTTGCCAAATTTCATAAAAATCGGTTGAGCGGTTTAAGCGTGAAAAGTTAATAGATAGATTTAGTTACTTTCGTATTAATCGTGATGTCCGTGAAACCGTCTGTAATCGTGATGTCTGTTAAAATCTGATTTTATGGAAAATTTAAGTTTAAATGGGATGTCAGCTGCCGTCGCCATATTTAACGTTGAATAGTCTGTAGGTAATGGTAAGTTGGTGAAACTTACCCTTAGTACGGATTGGTCGTAACTTGCCATATCGTTGGACTAGGAATGCTGCATGCAAGACACGGCTTTTTCTGTGCCGGCTAATAATCCTAAAAATGTGCAACGTTCCAATTTACACTTTACTTACTATTGCAATATATTTAGTAAATAAAACCGCTCAATCACACATGTATATTGTACACTAGATTAATTTATTCATTTGATCTATTCTTCATGCAGCCACTGCCTACTCCTTATTTCGATACCTAATATACTTAGAGTAAATCTATACTATATACAATATTATAAAGCTGAAGAGTTTGTTTGTTTGTTTGAACGCGCTAATCTCAGGAACTACTGGTTCGAATTGAAAAAATATTTTTGTGTTGGATAGTCCATTTATCGAGGAAGGCTTTAGGCTATATAACATCACGCTGCGGCCAATAGGAACGAAGACGCGGACGAAGTCGCGGGCAACAGCTAGTCGTGGATATTTTTACTTTCCTGCCTATTATGAACTGAAATAATGTATTTAGTAATCTTTATGTGCCGTGCTTAAGAACTCGATTATTTAGGAGTAATTCTTTAGTTAAAATACTTCGAGATCCTATAAACCAGGCGCTCAAATAATAATAATCCATAAATTGAAGGGAAAATCAAAAACACGTACCTGTATCATATAAATTTTGTGTAAGTTGGTAGTTAAATAACAATTCATGTAGATGAGCGCAAGTATTGAATTAAGCGAGTCATTAGGCTTATTGTACGCTCTATTAAAGTGAATTATGACAATTGTGAGCTGACATTATTAATGAATATATTATATTGATTATTAATGACCACATTTAATCAGCCCGAGCAATTACGGAAGTTACAACCTAAATAAAGACAAATAAAACCTTTATAGTTTCTGTGATGGAGTATTCGTTGTCGCCATGCAACTGGCCGGCAAGAAAATTAAAACGAACTCACTCAATTCAGCAAAGACATTCATTTGTTTAAATAAAAACACATCTCTCTCCAACTGCGCACGAATGAAACAATTGAAACATTCCTTTTTGTTGCTGTTTGAATGTTTTTATCACTTCAAAATGTTTTTCAGGTTTTCGACGATATTATCTTTGCGTTTTTCACGTTGGAAATGATGATCAAAATGGTTGCAATGGGAGTGTACGGGCACGGAACTTACCTCGCGGACTCCTGGAATCGCCTGGATTTTTTCATCGTTATGGCCGGGTAAGTGGATCGCATTTTCTTGTATCTCTGGGCATTTCTGAAATTAAAATACGTAGAATTTTATGAAAAGCGCCATTATGTTTCAATTATGGGAAATATTAAATGATTTTACGAAGGCTTTTGAAACAAATTGCTATAAAAGTGACTTGCTATAGGCGTTTACCCTACTTTTTGTCGATGTATGTATGTATTCTTTTCTTTTTACTTTTTGTACATGCATATTAAATTCTCAAGCAACCAAGTCTTCGAAACACTTCTAATTTTTAAAAGTCATATATCGTATTTGATATGTTGGAACTCATTGCAAACAAAAGTGTGTGGCGCTAACACTGCATGTTCTCAATAAGAGTATTAGAAACACGGCTCTATTCAAGACGTGGTAACAACTATTAGAAAGTGTATGTTAAGATATTTATGAGCCCTTTGAAGAGTACATAATTTTTTTTGGCGACTAAAGGGAGTTATATGCGGAATAACATTTCTTTTCTCTTACAAACTAGTGGTCAACATGTCGCGCGTGTAAGGACTAATGTATTAAATACAGGGTGTTTTTATTGAATTCCGTTAATTGCGAGGGTACATTCCTGGGATGAAATAAAGTAATCTTCTCTGAGACACTAGCATTCGTACCATTTCGAGGATATTCAAAAAACATTTTCGTTAATTAACACCTCTAGTATAGTGTAAAACATCCTTAACAAATAAACAATGTAGACGTGTGTCACATGCGGTGTCATTCAAATTCCGAATATTGTCATACTTGAAATTAACTTTTGCTTAACTCCACGTTAACTCTTAAGGCCGTTTTGCATTCACCCTTGATGATATAATTAGTTATTTTGTATGAAAATTTTGTATGTAATTTTGAAAACAAAATATGCTATGTCATGTCTATGGCTATGCACGGCTATATGCTTGAAGGAACGGAAAACAATAAAAACACTCTGTGTAGCAATCGTCTCAGTTTGTCAATGTAATTAAAAGACGATTTCTAATTACATCAGCAATGTATTAGCACCTTAATGCCGCCGCCAAAGGTACAAATGAAATTATGATATTTTAGGCTGGAATTGATTGAATGTAGGTAGTAAGAACTTAATCTAAGGTTACACGTCATAGTACTATAGACTAATTTTAGAACAAACCCTGTTCTGGTATTGTCAAATCCAGCCAAAGTTATTATTTTATATAAAAATGTGTTTCAGCCATTACAATAGTATTAAAGTAATGGGTCACTCACGTCATTAAGGCCGACAATCGCTCGACATGTTTCAAACCGGTACGCAATTCTTAATTATGAGCGCTCGCACTGGCGGAACTTTTTTTGTTGGCGGCAAACAAGCTTACGGCCTGCCTGACGGTAAGCGGTCACCGCAGCCTATAAACGTCTGTAACTCCAGGGGTGCCAGATAATAATAATAAAATAATATAATAATAAATATTGGGGTCAATCATACACAAATTGGCCTAGTCCCAAACTAAGCAAAGCTTGTACTATGGGTACTAAACGACGATATACATACTTATATAGATAAATACATGCTTAAATACATAGAAAACATCCAAGACCCCGGAACAAATATCCGTGCTAAATTCACAAATAATGCCCTGGCCGGGATTTGAACCCGGGATCTCTAGCTGCGGAGGCAGCGTCACTACCAACCAGTCAGATGGACGTCGACTACCCTTTAAAAATGTAAAAACTCCTCTCTTGTAGAACCCCATATATACAGTAATCCGTCGGTAAAACCTCGGCAGGGAGCTCATTTCACAATTGGAGTGGTTGTAAACGGTTTTACTTAACATGTCGAGCGATATTTGATCTTGAAGACGTGAGTGACCCGTTACATTATATTTTTTTTAAAGTAATTGTTCAGGGGCAATTTTTGAGTTACAAACGCTCGAAATCAAAGAGCAGTAGAAAATAGTCGCACGCAAAAATTAGTCACGATTATTTTCAAATGAACCCAAAAGAGATATTTTTGAGAGTCCTAAATCGAAAACTAGTGATTGGCTATCGATATTTTGCATTTCATAACCGGTTATTGAAATTCGTATTAAAAGTAGGTACGAAATAGAGATGAAACAATATTAATCATTGAATTCGGGGTAATAATAATATCTAAGTGCATTTTCAGTGTATATGATAAACGTAATAACGAGATGACCAGTCTCTTCTCTCCGATTCTTTACAACTGACACGGTTGGCTGCCGAACAAGATAAACAATGCGTGTTCGAATTCTTAATTTAATAATAATATTAATATTTTTCAATAAAGATGATTACTACACAAGCAAATCATAACAATATTTTAGTGACTAATTTGTGCGTGCCATTTTGTGCATAAAAACAACTGGCAGAACGAAAATTAATATTGGGTCTGGATTTGAGGCCATGTTATTTATGATATCATGATTGAATTAATTTTCGTAATCTAAGTGTTTTGTCCAGCTTAAATCAATATTATTAATATAATATAAATTTTAGTTGAAGGAAATAGATTCAGGGTGAACTACTTAGTATACTGTAAATACTAAATTTCTACTGATAGAATTGAATATGAGTGGTCAATACCACTGGATGTAAAATTTTCTATCCCCCGAATTTCAAAAGTAACTTTTCATTTCTTTACACAGTTTTCGAGTGAAAGAGTCGGGAGTTCGAAACTCAGAAATTGCCGCCCCCCCCCCCCCCCCCTCCAATACTAAATGTATTTTTTACCGCAGGGTACTGGAATACGCGCTACACGTGGAAAACATCAATTTATCGGCAATAAGGACTATAAGAGTACTCCGGCCGTTGCGGGCGATCAACCGGATACCAAGTAAGACATTATTTATCATTATAGGTACTTTATTAGTCATTGGATTATGATATTTCCTGGTATAGCAAATTGGCGTTTTTGTATTGCACTCCGTTATTTTTCTTCCTGTACAATGATTTTTGAACAAACGAGCGAATTTCTCAGAGTCTACTATAACAATCCGGTATTTGTAAGTATAAATAAATAAATATTTGTGGACAATCTTACACAATCGACCTAGTCCCAATAGTTAATAGTGTGTATTTCGTAAACATAGGTATATCAAATAGAGGTGTATAGTAAAAAAAACGTTCCACTATGTTTTGCCTTTCGGCATACAAAAACATTCTACATACTCACATAATATAAGCGTACAATTTAATAAAAACATCATATATATTTAAGTTTACATTCTATAATAATTTAAATTAATTATTATAACTATTTCAATTATTATGTGTCAATCACAATTTAATTAAAAATACAGTATTCCTAAATATTATAACCAAACTTAGCAAAGCTAGTATTATTGGTACTAAACGACGATATACATACGTACTTATTTAGATAAATAAATTTATAGAAAACATCCAAGACTCAGGAGCAACTTTTGAGACTCGAGCCTGGTACCACCAGCTTCATAGGTAGATCACAAGCGATTCAAACTTTATTAACAAGGTTATGGTGGTCGTGATTATCAAGGAGTGAAATTCTCATAACAAAAATCAAACGTCAAGCGGGATTGAATGTTATGTTATATCGACTATCGATAAATCATTATGGCGTATCATCGTTTCAACCTATTTTAAGAAATAAACGAAAAAATGTAATTAGAAGGTATACGTTTCGATTTAGTTGTTCTGAGCATGGTTACAATCGAGACCCTAGTTCGCACTCGTACTAATCACGGCGAAAAATGTAAATAGTGTACCTAATTAAGACCCTATGAATTGTGCAGTAGCGTACTAATTACAATATCTTCTTCTCGTAATTAGTACGAGTATTCTGAACAATATTACTTTTGTCATTTCCAAATTCACTTTTTCAATTAAATCAAATTATTATTTGGTCTTATTTATTTTGCTTACGAATAAAGTAAGTCCAACTTGGTTGTATGTTACGTCTAAAAAACTGTTGTGCTACGTGAGAATCACTTGTCGATAGTCTATAAACTACAATGATCAATCCCTCTTGACGTTCGATTTTGGCTATAGCAATTCCGCTCCTTGGTCATTATGTACAGTCCGCTGCAGAGAAACGTGACCCCTCCTGCGTAGAAGTTTGTATGCACTTGTATGCAGGAAGCGTTAGATTTCTCTGCAACTGACTTGTACATATATGAGTATAAGTGATTGTTTAAATATGGCTCGAATATCGTTGATCTATAAACGTAGTAAAATTTGGTAGGTTTGAGACATAAATATTTTTTAAGTTCAGATATGAGCCGAATCCGTCAAAGGATACCCTAGCTATAGGCGTTTGGAAGAGGGGATGAAAATATATTTATTTAGAACGAACATCGCAAGTTCAGAGTTAGGGTTGAACCAGTTCTTAACATTGAATTATATATAAGGTTCACGGGCTTGGACGAAACGAAACAAATAATAAAATAGATCAGAATAAGTTAACGTTTAAGTAGGTATTTTTATAACAGAATGAGTGTTCGCATTCAGCGACTACCAATGTATTTCACGAGCGAACTTGGTCCGCCATATTCGGCTATAACATGCCCTATAATACGCTTGGATATAATATAAAGGGAATTTTTGTCAGATTTTATTTAACTAGCACTGTTCCTATGCAACTAGTCCTTCAAAAGTTGCAAGCTATTTGTTAGCCACTTGTTGGTATCCGATTGAGCTCAATCTTGACATATTTATTGCAAATAAGTAAGTAAAAACTTAAAATACAGTTATACATAGTAAATTTGAAAAAAAAAACTTAAGAATTAGTCTCAAAATCTGCCCCGTGTCATTCCTGACCCAAAGGTGCCCATCACGCTTGTCGTGTTCCCGCGTTGGATCGCAATGGACAGCCTTTGCACCAGGAATGAGCCGGATCGAGGGTCATGACCCCTTTCGTGCAGACGCTGCCCAATCTCCCTAAGGAAAATTTTGGCCTCTGAGCCCCAACAGCCAGTTGTCTCAACCGCCAGAGGGACAAACAAGTAATTTGTGAGGACGGCGTATTTGTCTCGCTTTTTCAAAGCCGCCGCTTCTGCAGCCGCTCCCGCAACCCTCATTGTGCGATCAAGGTGGGAGGCCGCAAAAGTGCTGACACACTTGGCGTCCCAGAGTAGGCATTTCCCATTCTTCCATGGTACCATCGGGCCTCTTGCCGTCCGATCTACTGAGGCCCGATGGTTCCAGTACGCAAGGAACATTGGTAGAAGTTAATGCCCTTCGAACTATGTCGTTAAGCGCGTGGTGACGTGGGAATCTTCCTGCGCATCGACAACAACTCAACGCGTGATGACCGTTACTCTCTACCATAGTGCCGCAGATGCATACATGAGGTTCACATACATCACAGCCCAGGCGGAGAGCCATGGCCACCCGCAATGAGTCGTTGTCGAGGAGAGTTCCCAAATGCGGGGACGGGAGAGCGTGTAGCCACGCTCCAGATTCTGGCCTTGATACTGAAATGAGTCTTGCTCTATCAACACCTGCTGCTTTCTTCACAAGGCTGCCTAATATTCGCTTTGTCCCTATGTCATCCCAAAACCTTTGTCGGTCCAGTTTCTCGGGCATGGACGCACCCGGGTTGAGAGACATCCAAACTGTCAAAGCATCGGCAGCGTAAGGTATGGTTGCCTTGTCACCGTCTAAAGAGAGAATTTTAGTGAAAAGGTCTACGACCCCAGCCGCCTATGCTAAGAAAGCTGGCAGACTCACATCCTGTGCGCGCCGGACGCCCAATCCACCATTCCGTATGGGTAGAGATGCCAAACCCCATTGTACAGAATTGAGAGAAATATTCAGCAAACATTCAACTGATTCCTTTAACATACAGTCAAAGGAGTCAGTATCCAGAGGGTGTAGCCATGTCGGAACAGTACGTAGAAAGTAAGTTAAATTGGGAACAGCAAAACAGACCCGCAGTAAAGTTAGAGCTACGTGCGCTGAAAGCTGCTTCAATCTTTCTCTAGCAGACTGGAGGAGCTGTTTTCGGACCTCGAAGGCATCAGGGACGGCTTCAGGAAAAATGGGAGAACCCAAGACTAAAAGTTTGTGTGGATATTTATTTAAGTCCAGGAAGTAAGGCATTAAATGAAAGAAAGCAAGAAGATGAATTGGCACTGCAGGGAAAAAACTCGCATTTGCTTGAATTGATCTCTAAACCCAACTCCTGAAAGCGCGGCAAGAGTGCTAGTAAATCTTGCTTCACTTCCCCTGGCATACCCCCAAAGGTACCATCATCTAGGTACCAAATGTTCAACGGGGATGTAAGCTGAGAGATTACTTTTTGTATGGCCAGATTGAAAACTAGTGGACCAAGCGGATCCCCTTGCTGTGCGCCTACTTGGGAAAGAATAAGGGATCCATCATAAAAGAGGTTAGAAGGCGAAGAATAGACAGCAGTTAAATGCGTTTTTAATTTCGAGTTTAATTATGACACATTCGGCATTATTGGGATCTCCTGAAAAAGCTCGCGTTGCATGAATAGCGGCTTCGCAACCCAATCTTGTGCCAAACCCTAGTTGGTATGGATGCAGGTAAGCAGCCATTTCATCCCTCACAGCATGGCACCCAAGTTTAGCTGTCAAACGACGGAATGTGCTGCCGACAGCAATGGGTCTTATACCACCATCCTTTTTCGACAATGCGCACAATGACGCTCCGTAGATATACGGACAAACCAGCGGATTTAACTGGCCACTTAGCAAGAAGTTAATAGTTTTGTTAGACACTCCAGCAACCGACGCCCGTTATCACCCGCCGAGTCCGAAGTAAGCAAGCTCCTTGAGATGTGCTGGACGGATGCCGTCCAAGCCAGATGCAGAACCGCTGTTGAAGGAGCTAAGAGCTAGTGCTACGTCTTCTAGCTTAGCAGTATACGCGGAAATAGATGTATCCGGATCTGGTGGGAACATAAGCGGCCGAGATGGGAATGGGTGTTTCGATTGTAAGATTGCAAGAGATTTTGGATTAGACGGTGCCACTCCATCATCTGACATTAGTAATCGAACTGCGCCCCTGAGATCACCCTCAACCACTCTGTGCTCAATTGCCTTCAGAGCTGAGAGTGACCTCATGGTCACTGCCTCGAAAAATAGAGAGTGCGAATGGATATTTCGCTTAACTTTGGTAGTGAGGTTACCCGTGTCATAGATTTCAGGCGCTTTCAATGAAGAATAGGCAAACGAAAACAAAGCAAACCAATCTGCTGTATCATTAGTGCCTATACATTTCTCAATAAGGTTGCTCAACCTACCCGCTGCCAAATTCCGTGCCCCTTTAGGGATGTGGCGCAACACCCGCACAGATTGTTTAAGGCTAGCCAGGTCTTCCAATCCTAGACTGCGATGGGTATCCGGTTGTATTTGGTGTGGCGGTGTCGGTTGTGTTGGTTGAGACGAAGCGGCGTGGGGCACACTTTTGTGAATACGTCCGAAATGCACTTTAAGACCATGGGCAGTGAAAGTACGTGATAAATTTGGGCAGTGGGGACACGGTATCTGTGAAGAGGTCTGCATTTGAGTTAGAATAGTACATTACTACAGAGGCCGGGAAGAAAGGGGTTGCCGGCCGAAGACACATATACGGCCGAGCGAAGCGAGGCCGGATAGGTCTAAGGCGGGCAACCCTAAATTTCCCGCCGAGGTATGTATAGTGCTTTTCTCAAACATGCAATGAAATAAACAACAAAAAAAAAACAAAATTTTATTTTTAATACGCATAGTGGCAGAATGTCATAATGCCTGTGCCACAAATTTATGTGGAATGGAATTAAAAAAGAGGACTTTGCCGGCCTAGGCCTGCAAGTATTGTATGAAATTCCATTAACGACCTCTTGTCCTAGCCGCACCTGAAACGTCATACTTCGCAGCCTATTATAAGGAACATAACATCAATATTTCATTGCATGTTTGAGAAAAATATATATATTACGATTCAAAATTAACTTTATAAAAAGTAAGTAAAATTAAAAAAAAAAAAAAACTTTGACGACGCAATGTAGCACCGCTAAACTGATCTGATGATGGTGACAGAAGAATACAAAACTTTTAAACTATACAAGAAAAAGCCGTTGATTTTGTGGTCATTAGAACTCTCTCAGCGAGTAGAAAATAAAAGCTCTCCGAACCAACATTTTTTTACGGAAATTTATTTAAATCTAAATAATAGTGATTTTGTAACATCTCGTCGAAATCACTCATCATTTTTGATGTTATAGAACATTAATATAAAATGAGAGAACGCCTCTCTTTTCAAAGGACCGAACTGGTTAGCTTTGAAGTCAAAAATTTTAATAAAGAGAGCTATTTTATCAGCGAAGACAATACCTCGAACATAATTTTGATTTTAATATTAGCTAAGAAATAAGTTATTCTCAAGGGTTCACAGAACAAAGCAAAAATTCGGTCTTCAAAAGATTAATACAGTACAAAGATTGCTTTAAAGAATTTAATTGAACAACAGATTTCTCGAAAGTTACTGTTGGAAACAAAAGCTCCGTAGCAAACTTCAATTACTCACTAAAAGCTTTCTTAAGCTTAATAAGGAGCACTTAATATAAGAACCCTGTTTTAAGGTCTTTACACACCCATCGTCCGTTAATGTGGAGTTTAGGAAGAAATGGATATTTTTTCTCAAGGGAAGTAGATTAAGGATTGCTTGTTTCTAATGGAGACCTGGGGCCCTATTCTAGTTTCTAAATTTGACAGGTGCTTAGCTTGTCATAAAGATATCCGTTCCCTTATGACTGTCTTTCCGATTTTGAAAGACAGAGGTTTTAAAGTGGGTGTACTATCTCATTAAACAAGGAAATTAATTTATCCTATTTAATTTATGAGAGTCACCATCTACACGGTTAATTTACACATGTGCCATATCTAGAAAGAGCGAGAGCATCGCTAGTGATGGGTTTTTTTTTCCGAATAGGCCTGAAATACATACACCACAGTGGAGACATGTATTTTTAGGATTAAGCCTATTTTTAAATGGACACTTTCATCATCATCATTATCGTTCAGTTTGTAAAAAGTTACCATAAGTTATCAACTCGTATGCAAGTTCAAAACATAAATACTTACTTTTCTACACGATTGGCCAGTCTAATACATGTGGTGGTAATACATGTGGTGGTAATACATGTGGTGGTGGGGTGTGGTTAGGTGTATAAAATAATTTATTCTAATAACTTAGTAATGCACAAAATATTATTTAAAAAAATTACTGGTCCGTTCAAAGTTAGAGTTCTTTTCAAAGGAACTCAAGTTGTTTTTATAAAAGAGAAAATGTCCTCTAATGAAAACAGAATTAATATCAAAAGAAAAATCTGACGTTCCTCGTAGCTGTGTTACTGACATTATCTCGATTGCCCTAAATTTTCCTTTACGACATCATTAGACGGCAAATATTTTGCACTGATGGTATATCTACTGATGTCATTAAGATAGGAGATAGGTACAATAAATATTTTGCCATAACAGGACCTTCTTCTAATTACAACATTTACGAAGGAAAATACGTTTCATGTTTCGACAACTCCTCTTTTGAAAAAGCCCTCTACCAATACTTACCCTGCAGACGTATTTATAAGAGATAAAATTCACTGAAGTTTTTATCCGGATACTTTATTAATGAAATACTTCAACGTCATTAACAGTGTAAAGCTATACGATCCATTCATATTTTTGAATACGATAAACATATTTCTAAAAACGAATATACCAAGCGCAACACAATAGTCATTTGACTCTTTTATATGCACTCCTAATTCAAACTTTAATAACAAGAGTTAAAATCGACTTTACCTCGGGCTTCTTAAAAGAGAAGTGAGCTTGTGGAAGATACGACGTGGCGGAAGTAACCCTGAACAGGCGTCGAGAGCGTGGGTGCGATGCGATCGATCGCGCAACAAGTAGCCTGCAGCCCGGCCGTAGCTCAGCAAGGCTCGTGTTTGTTGCAGTCCCATATACATTTTCATCTTTAACTCAATACGATAAGGTAGAAATTTGTGTACATATTTGTGAATTCAATGTACAGCGTAAATGTTACACAAATCATGTTTTTAACCGATATGAACGATTCTACCTAACTTTAGCTTACTGCACAGGGTTTTTGATTTACAATTAGGTCAATTTAGCTGAAATGAATGCATTCTCTAAATCCAGATGCTGCGCTAATTGTGTTCCCTGTTACAGTTATTTACTAGTGAGGCTTTGTAGTTTGCAATTTAACGTCTTTTTGTTATATATAGGTTAGTAGGTAGGTATGTATAATGTATATATTACATAAGATGCCAAATGCGCTAATGAAGGGTAACGAATTTTTACATATATTTATGTACATCTAATTTATTTAGGTAAACGTTGCAGTAAACTGTGTCAATCAACTTTTCCTTGGTGCTCGTTACCATGATTACGTCTCCTGGATCACTCTTTAATCCGAGATTTTATAGGGTTTAAATCTACCAAACATGAGTTTTAGCGATGATTATAAACCCATTCTGACGTGGGTCATCTCATGAGAATGCTAGAAGTCCATGTTATAACATTTTTTCCAAGAAACTCGTTTACTGTTGTCTCCTGGCGGGACAGAATAACAACAAGGAAAAATTGATTGACCCGTATTAGGCACGATTGGCATTAATGCCTTTTATTATTGGTTAGAAAATTGTGTCAAATTATTATTATGATGTCTCCGTTGGCATTAATGCCTATTATTTTTGTTAGAAAAATATGTCAAATAAATGATTATTATTATGTCTCCGTTTTAAATTCACGGGGTGAAACCAAGTCATTTGGCGTGCGTGGGGATAAAAAACCAACACGTAGAGGCCTTTTGCAGAAGAAGTGATGTACATTATTAGTACTAATTCACTTCATTTTATTTTTGAACTTAAGTTAGGTTAATTAAACTAAATTAATGAAAGATAAATGTAAAAATACACATACAAAATATAAAATCATTATAAATAAAAAACCTAACCCAGAGTGCCGCCGGCAAAGAGGCGCGCCTGAAGCCTTATTATTTTTATTCTTTTAATATAAATTTAATGCCTAACACATCTGATTGCTCACCTTCATTATCATGAATTAAGATAATAGTAATTGATAGAATTGGCGTTCCTTTGCGGAATTCAATGATAAAGTAGAACAATATTCCTAACAAGACTTGGCACTATTATCAAGTATTCGGCCAGTGTAAAGCAACACTATTCTAATACTAGATGGAAACGTTAATTTGTGCTACGAGCAAGAATATGTGTTCCCAAGTCATGGATGTTTTCTATGCATATAAGTATTTATCTATCTGCATAAGTGCGTCGCCCATAGCTTTGCTTAGCTTGGGACTAAATCGACATGCATAAGATTGCCCACAAATATTGATAACTTAAATAACATTACTAAAAGGCTGAGCATACGAGTACAGTCAGCATCAAAAGTAGCTACGCATTTGAAAAGTCCAAAAGTCTTTATTACAAGGGAATAAGATCTTTTGACCATTTCATATGCTTAGCTATTTTTGATGCTGACTGTACGTGTATGAACAAGAAACAACTCAAAATTATTGTGTTCACCTGTACTACATAATCTGAACGCTTAGAAAGTTCTTCAAATATTGCCCGTACAAGCTATTGTCTGTAACTTTGTCCGCGTAGAACTCGTTATCGTCATAGAGAAATTAGCTACAGATGTAGTGAATAATGCTTACCCACCGTCTAAACTCACAACACAACCAGACCCGAGGAAGTGTCAATCAATTACCGTATCATTTAACATCTGTCATGTCATATGTCAAAATGACACCTGACGTTTGACGACCTGTTTAGCCTAGTTGGTAGTGACTCTGCCTCCGAAGCTGGGCGGGTTCGAATCCCGGCCAGGGCATTTATTTGTGCATTTTTCACGGATATTTGTTCTTGGGTCTTGGATGTTTTCTATGTATTTAAGTATGTATTTATCTATATAAGTATGTATATCGTCGTCTAGTACCCATAGTACAAGCTTTGCTTAGTTTGGGACTAGGTCGATTTGTGTAAGATTTTCCCCATGTCCCAATATGGTCTAGTTTCCCCCTCGGGTTGGAAGGTCAGATGGCAGTCGTTTCCGTAAAAAGTAGTGCCTACGCCAATTCTTGGGATTAGGTAGCGGACCCCAGGCATCCTTCAGGATGCAACTGTACTGGGAATAACGCTAGGAGGATGGTGATGTCCCCCAATATATATATATATATATATATATAAGTATATAATACTACAAGTTTTAATCCTGGAATTAGACATTGATTAACAAAGTTCCACATTAATAGACATGAACTTGTCAATACAATAGATAGCCGGGTTTAAGGCGCGGGTATATATAGCTCTTCCATGCTAACTGCCACCCCCTTTTACTCCTCTTGAGGGATGAGTTCCGGGATGAAACTATCGTATATCCTTCCCGAGGTCTAAAACTGACTCTTCTTCTTTGTCCTAGCATTTTCCCATTTACTTGGGGTCTGCTGTCTCAATACGGCGTCTCCAGGCGGCTCTGTCCTGGGTCGTCTGGGGTGTTAGATTGGCATCCTTAAGGCCTTTATTGATCACTGATTGTCATGTGAGCTTAGGTCTGCCGCGCCCTCTAGATCAGGAACTCATCTCCAGCACTTGTCGGGTCATTTGGTCTGGCGGTTTTCTCACCGAGGTCTAAAACTGTCTTTATACAATTTTTATCTAAATCCGTTGATCGGTTTAAGCGTGAAAACACAGACAGACATCGTTACTTTTGCATTTATAATATATTAGTATGGATTTGCATACATTTGTAACTCGCCCTCGAGCCAAGGTAAATAACGAATGAATTACAATACAAATATTCGTCACACACTAGAGAGATGGTATCGATCGTGCAACAAGTAGTCTGCGCCTAGCAAACACCTCACGGCTAATAAAGACCGAGTGTTTGTTCGCTTTGCAAGAGAGAGCTCCAAAGAGTTCCAAGGTAGCTAACTAGACTACTTGAACATTTTGATTACTCAGGGAGGGTTACACCAAACCATCTGGTGGATAAGGTGCTATGTTTAATTCTAATTGAAGGGAAAAATTTACAAGTTTCTTTCATACGACAACAGCTGCCGGCGACGTGTTTAACGTCGAAGGGTTTTTGTAGAGAATTATAATATTTTCGACACACGCTTTGTATTCTATTTTTTAAAAATATTTAATTCATCGTTTCTGATACTGCATATTCAACAGCTTTCCAAACAGCTCTCAAGACATAGTATGCATGCGCTTACTCTATAAAGTCGTATGTGATTGTTTTGTGGAGAAGTGATGGTGATATTAGCAAGATTTTACTCTCCATAAATAATTTAAATCAATCCTGTAAATTAGATTTTGTGAAATATCAGATACTCACCCTTACTTCCATTTACATATCAAGGTCTACATACACTTAACTATTGTCAAGAGAGAGAGAAAAATTCCTTACAGACTGACTCGTTTATTTGCTCCTGGGTGTAGTATCCAAAGAAATGATCGCAATCTTAAAAATGGTTCAATAAAATGGAAATCTTTTAAACAAAGAACATACATACATACATACATACATATAATCACGCCTGTTTCCCATAGGGGTAGGCAGAGATCACGGATTTCCACTTGCTACGATCCTGACATACAACTTTCGCTTCATGAACTTTCATAACATTCTTCATGCATGCGCGCCGATTTAGGGTACTCCTGACCTGGCCTTTCTGCAGAATGTCTCCGATTTGGTCGGAGTACGTTCGCCGAGGTCTTCCCCTTCCAACTTTTCCATCCACTCTTCCTTCATACACTCGTTTTGTCAATCTTCTTTCATCCATCCTCTCTACATGTCCAAACCATCTTAGCATACCTTTCTCAATTTTCGTCACTATATCTTCATTCACTCCACACCTCCGTCTTATAACGGTGTTTCTCACTCTATCTCTCAAAGTAACGCTACACATACTTCTCAGCGCTCTCATTTCCACTGCATTCACTCGACTCTGATGTTTCTTCTGCCACACCCAACTTTCACTACCATACATTAGTGTCGGCACCAACACTCCTCTATGCACGGCCAGCCGCGCCTTTTCTGACACTTTCTGGCTACTCATAAAGGCGTGAAGTGCCCCATTCACTCGATTCCCAGCTATCACTCTCCTTTCAATATCTCCTTCATGCTTACCGTCTCTCGTGAACAAAGTCCCCAAATACACAAACCCATCCACTTGCTCCAACCTCTCTCCATCTACAGCAATTTCACAAACTGTCATACACTCATCTCTTTCAAATACCATCACTTTCGTCTTGCTTACATTCATTTTCATTCCTTTTCTCGCAAATAATCTGTGCATGCTAGTTACCATCTTCTGTAGCTTCTCAGCCGATGACGCTAATAAAACCTGGTCATCGGCGTAGAGTAGACATTGCATAAGCAACCCATTCATTTCCAACCCACATTCATCGTCTTTCAAATCTTGCAAACAACTGTCCAGAAATAGATTAAACAGCCACGGTGACGCTACACATCCCTGTCTAACACCCTTTTCGATGCTAAACCATTCAGTGTAGGACCCGTTTACTCTCACGCAAGCAGAGGAATCCTCGTAGAGAGATTTCAGAGCTTGAATGAGATGGTCGCTCACTCCATATCCGGACAGTACCGACCAAAGTTCATTCCTCACCACTCTGTCATAGGCCTTCTCCAAATCCACGAACGCGCAATAGACCTTTTGACCTTGGGCCAAATATTTTTCGGCTATGCATCGTAAAGAGAAGACCTGATTCGTACATCCCATACCTTTCCTAAATCCCGCTTGTACATCCCATATTTTCTCATCGGTTTCTTGCATTACCCTTTCAATCAACACTTTCGCATTAAACAAAGAAAGTTGCTTTTTTAGTCGTTTAAATTAGTACGATTATCCGAATCGCTTGTTTCAATTTTTCTTTTTGTATGCAGACTTTACAAGCCGTAACAAAGTATAGTTAGCCATGGGCATAAAACCAGTGTACTACTCGTAGCATAAAATCTATTATTTAGCTTGCATACAGAAGGTTTTCTTTCTAATAAAATCGATGTCAGACAGCTGGCACTATCAAATCAAGCAATCTTGCTCTACGGCGTAGCGCATGCTCTTTTAATAGATGAACGAGCCAATAAAATGGATACAATTTGTTTCCCCTTTTCTTATAAACTGACCCGTTTGCTCCTGAGTGTAGGTAGTGTAATCGCGTTTTATATGACATAGAAAGTGACATCGTCAGCCACGTGTATGTGCTAACTACAGAACTGTCACTGTCCGGCCGTGTCAGCCGTTCGGTTGAATTTACACCTTGGAGGTGTGCGAGTGCATTATCTCGATTGTTCGTATCGTTTACAATTTGGTGGTGTGACCAGGATTAACGTTCACATTTATCTAGTACGCGCTAAATTTTGTCACAATGTGCGCTCAATGTATTTTAGTGCTGAATCTGTATGAATTCCAAGCGACTGCTTTATTGATAAGTACACATGCATTTACAGTGATAACAGTTTGAGCACGTCGCTCTGGCTGTATTAGCTCAAGTACCATTGTGCTTAAGGCAGACTTGGCATCTTACATGTTTGAAATAGTATTACAGTTGCACAACAAAAGATAAGGTAAATTATTATATAACAAAACTATTAGGTACATAGCAATAAGTACACACCGAATAGTATTATTATACACGATGACATAGGACACGTGATCACAGAGGCGATTACGTAACGTTTTCGAGTTCGTACGGTAGATGGAAATGTTATTTTCCATATCAAATTACGGCGCCTTCCAGATTTGTCGATGCGGAGGCGGTACGATATGAGAAAACTGTTAGCTGTCAGTGTCAACCGATACGAATGCAGTACTGCCCTACTTCTGTGCGCATGATATTACTAATGCGCAAACGCAATACTGTCAATATTTCGTAAAGTGAGGAAATTCACATCAGTAAACCAACTTCAACGAACAAAATACCTGACCTTACTTGACGACCTGTTTAGCCTAGTTGGTAGTGACACTGCCTCCGAAGCTAGAGGTCCCGGGTTCGAATCCCGGCCAGGACATTATTTGTGCATTTTAGCACCGATATTTGTTCTTGGGTCTTGGATATTTTCTATGTATTTAAGTATATATTAATCTATATAAGTATGTATATCGTCGTCTAGTACCCATAGTACAAGCTTTGCTTAGTTTGGGACTAGGTTGATTTGTGTTAGATTGTCCCCCAATATTTATTTTATTTTAATTTATTTTTTACCTATCACATATCGCTACCGCCCCGCCAAGTCAGGAAGTCGCCTAAAAATGAGATCTACTTAACGTAAAAGTATGACATTTTGTCATCCCTATGTATGATTTGATACAGCGTGAGTCAAAAGTGATAAATGCATTTATATTTAACTAAAATTTTGAAAATATATACGAAAAGGCGATCAGTTAATAGTGGGAACAAGTGGTTTGGTTGAAAAACAAATCGAATAAATTTCACACAAAAGTAAAACAAATTGGTAAAAATGACTGGTGTTGATATCAGAAATACGAAAACATTAAAACATCATTTTGAGCGCTGCTGAATAATTCACCGACCGTAATTATTAAGTGGCACCCGTAAATAGCCTTCGTGCCGCAAATTGCTTTGGAAGGGCCGATGTCCTAGTAAACTTTACTCAAAGAACTGAATACCTACATAACAATACTATGTGACTTTTCACAGTAGGTATCGTTGCGCAATGAAAAGTTTCTTCACTTTTTGACCTTAATGGCATTAAAATTAAGTTGATAAGCGACGAACCTTTTTATTTCGCGACTTTATAAGTTCATATGTTAAACTACTGCTATATTTTTGCATCATTCTTTAGCCGCATTAAGTTCCATGTAACTTATTATAAACATTCACATAATTTTATTGTTTGTTTTTATTCATAGTAAATTATGTTTATAAAATAACAACATAAAGTAGATACGAGTAAAGACAATAAAACTACCCATAAAATTAAAATTAAATAATTTTAATTTGTCCCAAATCGCCATCAGTGAGTAAGGTGACCAGAATGCTGGTAACATTGCCACGCTGAATGGAGTTTCTCAGTAAAAAATATTGAATACTTTTTGAAATTAATGCTTTCGGTTTTTTTTTTCTTTACCTCACAGAATAGACTGCAATAAAACCAGCTTTTCCTTCGCCGCTGAGTACGAATAAATTGAAAATAAAAAAGTGGGAATCGTTGAAACGCTGAGCTTTATTAACTTATTTTAAAGCCGGGTAACAGTTTTGTGTGAGCGCTTCAATTAATCACATTGCCGTGTAATTGACGCAAACCAGTCGTTTTCCAGTTCAGTCTGTTCCAGCATTTATTAGAAAACTTATTTAAAAACCTCATTTGAGGATACAATTTACTAAAATAGTACGATAGCAAAATAGGGTGAGGGTGATTATTGATAAGATGTTTGTTACTTTGTTATGCAAAACAAAAACAACACTATGAACATTTTCCTAAAAAATATTTTTAAACCTACATGAGAACTACAAGAGAAATAACTTGAAGCTAAAGTGACGCATACTGAGTTGCAGGTTTAATCGAATATGCTAAATTCAATAGCTGTTGCGTACATGATAGTCGTACTTTGCGTCAAACACGAGGCAAGTTTTGCATACTTTTCCCAATCTAATTCAACTCGTTTGTCTAAGCGGTTAATAAATCCAGCGATTCATACATAGTGAGTATTAAAACAAAAACATTACAATAAAAAAATATAATTCAGAACGTATATTTTGCCAGCATCATGTGCTTAATACCTCGAATAATCGACCTCTCTAAACAACATAGTGCTAGAATGTATACATGTTGAAGCTCACTATATAGTTAGCTAAATAATAATAAATTTACTTACCTGTAAATTTATATTGCTTTTACCACTGATTTATAGAGGAAAAAATAAATATATATATATTTGAGGTTAGTCTAACACAAATCGAACTAGTCCCAAAATACGCAAAGCTTGTACTATAGATACTAGAAAACGGTATACATACTTATATAGATAAATATATACGTAAATGCAAAGAAAACATCCCAGATTTAGGAGCGAAATATTCGTGCTCATCCCACAAATGAATGCCCCTGTTCGGGATCCGAACCCTGGACTACCAGCTTTGTAGGCAGGGTCACTACCAATTAGGCTTATCTATTTAGGTTATACCGTACCAACTAATGGAAGTGGAGTAATATAAAGTCAGTGACAAACTTCAAGTAATCGTACTGTATAGTATGTAAAGAAATATGAGGAGGTGAAACTCGCTATATTTAATATCGAGAGATGTGAACATATTTACCGCTGAGCAACAGTTTCGCGCGAGCGAGCACTCAATTAATCCCTCCGTGGTAATCGATGAGGACCCATCGAGTGCGGGCGCACTTCGGAAATGACGAGCACTTACAACATGATTTACTTTCAGAATTTACAGTTTAATTCGGTTTATTTCATCGGTAGACATGAAAACTTGGTAGAAGAGTTTTCTGAAACCATTTTCGTCGTAAATAAAAAAACGAGAGACTTCACGGTGCATTACTTTTAAACATGGGCGTATCCGATTAAATATATCATTATTCTATTCTACTCTTTGACTTTTTTTTTATATTTTGCGACAGCTAAATCACACAAGCAAGAAAGAAAAACGGCGACCAGCTGTTACTGAAAATTAAGGGTGCTGGAACTTAAATTCGTAGATTATAATCATAAACTGCGCCCGATTTGTACTTGGTCTGTATAAAAGTTGGTGCCGTGACCATGATTCCTATCTAATATTTTCATAATCCTTTTGGGTACAGGATAGGCAAATTAGCACCTAAGTCTTTCATGACACTACTAGTTTTTATATAAGCAGATATTAAATGTATTTATTTCTGCTATTGATAATGACACACTTACAGACAAAAAGTACTTATGTTGAGATTGGAATAATCATAGCTACACATATACCATGAATTATCAAGTTATATGGAACCGAAGTTAAATCTACTATGAACTACGAAGTACTATATCACTTGAACGTCTCAGCAACTGCATGTGACGAGGTCGCCGGCAGATCCTAAATAAATAGTACTTAAGCCGCGGCTGGGTTGTTTGAACCATTAAATTAACTTGAACTTTAGCGCTTACAGAACCGGGGACGCTGTTAGTTCGGTGTGTTAGCACACTTTAAATAACTACTTTGAACTGCAAACACAAACTTATTTTTAATATGTTTCCAAAACGCTGTAAGTAGCTACATGGAAAAGATTTCTTCACTACATATAGTGAAGAAATCTTTCACGTGACGGGTGAAATTCAATCTTTTGTCAATACCATAAAGACTCTTTGTCAGGGAAAAAACACACACTATATGTAAGTTACTTGTCCTGTGATTCTTATTAGTAATAAAGGTTTAACAACTCTATTACGATATGGCAGTAACATAATAATGTGGCTACTTAACTAACTTCACTTACAAATAGTTAATAATCTGAATCTCTAATTTGCGCCATAAAGTTCTATCATATTCCAGTAGCAAATTTATATTACACTTCTTAATATCTGCTTAGAAGTAAAGGGATACGTAGATGGATTAATAATAAAACTATGTGAATAAGAAACACATGCTGTGGCTGACCCTAAATAAAATGAGATAAGATCAAGATAATGATGATGATGATTACATGGCCGCAATATTACTAAATTGAATATCATAAACGTTTATACAAACTGAACCTATTGGTAGCCAGAAAATGATGTTTACATTTCGTTGAAATAATAAATA